>SMGT01016280.1:374219-394022 GCA_004794575.1 Lanistes nyassanus
TGAAGACTGTGTGGTTCTGTCTACAAGTCTGTAACGTTTTGATGAAGACTGTGTGGTTCTGTCTGCATGTCTGTAACGTTTTGATGAAGACTGTGTGGTTCTGTCTGCAAGTCTGTAACGTTTTGATGAAGACTGTGTGGTTCTGTCTACAAGTCTGTAACGTTTTGATGAAGACTGTGTGGTTCTGTCTACAAGTCTGTAACGTTTTGATGAAGACTGTGTGGTTCTGTCTACAAGTCTGTAACGTTTTGATGAAGACTGTTTGGTTCTGTCTGCAAGTCTAACGTTTTGATGAAGACTGTGTGGTTCTGT
The DNA here is from genome assembly GCA_004794575.1 of Lanistes nyassanus. Classification (NCBI taxonomy): domain Eukaryota; kingdom Metazoa; phylum Mollusca; class Gastropoda; order Architaenioglossa; family Ampullariidae; genus Lanistes; species Lanistes nyassanus. Next base: position 374,532 of record SMGT01016280.1, read on the forward strand.
CTGCATGTCTGTAACGTTTTGATGAAGACTGTGTGGTTCTGTCTGCATGTCTGTAACGTTTTGATGAAGACTGTGTGGTTCTGTCTACAAGTCTAACATTTTGATGAAGACTGTGTGGTTCTGTCTACAAGTCTAAAATTTGATGAAGACTGTGTGCTAATGTCTGCTGGTCTGCGGCTTCCTGATGAGCATGACTCCAGCCCGGCCTGCAAGGCCCAGACATAGACACCCAGTCCGAGAGAAGTCCGGGTCTGAACTTGGCGTTTAGCCCTATAATTGCAAGATTTTCGTGTCATTGTCATATCTAATGCAGGCCAGATCCCCCCGGCCCCGTTCTGCTGCCTGACCAGGATGCAAACGAAGAAATGTCTGACGTCACTGGCTTCAGCCAAGTGCTTTTCACGGCGCCTCCTCTTCTTCGCCTTATTTGGAAGAGCGCGTGTTGCAAGAAACGCGCTTGCTGGCAGACGATCGAGGGACTGCACACTTTTAAATTCTATTTTTCTTTGAATAAAACATGGGAAGGCGGATACTCTCAAACCATTCAGCACGCTGCACATCGTATAAACGTTTCCATTCAGTTATGGTAAGTGGTTGGTAGGCTTTGTGGTGCAACCTGGTTCTGTGCAACGCTTTTATTTTTGGAGGAAGATGCACACAGATGGGTGTACGGACCCATTGAAGTCCTGAATATATCAGTCAGAGGGTTTTATTTTCGTGCAAAGATGTTTTTCTTGGCGTCAAACATGACGGTTTACTTTTTCAAAATAAAGAAGCCTCCACGACATGTCAGGGTTATCAAATGTAACTAGGATCTGCTCTGACAGTTCACCAGCACACGATTGTAGCCGGGACTGTAACGGATTTTAACTTTTGCTTAATATTATTAATAAATAAACACAAATGAACATAAATTAACACATGGATAAACATAAAAGTAACAAGCATGTAAACACAGCAAAACCTATAATAAAAATTAACATTCGCAGTCTCCTGAACACTATTCCAACCTAACTGGCGAAGAAATCCTTGTACAGTGCAGAGACCTTTGACGATTACGATGTTGTGTCGGAAGAACCTATTCGACTGTGGCGGAGGTTGAAGATGCCCCTTTCATCCAAAAACTTACCAGAAGCCCATTTTTCCCTAGTGGCAGTAGCAGAAGTTATACGCAGATAGCAAGAACACCAACCGCTGATAATACAACAGCAGCAATAACACCAGCTACAAAGCTGTCCTGTTTATTACCTATGACAAAGTTGTTAAGGCTACAGAAGTCAGTCAGGAGTTTGCCATTTTCGTTTATTGTACCGCATCTATGTCTTCCCGCTGTCCTCACTCTCTGACACACTGGTCAGCGCCTAACTTTGCATTCAGTATTACAATCAGGACGCCAGTATGTTTGCAGTATGTTGTAATATTCTTCTTTCTCGTTTGGCACGGCATCGTTCGATTTCATTCAGCGCTGAAATACTTCATATACATTCGTAGTATCGACATCAGATACGAACGGAAAGTCTATTCAAGCGGTAGCCAGCATATGAATTTTTTCGCTCTGGCTTGTGTAGTAGGGTATATGCGAGGATCGAGGCGTTCCGGAAAAAAAGAGAACTTACACGCATGTTCGTGCTCCATTGCAGATAATAGTCACTGTGCTGGTTCATTATAGGTGAATGCCGTGCAAAACGTCCAATAAAAATGGTAAAACGATTCAAATCCTCCATCATTTTTACGAAAATCGCTTCGAATCCCCTCTTCAATCTTTCTGTGTCGCGAAAAAGCCTATATGGCGCGAGTAAAGGGATTGTGCTCTCACTTACACGACATCGCATAATATGCCAGCGATGAACGCAGGCCATCAATCTGGACACAAAAGCGAGAAGCGGAAAAATATCGATGGCATATCCCTTCACAAATTCCCCTGTGGCTCGGACTGCTAGTAAATCTTGTGGAGATTTTGAAAATATATTTTAAAACTGAAACAGGACAGCAAGGAATTATACATAGATCCGCACACGATTGTCAAGAAGAAGCGATTACTGTCTTTGTTTTCATGCAGATTTTCCTACGGGGAAAGTATTGCGATGGCAGGTAGCCCGGAGTCCCCAAAATGATGGGCGGTGTTTTCGTGTTGAGGTTGAGACCTCAAAGTGCAGTTTCTTATGTGTAAATGAGTAAAGGTTGATAATGTAACTCGTCTCCAAATGGCTTGGCTTGGCCCGTCGCTAAAGTCTTGGCTTTAGCGACCGAAGATTAGGTGGTTCGAGTTTCGAGGCCCCCCCCCCCCCCAATCCCACCCCACCCCCGTCACATTTTAAAAATTTGTTCTGAGTAGAGGGTTGGGGAGGGTGTTGAAGGAGTCTAAGGCTTACGATGTGACGTCTCGTCCCTCAACCAGGAAACACTGTCCGCCATCTTGGGTGCTCCTGACTGCTAAAGGGGGAAAAAAATCCCCTTAAACCGGATTAGGCTTTTTTTCGGAATTTTTAAGATACCCGAAACGTTGTGGAACGTTTTTGGTGAAGAAATTAAAACAATGCCACTTTTTGCTTGTGAGTCGCATGTGGCGCAGGTGTCACGTAGTAACAATGTGGTTTGGGGATTTTTTTAAATAATAACATAAATCAGAAACATCCTTCCTTCCTTCCGCTTGGTTGTTTGCTTGCTACTGTTTGTTCATGCAATCGCAGAACATTCTGGGGCTGAGAAAAACTCATGAAATATTGTCGCAGACGATATGAGAACGCGAGAACGCCAGTACAGTATATGTACGTGCTCTGTACTAGACAAAGGAAATAAGGACGTACGGTCTCTATCGCTTCGGTCTTTTCACTTCTCATCTTTATTTTCTTTATTGATGCAGACAGCCGATTTGACTGTCGGATGGAGTTAATGTTTGCCTCTATTCCTCTAGCTGCCTTTGTCTGAAAGCCAATTCCACGCACCCAAGATGACGAACTGCAATATCTTCCACAAAAAACAACGTCTGTTCTAGCTTTTGGCAGAAGATTCTGGTGAGGTATTCAGGTACAGGTGTACATTTTTTTCTATTACGGTTTCACAGCTTTGGCAGGCATCTAAAAAAAATTCTTTCTTTCGCATAGGAAGCTAGCCAAGACACGATAGACTGTTTTCTGAACTTCATATTAAGTTGTGCATTTAGAAATCACCGTGCTAACTTCATTTGTTTTTGTAATCGGGGTTTTAGTTTCTCTTAATTCGAGCCTTAAACATTGATTTTGTGCCTCAATCTTTACTTGAGTTCCACCACTGTCGTTTTTGTGATCCTGCTGCACTAAGCCTTTTACAGGGCTTAGCATATCATTCGGTTTGTGCTTGGCTTTTTTCTTTGTTAAAGAAATGTCGCTTCATGTTAGCGCAATTTTGACCCGCATTTTCTGCGAAACTGCTCTCGACCAGTGAATCTCATGTAAGCTATTTGTTGCACAAAAGAGGCCAGAGAACGACTTGAGGGCTGAGAATTCCTGACTTTTGGTGCTTGGTCACAGAATATTTTGTTAAAGTTTTTGCAATGTTCCCTGCCCCCTTTTTTATTGCTTTTCCTTGTTATTTCTTCTTCTTCTTTACTATCTCCTCTCTCTCTCTCATTCACACACACATACATTCACACACACACAAATACACAGACGCACGCATGCGCACAGACACAGAGAGAGAACGAGAGAGAGAGAGACTGTTGTACTGTATTCCACTGGATTGAACCATAAAAAATAATTTGTGGCTTCTGAAGAAACGGATTGACTTGTCATAACTGACCGACAGGCTTGCATCTTGCACAGCTGGCTGAGGCGCTCGGATGTTTAGAAACAGTTGACTACAGCCTTCACATCGTCTCCAGGGACTTAAAAATGCGTTAGGTCACGTGATCCCACGCAAAACATTTAAAATATCACCTCCGGAAAGGCAAGCTCATACGTCATGCAAACATAGGAGTTGTATGTTTTGTCGATATTCCAAGCGACTCGTTGTTGCAGAAATAATTACAAAGCTATCTTTGCTCAAATGCTTTTTTTTTTGCTTTAAGGAATGGTTTTCTTAAAAACATTTTTGAGTCTCTTTCACAGGCATATAACTGTGCGTAAGAGTAGGTATATGTGCCTGCATTGTTGCATTCATTGATGTGTCGATATACATTGATGTGTAGGAAATGATAGCATTGATGTGTCGATACACATTGATGTGCAGAGCATGATAGTATTGTTGTAGTGTATTTATTGAGTATTGCTTTCGCCAGTTCCCACCTCTGTGTGTCTGCTTGTCTGGGTACCTGCCTGCCTGCCCACCGGTTTGCATCCATTGAATAGGAGATATTGCATTCATTTCTGCCTCCTCAACAGGGGCTCTAGCATGCTACAGTGCAGCCTGTCTGCCCACCCAGTTTGCATACATTGAATAGGAGATATTGCATTCATTTCTGCTTCCTCAGGGGCTCTAGGATGCTACAGTGCTGCCTGCCTGCCCACCGGTTTGCATCCATTGAATAGGAGATATTGCATTCATTTCTGTCTCCTCAACAGGGGCTCTAGCATGCTACAGTGCTGCCTGCCTGCCCACCGGTTTGCATCCATTGAATAGGAGATATTGCATTCATTTCTACCTCCTCAACGGGGCTCTAGCATGCTACAGTACAGCCTGCCTGCTATGGGTGTGCACCGGGAAGCGCGCGACACGGCATCCCTATTTACATGATTTACTCAGCTTGCCAGCACACATCTCGTAAAGCGAAAATCACCGAGCCTTATTTACGTCACCTGTCTTAGGGGCCTTCCTTGTTAATTTACTTTCTTTAATTTTTTTAACCCGTCCGCTTGTATTTGTTACAGAAAACCATCTCTTCCTTCCTATATTCTGATTCAGCCGTCAGTAAGTTCCACAACAAAGTGATTAAGGTAAGGCAAATGCGCTGCTCGTCCGGTTTTGCGTGTTATGAAGAACACTGGACGGAATGAAAGATTTTGCTAGCAACAAGCCATCAAGCAGATAATGGCAGGCATCACGGCACGGCAAGACGTAGGACAACTCGGTGATGACTCTATTCCAGCCATACTCTATTCCAGTCATACATAACCCGGCATGTGCAAAGTAGTCTAGGATAAGGGTAGTGCTGTCGGAAAGTGAGGATGCTGGAGATTTGTCATGCACACTTCGGCCATCAAAAGGCCAGGAAGAAATCATCTTGGCGCTGATCTCCTTCCTGCTCTTTTTTTCGGAAATATAGGCTAGCTGGACAGGAACATTTCTTTCACGAAAGGTTCATGGGGCAAGAGGTCATTCAAGAAAGACGAGGCTACAGTCACTGTTCTGATGCTCTCCGTTTGCATATGATCACTGTCTGCTGCTAGAGTCTCGTTTGAGTTGTGTCTTTTTGAATGTCCGTCAGTTCTATGCCTTTCTGTCTACGTATATCCTGCCTGTCTGCTTCTTCGCCCTCATATTTTTTATTCTTCTGTTCATCTCGATCTAATTTTAGTCACTCGTCGTGTTTTTTACCCGTACCAAAACGCTGTTCATCCATCTACAGAGTGACTTTTCTGAGATCAGTGCAAATTATCATCAACTGCTATTTTTTTTAAAAAAACATGTAAAAACAGGTACAGAAAAAAAAAATAACTAAACGTGTTAAGAGTTAGTTACTTATATGAGGGAAATCCCTAACGCTCAATCCGCATTTACTTTCTTGACGAATCTTCAGCAAAGGAAAGAAGCTAAAACAGAATTTGCATATTACAACAACAGAACAACCTTTTACAACAGCAGAACAACCTATTACAACAGCAGAACAACCTATTACAACACCAGAACAACCTATTACAACACCAGAACAACCTATTACAGCGCCAGAATAACCTTTAATACTGTTCTGAGGACTTTTCACAAAACACCCTCTTTTCAATTCCTTCATGCTGTTATCAAGACTGAATATACGTCTGTTGCTAAAAGGATATTAGAATTCTAAAGAGACAACAACTATTACAATAAATTTCCTGTTCCTCAAAATCCTGGTACCTGTTTTACGTTTAAGGGCGATCCTTGCAGAGAAACTTTCGGGGATCTCAGCAGTGCGTTCCACAACATGTGTGCCCACCTCACAGTAAGCAGTTTCAAGATGTACGGCAGTGGCTTCAGATCCCTCGGTCAAAGTTTCGGAAGCCAAATCCTGTCCTGTGGGGTTTGAAGAACCCAGACGATCTCATTGTCTTAGTCATTATCCAAAGTTTGATTATGGGGACCAGAGGGTTGTCGTGCTATGACAGGCAGTCACGTGCACGAATCGGCGAAGTCATGGAAGTTTTCTTGGGCCAAGGAAGTTTGCCCACACCGCTTTCAGTTTATAGTAAAAGTGCATGGGAAACGCGTCCATGTATTGGCGTCCTCACGCTTTCTGTAACCCAAGGCTGATATCACCTCAGTTTGCCTCTGACAAGATCGTCCGATTAAAGATCATCCTTTTCAGTGTCTTTCTTTTTTTTTCCTTGATCACGAGTGTCATTATTTCTGGCTGCAAGCTCGCTGTCAGTCAAACAGGTCTACCTCCACTTTCGTACACCGATCGGTATAACTGCTAGCCGGAAGCTGAGGCGCTTTAAGGGATGTCACTTGCCATAATGGAGTTCTTTAAAAGACTTTTCTTTTCTCGTGAAAATCTTAACATATCAGATCCCTCGGAGAGCCTCAACTTTCGGCAAATCCCATTCACTCTCAGAAGCTCGATGGTGCTTTGAAGCATCACACAAGCAGGTCGTTTGTAGAAATGACGCAGACACTTTAACATCCTTTATTGTTTCTTCAACAAATAAAACTCCCACAATAAATAAAATATGAAACATACACTCTTGACAAAATCTTTCCACTTAACTGTGCAACTTTTCGTACGTTGCGCACATTTCACTATCATGAATATTTTTAAAAATCAAAGTCATCGAAGACAATCGATATGCTTGCTTGTGTGCGCACCATTTCTAATGTGTGTTTTGTAAATTAGATCTGCAAAAAATTACCGAAACAGTAGGGGGAAAACTCAGTAAAATTGCAACTTCGTGTTCTTTACTTAGTTTTTGAGTCATACATTCTGACAAAAAATAGAGCGTAATAAATTGGAATATTTTCAAAGCTTCTTCATGTATTTCTAGTTCATTGGCAGTCTGTCAGTTTATTGTTTCTTCCTAAGGTCTCTGTGACCCGCGCATGTAAGTTCCATTAGTCCTGTCAGTCTGGGGGTATATAAGAAATTGTAAACTGAGCATAAACATAAAAACAGAGAGTACTTAACAGATGCAAGACCATGTACGCTTTGATTACAGCAAAGATTACATACTTCTCGTTAGATGAACAGCTCCTTTGATACTTTGTTAAAATAGTTTGACTCTTAGGAGAAATAACTGCGCGGTTTGTGACCATATACTTGTGTCGCCTTTGTCATACTGGATCCATGCGCATAAGATGCCTTTCTTATACAGGCAGGGTAATTTGTGTAAGAAAGGCAAGTCCTGTGCGGGAAGCGTTATCCCGCATGACAAAGGGAAAGATGACACAGTTATTTCACCGAACGGTCAGACTATTCTTAAGGAACATGTCCATCTTAGTACCATATAATCTTTGAGTATAGAGTATGGTTATGTGCAAGTAAAGAAAAGTTCAAGATTTCGGCAGCACAAAAGAAAACTTAGGGCCTACACAAGCGTATGCCGTCCTCCTTTGTACGAGTGACGGTACATTTATTTGTCCACGCAAAAGCCAACACTAACAATATTTTCTTATAAGACGTAAAAATTTCAAAAAGCAAACAAATAAAGTGTCTTTGGTTTAAAAGCCACTTTTATTTTTTATTTTCCACTTTCATGTGACAGCAACTGGCAAAGGCGGGAGGGTAATTTTCACAGGCAAAATAACTTTCAAGCAATCACTGATTTTAACGAAATTATTTCTGAATATTGGGATTACAGAAAACAAAATTGTAAAATAAAAAACAGAAAACAGTTTTCAAACTCATGGAGGTATATAAAAGCGCAACAAAAAATAACTAGCAATATATTATCTATTGGTCTAAAAAAATGATGTAGTTTCCATTATGATATGACATGTACAACTTTAAAAGGAGCTGGCCAATAGAAAAGATAATCTTCACGAACACTCTTTCCAAACACCACCACACCCCTCTCCCCCCCCCCCACACACAATACATATAAAACAAGGAATTGGGAACTCTTTGGTTGTAGACAACAGCGTGCATCCGCAAGCATCCGGAAGCAGAACGGAAACACTGTAAAACTTAACTTCATTACACCATTTCGTTCTCTCGCTCGCTAATTCTATCAAAATACAACAGCTTCAAAGAAAGAAAGGAAGGAAAGAAGAAAGAAAAAGACACAGACAGCCTGGAACGTCACACCGAGAAATGAGTCGAACGCCTTCTGGTGGGTGGGGGAATGGAAGGGCAGTATAGGAAGGGAAACGGCAGCTCCTTAAGTGCTGTGGTCATGTGACAAAAGCTGCGGCATGCCGCATGAATCAGGACCCGTGTGGTAGCGAGATGATATCCACGTGCCTGCACTGGACGCGCCAGCACATCGCAAGTTACAGTCTACGGGGTCAAAGAACACAGCAGGCAGATATCCATCATGCGTATTCTCTCAAGACCGGTGTTATTTAGGACTACGTTATCGGTGCAGCATTAGAGAATTGAATCCACAGCAGGGGGCAGGATTTCGGTTCTTCAGATTGCTCGTCTTTATTTCAGCTGTTTCCTCATACTGATTGTTCTCATTCAAATTCTTTCCTTATATTGCTTGTCGTCGTGAAGACTATTTCCTCATGTTGCTTGTTTTTATTCAGACTGTTCATCTGTTGCAAGGCTGTTTTCTAAGCATGTAACAAGTCACATGCCTCCTGTGCTGTGCGTGACTGGACGTCTCCAAATTTATCAACTTTTGTTCAAATGCAAATCACCAGAACAAGCAGTGAATCTGTAAACAAAAATTATGCAAAACGTCTTTGCACACAAATGCCACTTTGTTTGAAGAGGAAGGCTCCTTGCAGTCTCGTTTTGAAACGGCTTTTGACATCCACAAGGAAATCTGGAACCGAAAACGGTCTTTCATAACGTTCTACGCTTTCTCCGGTATATATCTATATCGAGAGGCTGGAGGTCAACTATTTCTCAGAGGAGACACCAATGAAAAGCTCTGCCACTGCTCGGCTTGCCGAGAACTGCTGAAATGATCTATGAGGTGTCTTCCTCGTGCACACACCGCCATCATTCCTATCCCCCCACTCCCCACCCCTGTTACTCGCTGAGTCCCTTAGCTCCCTGCCATGCATTGCCAGAGGTCGTGGTATTGCTAGAAACTTGGGATTACCAGTCATCAGTTGGTTCTTTTTTTTTGCGGGTTGGGGAAGGGCCGCTGCCACGTAATATGGAATACTATGGAATACTTCTGATTACTGGATTTATTTACCTGTTTGAAGTGTACAAGCAGTGACACCTGGAATTGGTTCAATTTTTTATTTTGCACAAACAGTGACTACATTTGGCACTAAATAGTAAGTACTAAATAACATTTTTTAAATAAAAGCACTGGATGTATTTTGATGCGCAAGAATAGATCTTTACAAACATATCAAGCATATTACTGTAAGTGTGGTAGTTTTACAAGTAGTATTTTTTTTAAAAACCTAAACGGGTTCAAGGGTTTCTGCCATAGGTCTTAGCCCTGGTGTCCCAAAGAGTTATATCGAGCGCCAGACTTTCCTCGACTGAATATAATGCAAGACCGTGCCGAAAAACCTAATCCAACTTCCGTAATTAGACTTTCGTCACGTCTTAATCGACGGCTTCTAACCAAGTGTCCCCTGAGCGAGACTGTGTCCCATGTATATGCATCTTCTTTTTGTAAAAAAAAAATGCAATATACATTTTTTTAAAAAAACGCATTACTTGTAATTCGGCTTGCCGAAGTTCACTAACACTGTTTTCGTTCTACAGTGTCTAGCCATGCGTTTAAAAAATAAGTTTGGGCTGTAAGCATCACACAAGGCGAGGTCACCCAGGTAGTCTCAGATTCAATCGTTTGACGTCAGCTTGTGTGCGGAAGATGTATTTATTAAAGTAGGAAAAATTGTAACCCACGCTCACACCAAGTGGCGACACCCAATGGTCTCGATATTGCCAGACATTACCTTGCTTGCAGGTGATTTATTTATTAAAGTAGAAAAGAACACCTTTGTTAGTGACGCGGTTCTGCCTTACAGGATAGCTAGTCATGAAGAATTATTTTACAATCATTAACATGTTTTCTGACTTAATAACAAGCGACAAGTTTTTTATCTTAAAGACAAGCTACAGTTTTTTTTTAATTTTAAGACCAGCGACAAGCATATTTTTTATCTTAATGAAAAAGTTTCTTCAAATGAAGAGTTTTTTTGATGGAGCAAAGGATGTGACTGTATTTGCATTTTATTAAAAATTCCGTGGCCAGTGGACTTCTGAAGATCTTTTACTTCTTTCATCGGTTTTCTTCGGATTTTGCTTGTGATTATCGAAGCATAGTTGATAATAAATGCTCATCAAAATTTGTGGACAATATTTCAACGGAAATATTCTTCGAGTTTTCAAGCAAAACAAAAATGGAATGTAAAGGAAAAGGCTTTTCAAAACTTCTTTGTGTGTCCTGACATGCGGGTCAAACAGTGAAACTCAACATTAGGTCAAATCGGTTGAAGAATCTACAGTGTATTTCATTCTACACGTACAGGTACCTGGTTGAATCTGTAGATAAGCTACTGTTCTCTAGGTAGACCCAGGTGCTGAAATCAGAAATCAACCGGTATGGTTTTTATCTGCCTTGTTTTTGGTGCTCAAGTATGTTATACCCCTAAATGGGAACAGAAACTCTACATAGATCCCATGGTTACGAACCGCCAATCCCTTATCACAGCCCCTAGACAGCAGTCTTCCAAAGCATGTTTGTTCGTACAGTAATACAGCGAGAGATACATTACAAACTTGGCGCCGTTCAAGAGATGCCTCGACTCGGTACATTAAATTGCACTATCCCTCATCACTTAGCTCACTATGTTATTGAACGATTTTTCTTACCACTTGGGAGCTGCAGAAATGTTTAACGGCTAGCGGAGATTTGATACGGAACGAAATTGGGAACAATTTAAGCGCCTTTGATTTATTACTTTTCTGGAGTACGTTTTCCACTAGAAACTTGTGTGTACGACTTCCTGAGCAAAAGTTCTGAGACATTGTCATAGTGGCCTTGGCTAGTACACATACCAAGAGGACGTACGCGCATGACACACAGAGGAACGCCCATGAACACACACACACACACGTATGCTGACACACACACGTAAACGTCCCTCGCCGTTATTCAATTCCGGATCTCAGTTTTGTCCGAGTCTTGAAGATCTATTGCACTGAATATTCAGAAACGGTCGGACAATAAGTAAAACGCATTTGATATCCTTACGGGTCTCCAGAATCTAGTAGTTAGTTATCAGAGTTCCTAGTTTCTCATCGATAAATATCTCAAACCCTTTTTGACACGATGAAAGTGCGCCGGACTTCCGCAATGTCAGACCTACATTCGTCGGCTTTAGAACTCCTTAAACAGCTTCATCGGGGACGATATCTTGCTTTTAAGTGAAAATTACACGTAGTGGATTTTTGTTTTCTTTTCCATGTGAACAGAAATTTCGTTGAAGCGAAAATGCTTCAAGAATTTACGGGAATATTGTTTCTCGCCTCTCTCTGTGTTAGAGACGGATATGCTGACAAAGGTAAACGTAAAAAAAATACAAGTATTTCACACACTCCGGTACGTACAAACACAATTAGTGGCACATGCATATTGCAGGAAGCGAGGGGTAGAAATGGGGAAGGGGAGAGAATGAAAATTGAGAGGATTAACAGTCGGAACGCAGGTCACAGATCAGTGACACACAGTACAATGACATAACCATGATGGCAAACTCGACACTGCTGACCAAATCAAACCACAAACGAAAAGGAAACGAAATCTAACTCTGTTTTTGTTAACAGTTCAAAACTTGGATCGTCCACAAACCTTAGGTCTGGAAATCGGAGCTAGGGTGCGTTACTCTAAGCACCATACTCAGACGACAGCGAGGAGTTACTTCGCAACTTAGTGCCAAAAAAAAAAACTGAACAGTTTGCATAGTGGCTAACGTCATGCTACTGTTCCACATAGTTCTTCCATGCTGTCTAGTCAATTGCCGGGACTCCAGTTTCGCCATTCATCCTCGCCCGGGTCCTCTGCGGCAAGTGAGCTCTCGATTTCACGTTGTTGTTGTTCCAGCCTCTCGTCACCCATTTGCCAGATTGCTCCGCTAACATCCCGCCGTCGGCCGCGACCGGTAACAAAAGGCTGTTCGCAGATCCCGCGAAAACTGGACCAGACTGGCATCCGGCCGCTTCTGGAATCTGACATGCCTCGCGGTTGTCAACATGGTGAAGAGGAAGGAAGACGATTTTCCTCTCACTCCTTTTCTTTCCTGCTCCTGCTGCCAATCGGGATGAATCTCGACGCTGTTTTTTTTTAAATTATTCTTTACACTGACATGAACTCAGCAGAGTAAAAGAAAGTCGAAGATGTCGGCATGAATTATCAATTTTGAAATTAATGTCCTCGAGCTGAAATCTCTTTTTACAGAGCACCAGAGTCTTGGCTCGATTTGTATTCTTTCGTCCCCATGCATAATCATGTTAGCCGGCGTAAGAATACACTTCTGATTTAAATCAGGAAGCCAAGCGACACAGAGTCTCTATCCGATCAAATTGAAAAAAAAAGACCCTCGCTTAGGGAACAAAGAAAGTGAGAAATTTTGCATGCTTTTTGCTTTTTGACACCTCGGATCGAGTTGAAATCTCAGCGCATTGAGAAAATGTACTGTGGAGTACAAGGTTCTGGACATTTGCTGCCCCAGTTCAGGTAGGCCCTGTTCGAGCTGGTTCACAATCACTGCTTGTGAACCTTGCTTATCCCAGGCTTGATTTTCACTGGCTGGCAACACCGTGTGTTCGTGAGAGAGAGAGAGAGAGAGACAGACAGACTCTGTTAAAAATTAGAAAAGTCATTATAGAAACTTTCAAAGTCATGCCTTCGAAAGTTGTTTGTGACTTGTTGCTGCTCGCGTAGTACATTTCACGTAGAGTTTTGCTCGGTGGATTTTGCTGTTTTCTCATTCATCCGTTTCACTGACATCGTCAAAGGCTACCCAAGGCGTGGATACCACACGAATTAGATGTCGGAAACACAGTAAACGAGAATCTCCACCAGTCTCAGAGGTCCCGTTTAAAACAAACCTGCTCTGCATCCCTTTTCGCTGAGAGAGATACGAGGAATGTCAGGATCGTATGAAAAAGCTCGATGGGGGGGGGGGGGGGTGTGGAGGAAGTTGCTTATGAGATAAAACAGCAAGATGCCAAAACAATGAAAGCTGTTTGGCATTTGCAAATTAAATTGGTAGGTAAATCTTTCAGAGGCAACGCAATTAAAAGAGATTAATTCAGCAGGCATGAACATAATGAACTATATGGAGAAGTTCAGAGACAGCCAGAGAATGAGAAGGGGATGGAGACAGACGGATAAGGTCGGAGTGACTGACAAGAAGTGGGAATGACATGCAACAGGTTCAGACGTGGAGACCAAGTAAAACGGGAACGGCAGAAACAAACCAACGGGCTACTAAAACGACCAAACAACAACTGGTGGCGGTTATAGTGGTGATGGTAGAGGGGTGGTGGCTGTGTTAAAAAATATTGCTGTGGGGTTGCATCAGCGACTGCAGGAACAACATGACGTCCGATTTCAACAAAGCACTCGTCCACTAACTGCAACTAGTAAACAGCTAAACAACGGCAGAATCCCCTAAGTGTCCATTATTTTATTTCATTACTGTATCTGTTTGCCTTTTAACCCAAACGTATTTCGGTGTATTTCAGTGTATCTGGCGAAATTGAAACGAGGAATGTCAGGATCGTATGTAAAAGCTCGATGGGGGGTGGACGAAGTTGGCTTTGCCTTTCCGAATCACAGATCATTGATTATGGCGGCCGTGGGCTCCCGTAGGACGCAGCCTTTATGGCTGACGACCAGCAGAGAATCCTGGGAACCTGCGAGGCAGTGACACACCCGGGTACCATATCAGACAATGATTCATCTTAGGGTCGGCGCGAAATGGCTTGTTGCACTTCTTTCTGGGTTCAACAGGAATAAACAATTAGATCCCCACCAGTCTCAGAGGTCCCGTTTAAAAGAAACCTGCTCTGCATCCCTTTTTGCTGAGAGATTTCCAAAGCGATAGGTAAGGACGCAGATTTGTAGTTGAGCATTTTTGTCTCGTCGACAATGTACGTGGGACTTTACAACTTCGGCAGATCCAAAAGTTAGCATTCAGCAGTTGCAGTCTTTCCAAGCGATGTCGTTCAGCCGACGACTGTGGAAGTTTGTGTTTAAAAAAAGTCTGAACACGGTCGACAAAATCAGCATAATTTGATCACTTAAAGTGTAGGAAATAGAAAAAAACAGCAAAATAAAAGATCAGGAAATCAGACAACGCACTTAAACACGTGGAAGAATAGTAGACACACGGCACAGAACGAAAACTTTGGCTGGGGGAGGGGGGAGTACTATCACAATCACACGTCATCTTCATGGAAATATATTCACGTTGGTTTTCAACAAAACCACCGACTTCATAAATATATCATACACATATTCTTCGGGCAAAACTGTCAGAACAGTCTCATGCTATCACTTCAGTATTCAATACCGTTTCTGGTGACGCGAATCTGTACCAAAGTGACATGAAATGAAATCCCCAAACCACACTATTTGACAGGCGTTAAAATCACCAAAAGATATTTTGTTTATTTAAAACGTCTCCCTGTCAAAAATGAAAATTTGTAAATGATCTTGTGAAAAGACCCTTATGATGTCAACACACATTCTACTGGATTTGTGGCTAAATTGCTTCGTTTTACATTGCAAAAACGTAAGTTAAATTGTTTAGAAAATCTTCCTTCGGAGAAATGTCTGAAAGAGGGAAAATAAAATTCGGGTATTGAAAGTGTTGTATGTTTAGAACTTTTCAGCTCTCACATATACCTTTTCATTCATGTCACTGTATCATTCTGCCCAAAAATTGACAGGTTATTTTTAGAACAAAATTATTCAGTAATGAGCTTGATATTTTCTGCGAACTAGGCTCTCTACCTGTCCGCGTTTCAGAGACCTTAACGACGAAATTATACAAGATATTCGATTTGTGTCAGGTCAACACAGACAACACTAAGTTTTAAATTACACCGAATAGTCTGAACCACATTGATGACGTAACACACAGACTCAGGATGTACAGGTAGTTCTGCCCACCAGAACCGGAAATGCCGCTCGTCGATTTGTCGTAAACATTGGAGTCAGGTCCATGCATTCCTGAAAAAAAAATATATAGATATGTATTTAGCAGTGCGACAGAGAAATACGAAAATAACAATTGGACCCAAATGAACATTATTCTCCAGTTCATACGCTTCCAAAAGTTATCTTATGTTAAAGAATTGCACGTACAGCGGAAATGCATGCACCGCGACTTTTCTTCTCTGTTTCGTTCTACTGTTATCCTTCTCCCTGCTCACGTAGCGGCCTAATCGATACTGCAGTTCTGTTCCTGCTTAGAAACGTTTATATTTCGGCTGTAAATAAGACTGTGAACTTTGTGATCTCCCTCACTCAATCCCTTATTCTCTGCTTCTTCTTTCCTCTCATCTTTCTATTCTGTATCAATTTCTTTTCCCCAGTCCACTTCTCTCTCCGTCCCTTTGTCTGCGGGCAGTAGGTGGGAGAGCGCAACTGTTTTCTGCACTGTTGCAATCGTGTGCTTTTTTTCCTAAATGCGTGCTTGTGTGCGTTTGTCTGCGAACAGCATTTAGTTGTAAGTGTTCAAAAGCACAGGGCAGTTCTGTTTCGCCTTCTTGACACACGTTCCGCCCTTTCTGCATGAGGTTTAATTAGGTCAAACGGAAATTCTTCGCGGAATTCAACAAAGAAAAAGTAGCTTTTGAATCGGCAAACGACCATCTTACCCTCTCACAACTTTTCATTCAATGATTTAGTTTTGACCTTTGTGCAAACTATAAATCCATCGTGAAATGCAACGCGCATGTTTGTCACATGGATCACGCAGTACCAAACAGTGCTGAATCAGTAATTAGAACCGACTTGTGTCTCCTGCATTCGTCTAAATACAATGTTACTTTAAACGCCATTGAAGGAGGGCCTACTTGCAAACTGGCTCTTACTGTATTCCTATCTTTACCCAAAAAAAAACTTTAGTAACCCCACTTCTCGATAAGCTGGCAGCCCAGATTTTTTCTCCTTTTTTTTCTTTTTTTAAAACTATCTCGATTATCTCCCTTATTCGTGACGTCTGATTTACCATATAATATCTCAATTATCTCCCTTACTGTCACGTCTGATTTTTACTCTCTTTGTTTTTGGAACGTAGAAGCAAAAGAGTACGTTATATGCTCCTCTTCTCTTCGTGATATTAGTCCCATATTTCACGAAGAATGCCAAAACGGAAATTCATTTCAAGAGGAAAATTGACAGGTTGAGATCGGCAGCTAGGCAGGCCTGGCGCACTCTCGCGGCTGGAGGAGCAGAAACAGTCGCCAATATCCGCTAGGGTTTCACGATGCGACGTCACAATAGCTGATCAAGAGTTTGTCTCCCTCGGTGCAAAAGACGGTGGCTAGATATTTTTCCCAAGCAAAGGGAAGTTATGTGATGTTAATACTTGAGAACAAAATCAAAAGGTTTGTATAGTTACAGTAAAATCTGCATGCATATCCTCATCCTCCAAACATCTGCCCCTCGTCATTACGATCTTTCTGTAGCTGTCAGTCTGGTGGATACTTCAGCTCTTTGAATAGACCCCAACCCCATTTCCCCGCGTGATAATTAATAAGCCTAGTCCTCTCCCACACACACGCCCTCCGCCTCCCCCCCCCCCAAAAAAAGCGCTCAACCGTTATTCCTTATCAGTACTGCTAATACTTCCGTGATAAAATTGCATTTTAATTGAAGTCAGCTTCATGATATGTGTCTCGACCTGCATTTTTCTAATACTTCCGTGATAAAATTGCATTTTATTTGCAGTCAGCTTGATGATATGTGTGTCGACCTGCATTTTAAACTTTTAATTTTTATTAGATCAGCCTGTGAAGCTGATCGACGGCACCTACTATCAATTCGCGTTTTCTATTTGCGTAAGAAAGCTGTACGAAATAACACTGTCAGGGCAAAACCCAGGTTTGGGGTTGTTTCTTTTTTTTTAAAATATTGATAATAGAGGAAATGTTCGCGCGTCATGCTACACAACAGAGACAGTCGTCGCCGTGCACCACGGTTGAGTTTCAGTCTCGATGGCGTATCGATCCATAAATTGTAGAGAATCAGCAGGCATGACAAGTAGACAGGAGCGCCCACACTACAACCTAACCTACCTTCCGTCCGTCCTTCCTTCCTTCATTCCTTCCTAGACCTCCATTTCTTGTACATACCTTTCACACACGAGTGTATTTTTTCTCGTTTGTCTTTCCATCCTTCTGTTGATCCTATATTTTATTTTTTCTTTCTTTATGGTTGTTTGTTCCTTTCTTTATTTTGTTTGTTTCTTTCTTTCGGCAATCAGAGGAACATCTAGTAAATATCAGTGCAGCCATTCATCAGCACCACTACCAGACAAACGCATAAAACTGAGGGACGGTGTACGATTTCTCTGCGCCTTAAATATACACTGATTTTGTCCTCCGTAAACCCTGTGTTTCCACTCTGCTCTGAATCGCCCCCATCCCCCGATAAGACCACTGCTTCGATTTCTACTTCTGGGTTACGCCCAGCCCTCTCCCACTCACGAACTACCAGTAGTTAAGTCCCAGGTCCACACCCCAGCCCCTAAATTCTTCTTCACTAGTCCCCCCCCCCTTCTTCTGACACCAGCGCACTGCCCTACATCCCTCTACCACTCCCAACCCTTCCTTCTACGCGCACGCTCTTGGACTCTTTCCGCAGACTCGTGTTTCATGCTGCCTTCAACTTTCCCGCTGCGCTGCTGCCATCCTTCTCAAATGCAAATAAACTGTAGCCTCTCGTTATGGAGGTGACAGCGCTTGTTGACAAACTATTGAAAGCGGCGGGCAAAATGAGTTTTCAAAGAGCGCCTGTAGTGTGGACCGGGCAGGCCATCTAATTTCACGCTTGTTTTTCCACGTCCGTGGCTGCAGAGCCAGAAATTGCGGGGTGCCGAGGCCAAGATAAATCTTAGCCGATCAGAAAAAGGTTTACTCAACGCTCTCTTGAATAGCATTAGAGCCACCAACGCCTCGCGTCCGCTCAGTGTAATAAGTGCCTGCTTGCTCTTCGTGACTTGGCCGGCCGGCCACTGGACTTCCTGGACGCCTTCAAAGCCGATAATAACTCAACAATAATAATAAAAGAGGCAGACGAGAAAATGGATTCCCCTGAGAGAGATGTTCACATGGCCAGCCTAGTGTGAACGGTGCAGAAGAATAGAGACAGCGTAAAGAAAAGAAGGTGTACATACACAAAACATATAAACAAATACAGTGAAAGCCTGTTGTTGGATTCTCAGGACTTAAGCTAAAAATGGGAATGTTCATTGTGCTTGCAAACATGTCACCAGGGTTCAGTCTGTATGTTCATTATGATACCAAGCATGTCATCAAGGTTCAGTCTGTATGTTCATTATGCTAGCAAACACGTCGCCAGGGTTCAGTCTGTATGTTCATTATGCTAGCAAGCATGTCACCAGGGTTCAGTCTGTATGTTCACTGGTGTCCAAATTGGATCAAATGTTCTAGTGATAGGCACGCACTCGCACAACCTCATTCAGTAGACATTGGAAGATTTTCTCGGTCGAAATACGATGAAATCTATATTATCTACAGTTTGACTAGCTTCATTCGATAGGATGAAATCTCTATTATCGATAGCGTGTTTACCTTTTTACCACTGTTTTGTTCGATAGGACGGGATCTCTGTTATCGATAGTTTGATTAGGTTTTACTACTGTTTTCATTCGATAAGATGAGGTCGCTGTTATAGACAGGTTGATTAGCCTTTACCATTATTTTCATTCGATTAGATTGGGACGTGGAAGTTCGATATAAATAGAAGGAGCTCTCGTGAAGCACAGAAAGCCGCATGAAAAAAGTATGTGGCACTGGGATCTGAAGTCGCCACTGGCGAGTGGTAGTTATGGGCAACTACAAAGCCGTCACAATGAGAATATCACAAGAAATGCGGTTAGACAACTCTATGGAGTCGTCATAATGAGAGTACTACTGAAAGGTTGTTAGCAAACTCTGTAGAGTCGTCATAATGAGAGTACTACAGAAAGGTTGTTAGCAAACTCTGT
>SMGT01016280.1:394203-415717 GCA_004794575.1 Lanistes nyassanus
AGAGTCGTCATAATGAGAGTACTACAGAAAGGTTGTTAGCAAACTCTATTAAGTCGTCATAATGAGAGTACTACAGAAAGGTTGTTAGCAAACTCTGTAGAGTCGTCATAATGAGAGTACTACAGAAAGGTTGTTAGCAAACTCTGTAGATTCGTCATAATGAGAGTACTACAGATAGGTTGTTAGCAAACTCTATTAAGTCGTCATAATGAGAGTACTACAGAAAGGTTGTTAGCAAACTCTGTGGAGTCGTCATAATGAGAGTATTACAGAAAGGTTGTTAGCAAACTCTGTGGAGTCGTCATAATGAGAGTACTACAGAAAGGTTGTTAGCGAACTCTGTAGAGTCATCATAATGAGAGTACTACAGAAAGGTTGTTAGCAAACTCTGTAGAGCCGTCATAATGAGAGTACTACAGAAAGGTTGTAAGCAAACTCTGTAGAGTCGTCATAATGAGAGTACTACAAAAGGTTCTTACCAAACTCTGTGGAGTCGTCATGAGAGTACTACACAAAGGTTGTTACCAAACTCTGTGGAGTCGTCATAATGAGAGTACTACAGAAAGGTTGTAAGCAAACTCTGTAGAGTCGTCACAATGAGAGTACTACAAAAGGTTGTTACCAAACTCTGTGGAGTCGTCATGAGAGTACTACACAAAGGTTGTTAGCAAACTCTGTGGAGTCGTCACAACAAATACCCTCCAAAGTGGAAGTGAGATACCTCTTTGGATTTACCACAACGAGAACGCTATAAAGTGGTCACGATGTCAAGGCTAGAGACTGGAGGTGAATTAGTACTACAACTAGACAACACTATAGAGTGGTGGTTAGACGACACTATAGAACGAGTTAGCACTATAGAGTATCCGCAATAATATACACGTCTACAAAGTGACTGGTCGCATACAGGAGGAATTTTTAATGGTTAAGGTTCTTAGGAAAAACTTTGGAAGATCAAAGCTGAACGTTTTGGTAAAGCTGACGATATCAGAAAATGACTAGCTTTCGTATGCGGCTCGAAACAACAATAAATCATACACGCCTTTACAGCGAGCGGACTTTATCTGTCCCATCGTGAGCACTGCTTGCAAGCGGAACGTCTCTGTTTCGCCGAAGAAATTTAATGCTGCACACTTCCACAAGATGGAGTAGCTAGCTGCGAGACCAGACACCCAGGTAACCCAGCACCAGGGAGAAATGAAAACAAATGTCGCATCGCCCGGCCGTCTGGCCGACAGTGGTCCCGCCATTTTGGCTGGGGTCAGACCAAGCTATTTTCTGATCATAAATATAAGGTATACGCAGGCAGTCCTAGTGCTCTGTAGTTACCATACATCCTGTCTCTTCTCTCTCCCATAATGCATTTCATTTCATCCTGTCCTGTTTGTGCCTACTTCAGAGTAGCTCCTGTGTACCAGCGTCAGCGCGTGAGTCTGCTTGCGCGTGTGTGTTGCATTGTCAGTGCGCGCGCGCTCTGATGTGTGTGAGCCTTGAATTACTTCGTAAGAATTGGCGCTTCATTATTGATGATGATGAGGAGGAGGAGGAGGAGGAGGAGGATTATTTCCACTGGTCTTTCTCTAGAAGGTCACACGTTTTTATCACAATCCGGCTGTGATATTGGAATATTTTCAAGAGGACAATACACGAACTTTTCATCGTGTGAAAAAGGAAAATGGGAAAAAACACGAACTCACCGGAGGGTCTGACTTCTGGGGTGCTGTCGTAGTTTTTTCCCCGACCTGGGTAGCCATTTCTGCTGGCCAGCTCCTGCCCGTTAATAATCACATCTGGAGGTCCTCTGTGATCTCCATTGTTATGAAATTTGTTATCTGAAGCCTCGAAGCTAGGAAGTATTTTCCCCATTGTTGTTGTTGTGGTCACTGTCGTTGTCGTTGTCGTTGTAGTAGGTGGCAGCTTGGGTTCAATCTCTAGGAAGAGAAGTTGAGATGTTAGCGAAGTTTTAAAAAAAACCCTGAAGATTCACAGAGATGCAAAAAAATGAACAAACTAACAAACGAATGAACTAACTAATGAACGGTCGAACGAATCAACCAACCAAAAAAAAGAGAGACAACCAACAAACGAACTAACAAACTAACGAACGAACCAACCAACCAAAAAAAAAAGAGAGAGACAACCAACAAACGAACTAACAAACTAACGAACGAACCAGCCAACCAACTAAAATACAAACAAACGAATGAAGGAACGAATGAACGAGTAATCCAAGGAACGAATAAATAAGATTCCTCAAGGATGTAAGCGAGCCGACAGGCACACAGACCATGCTTACGGTAGAGTTCCATGTGCTTGGAGACTTTGCCCAGCTTGTTGAGGGCTTCACAAGCATAGGTCCCGTAATCTTCCATCTCGACCCGCACGATTCTCAGACTCATGATGATCGTGTTGGGATCACCGGTATGGTCATAAATATTCACCTCAAACTGCCACATAAATATTCACCGTATTACCACATAAATATTCACTTTACATGCATACTGCGGACACAATAACTGGTATCGTCACCAGAAAGACAGATACGAAAGTCTATGCAACCCAGCGTATGTATATTCTAATGTCAGGTGAACTACGACTGGCATGTGTTCTTTGACATTTTTTTCTGAATACCCCATGAGGGTAAAAGAATCAGGAAACTTGAAACTTGAAGCTGACAGTGTTTTCAAACCTTCAGAAAAAAATCACGTTAGCGCGTACCTTCGCCCGTTTGTCTTGTGTAATGCTAACAGAGCTTACTTTTACACATGATGTCCTTAAGAAACCAGAGATAATGCCCAGAAGCCAGCCCTGCTGGATCACAGAGTGAGCGGTAAATTCATCGCCCGGAAACTACTGGGCTAATTTAGAATTCAACTTTAGCACCAGGGCAGAGATAACTTCAACTTCTATATACGAGCCTAGGTGTGCAGACAATACAGTCAAGTCAATGCACACCCACACACTCATATACACGCAGACGAGTAGCCACGTGAATATGCACTCTCTCTCACACACACACACACACGAGAACAAGCACGTGCACGCGCGCTCAAACGCAAACACGTGCCCACGCGCTCAAACGCAAACACATGTACACGCGGTCAAACACAAACACGTGCATACGTGCTTCTGCCCGCACGCGAACAAGTGCATGGATACGGCCTTATCCACACATTCTGCACAAACACGCGAGCGCAGAGACAGACGACCGGTCGGATTTATGGAGGAACCGAGCAGACAGCGAAACAAACCTTTCCTTTATTTGGGTGTTTGTTGAGAGCTTCGTTATTTCGCCTCCACACGGAGACTCCGAGAGGGGACGCCGTGATGATGCACTCCAATATCGTCTCTTTTCCAACCTCCTGCCCGATGCGGCTGTTGTGCAGCTTTATCTCAGGTGGATCTGTAGCACACAAGACAATTTTTCATCGCATCTCCATCTTTCCTTCCCCCTCCTTCTTCTCTCCCTCCACCCCTCCAGCAAGTGGGACTGTCATCGTTGTTACTTTTCCCACTGCTGCATGGCGCGGCATCTTGAATCTAGCATCGATCTTCGCTTACGCCGACAACGTTTCTGTAATCTGAATTCTCCTAAAGTTTCTGCATATTGCGGTACTCGTTCTTTTGATGCCATTGTTTCCTGAGCACGTCTCGGGACGTTCTTTTTCCATCCTGGCGGAAAATTGAATCAGAAAAACAACACTTCTGCAGCCTGAGGAAGAATATTCTAACCGCTCTTTAAAATATACGAATAAAGTAATCTGAAGGATCCTGGTGGTGTTTTCAATGCTTCCAAAATTTTAGGTTAGCGCGAGAAAGAATAAATTGGCGTACATCAAAAACGGTTACCGCTGGCTACATCCGAACTAAGCCTACACATTCTTGGACTTTGCATGTCAAGAGCTCACAACGTGACAGGAACATAAGAAAGTCTTATGCTGTCACGCTTATTCACTCTCGTGAAGTTTTCGTGAACCAAGCTTTTCTTTTAAATTACGGTGGCTAGTGCTAGAAACAAATACGCATAGACACAAATATGTAAAAACAAATATGCATAGACACACGGCAGTTGACATTGCAAAGAGTTCTATGGCAACAACATTGTTGTTTGTCGTCGTTATATGTGAGTGCGTAACTGATTGACATATTAAGAGGATCTGAGTCACTTTCAGTTTTAAGGTATATTCGTCTGTTACTTTGTAATACATCATTGCAGACACGACGCAACAGCAAACATCTACATCTCATGTTCAGCCTGAGGAAAATGCAATAAGCTGTTTTAATTCCCGAAGTTTTATGTCGTATCTCAGTTTTAACGCCGCCTAGAAAGAGTAACCCTGCAGAGATATCCCAGAATACTAAAGTATCGCTTTACATTTTCCTAAAGAAATTACACGTTCTCCATAATTATATGAAAGCTATATGTACCGGGAAGTACCATCTGTCGTAAACCGTAAACACCATAGTGGATAAGAAGTAGGTTAGCGATCAAAAGCATTTTTTTGTCTGTTAACCTAAGCGCGAGCTTTAGTATGCCGCAAAAAATTACTTTCTTCGTCAATTCTCCTTTTGCAAGCCGGGGATGATTGCATGATTCTACGTCAAACGTGATGACCTGATAATCTTCGCTTCTGTATTGAATCAGCAGGGTTCGGAAATTGCCCCTGTCATTTTATCTGCTTGAAGAACAAAACAATTACACAACTGCTCTTTGAAATTTGGTTTATGGAAGCGATGATTCAAAAGACAGACCATGCAGGCAATCTGGCAGAAGCCAGTAGCGATGTTCTGCCGTAACAGCAATTGCCACTTCTGTTTAAACTTGAAGTATTGTTCAATGTGAGAAGCAGCGCTTTGTAGATCTTTTACATTATATCTCAATTGGTAATTCAACTTCTCGTGTTTGATCTGGCTACATGACTGAAAGCATTTCCAAGCTCTCAACAGGCGACAGAGTCTTTTGAGATGTATCTATAAATCCTGTGAGAGCCCGAATAGCTGTGAAACAAAACAAAACCCGCCTGAAGTGACTTCAGCTTGAAGGCATAAGAGCATGCATCACTGGTGGAAAACCATTTCTAGGCAGGGAAGGCAGATAGACAATAGCATGCAAAGACCCTCACAATCTACATCAACACGAAATTCCTGTTGGACAGAGAAGATGAGGGGCGAGGAGGAGAAATATAAAGAGGACATCATTTCCAACAACTTACAGTCTAGGCAGCACAAAATTTCTTCTTGACAGAGTGGGCGAGAGGGTTGTGGGGGGGGGGGGAGAAATAGAAAAAGGACATCGTTTCCAACAACTTACAGTCCACATCGACGCGAAACTCCTGTTTGGTTGCGGGAGGAACGCCGTTGTCGGCGATACAGACATAGTAGTCGGCACACAGTCTGGTGATGTTCCGAATGACCAGCCGCTCACCTGGGGACTCCCCTACACCTGCAGACGACATGTGTGACAAGAAAATGAGGGGCAACGCATAGTTATGTTAAAAATGTGGATGTTCCAATAAAAGGCGGTTGAAGAATGTGTAATGTAATAGTCTTTACTGCCATTCAGAAAAACGCCAAGCAGAACCGTTCTGTTCATAAAACTCTGAAACTTCCTGGTGCAGAGCTGTGTAATCTATATTGTTATTTATTATATTACTACTTTGTTATCTTTATTAAGGAATGAACAGCACTTGAAATCCCAGGTTTGCTTCGGATAGCACATAGAAACTCTGAAACTTCCTGGTGCAGAGCTGTGTAATCTATATTGTTATTTATTATATTACTATTTTGTTATCTTTATTAAGGAATGAACAGCACTTGAAATCCCAGGTCTGCTTCGGATAGCACATAGAGCCCAGGGTAGGAGAGAAGCTGCCTCATGCATGTCGTGCGACCTTCTAGATCACACGACTGAGATGATACTATTTTTGCTGTCTCTCCGTGTATGCATGCGCGCCCGCACGTGTGTGTACATGTGTGCGTTCGTTCGCTTGTCCAGATCTTCTGACCATGCAAACAATGCAGGTCTTAAAGGATCGGAAACGCCAAAAGCATTTACAGATGTCACCACATCTGTAGGAAATAACGCAGAGCCATAGTTTAATGTTCCTAGTTTTTATAGCTCTTACATTAAGTATAAATAGCTACTGGTTGTCAGTTTGTGAAGAAAAAATGTCTTGGCGCGACAATAAAGCACTCACTATACCTTATTATCGGGACTCTTTCGCCTTATGATGAGTGCATTTTGCTGTGTGAAGAACACCTTTGAATACTATGAAAATTCGAGGCTGTCCCCGCCACCAGTTTCAGGTGGCTTAACTTTGAAGTCAAAATTCAAATACTGTAATCTTACACAGATGAGAATTTCACTCTCCTCTTTTATTCTGTTATCGTTCTCCGTCATGTTTTGTTTGGCCTTTCATCAAGCCTATACACCTTGCAGTCCTTTGAGTTACTTCATATCTACTTTAAAAAAAAGGATGAAAGAATGAATTTCACGATTTGTAGCAAAATATGTGTTGCTGGCATTTAAGCTTTTACAGGTATTCCAGCGTCCAAGGCCGATATGCAAACGAGCAGAAGTTTTAGCTGTCCTTGAATCTATGAAACCGCCGGCAGTGCACGCTGAAGTTAATTTCCTGTTGATAATCAAAGCACTCGAGGTGTCATGGCAAATGACTTTATTTTTAATCTCTTCTGGTTTTCTCTTCTGGGCAAGGACAAATAATATTTCCATTTAAGTGATGGTTTCATGATTCACTCAAACAGGTGTGTTGATGTCTTCCCAAAGACACCGACCTAGCGGATGCGAATGAGTACCTAGCGTACGGCCGCTAGGATTTATTCTTTCCAGCCCGCAGATGCGGAACACAACATATTTAATACCGCTTTGATAGTGCTACATCAAAGATTTTTGGTAGATATTTTTTGGCAAGTCATCTTTCAAATGAAGTCATTCGTATATAAGAAAGTAATGCCTGTTACCAATCTTTTAGTAAATGTTCTTCATCCTTTCCTATTTTATTTTCACCAAATAAAAAATACCTCGGGCACTGATTGTTAAAACAGATTTAAACTTGAAATCCAGAATCAGCAGCAGAATTCATATACGAATAAAATACACATAACATATGAAGTATTACATTACTCAAGCTCACGCGCGTGTGTAGATGTAGTTATGCTGCTTTTGTCTAGACAGCTTTGTAGATACTGGTCTGTACAGGCCAAAAGCAGACGGCGAGACATTAAGTTCCTACATTATTGAAACCCCTCAGCCGTTACCTCCTTGTTTCTTCAATCTCCTGAAAGAGCACACCTGCGTCTTTTGGCTTTCCTTTCATGACACACATTCGTCCTCTGTAAGACAAAATACTCAAGCTTCATCAAAAGCACCCAAGGCAAAAGGTTTGTACAACCCACAGACTCGCGTCATATTTATGGAAGTGTTTCACCAGCACCGGCTAGCCTCCAGAGGGCATAAAGCACCCATAATGTCATCAGCCTGCTCTCCGAGAGACGTCCTTGGAAACCCTGCCGTCTGCTGCGCTGGTCACGTGCTCTGGCCACGTGACCTTAGAGTCCCTTCTCCCAGCAATTGGTCAAAGCTATGTCGACTTTCGTGACTTTCAGACTCTCAGATAAAAAGGTATTTATGGCCAATGCTTCCTCTAATAACCTGAGTGGTGCCACGAATCTGTCTGCACAAAACACCGTGTTTTACTTGATACATGCCCAAACCCACTGTTCAATCAAAACATTGACATGCAACATCAGAAACGTGTCGTTAAATAATGTATTGTAAGTCACTTCATTCACGACTTCAGGTAATGGAATTCGCTTCCCGAATGAAATGAATTCCATTACATGAAGTACCAGTACCAATACTTTGACTGGTGTAGCGATTGGCTGTCTGCATCATCTAAATTTACTTTAATCATCTTATTATGATACTGCATTTTACACCTTTTCTATCCCGGGACGGATGATTGATGTGTGTCCAATGTCCTCTGTGTGTCATGACCTGCTGGTCAGCGTTGTGTCCATCCGTTGGTTGTGATGTCCGACAAGGTCCACGTGTCCCCTTTTCTGTATCTGTATATGTACTCTTTTTTTGTTTGTTTGTTTGTCTCTTCCACACAAATTGTGCATATTAATGTATTCTCGCGCGTTACAAATCTTCAGACTGACTGATTTTGTAAAAAAATTTGCAATAATGCGCCATTTTGGCGCTTGCCAGTTCAAAAGTATTACGCAACAACTGCCTGCCAGCCTCTGGGCCAATTTAAGAAAAAGTGACTGGCGTGCTTAGAGAGAACATAGCTTATATCCCAGCTGTTTATATCCACGCTGTTTTTCCACAAAATGCCATTTCAAGTCATGTTCTATAATTTAGAAGCCGAAGCAATGCAGAACCGACTATTCTAAACTGACAAAACACGAGCTGTGTACAACATCCGGGTCTGCCATTCAGAAGATGAACCTTGCTTTTTTTCTCGGAATCAATTGTCCTTCCGCCACATAGATTTCTCTCCATAATTCTATTTTTTTCTTACTTCTAACCCATTCGTCTTTATACATTGTAACACATTCTGTTTCTTTGTGCCGTCCGTTCAGAACAAAAAGAAAACATTTATGTCTATGAAATGTTTTCCTATATATTTAGAAAAGATCAGCAATAAACCTATTCGTTTTAATTTTTTTTAATCCATCATATCTCTTACTCGCGAAATAGGGTGCCGAAGCAAAATACTTATAGAACCTGACACACATAAACAGCAAATAACACCCATCGGTCAATGAAGTTTACAAAGACACAAGTTTCCTTTTTCCTCTACACGTATAGTGAATTGTGGTGGCGACAAAGCAATAAATTTCCATGCACTTGATCCATAATTTCCGCGTAAAACCACTGCCCTACACTATGAAGAAAAGCAACAATAGGTTTCGGTTGCGCTGTCGTGAAATAAGTGCTGACAAAGAACAATTCGGTGCACCTGATGCTTTTATCGTCGATCTATTTTATTCCGAAAGTTTCCACTTTCCAAGCTCTGTCCGTCGTGAATCCTGCAGCTGCCAAACTAATCACTATGTAACAAGACGCTTCAGCGTTTAAATTGAACATAAAGCTGCTGCGGATTGAAACGAAACATATAAAGCGGGGTTGACTTGCACGAGAATTTGTATCTCGTGTTCATACGTAAAAGCGCACGTAAAATGCACAGGAAGGATGGACTTACGATCACTCTTACGACCGGAAGTGCTGGTACGAAGGTTCATGCCAGCCATCCCGGGAATGCAGGATATCGTGACAGGTCCACAAGAAAACAAATCGGGTAGCATTTCTGTTTGGCAGCAGCTAGAGGGAGGCTGATTAATACAAGAGTTAATTCTGAGGAACTTAACTATTAAAATAACACAGATGACCAGCCGGGCGATGCAGTCAATCTTGGGGTCAGAGGAAGGAGAAGGCTAGAAATCACCAGTGCGTTCCCTCTTAACGGTTCAAAGACTGCTGTAAGAGTAAGAAGCGTGTTGCGATCACTGCCATAAAACATGCCTTTGCTCAATAAGGAAATGCGAGTACATCGTCCATAAATATCGACAGTCGCCATTTACGTGTGACATCCATGCACAGCTACGTGCAGGGAAAGATCAAAGCGATTGGTACACGTCACCTGCTTAATGGATGACTGTGTATTCCGGAGGCTAGAAATAGACGCTCGTGTTCGTGACATTTTTTTAATAAATAAAAAGAAAATTAAAAAAAATAAATACGTGCATCACTTGATGACAAAAGCATGGCTTCTACACATCCTCGAGCTACAAGCGCATGGAAGCAATTTCGTCGCTGGTGAAGCAGCGGAGGGATTTTAAAAAATGGTTGGGAGTAAAGTTTAAACATTGTATAAGGGACTCATAGTCTGCGTAAGGTCTTGAGAGCTGTCCCTCTTCTCCCCCCCCCGCTCTCTCTTTTTCTCTCTCTCTTTCTCTTTGCGAGTCTGTTTGCGCGTGCGTGCGCGTGCGGGTGCGTACATGTCAAATGTTTCATCAAGTTAAAGCGTTGCAATTAACGGTAACTATGACACCTAATTACGCAGTTTAGTACCTTCGCTATATATGGGGGCTCGAAAATCTCTATGAGCGAAAGAGGTTAGATTTCCTTTGATTAGACTACCGTCAACAGTGCTGATTTATGTCTATAAGGAAGCCATGTTTACGACTCCGACAAATGCCGATATTTGTACACTGCTTAATGTCTAACGTCACCCCTTCACCTTTAAACTCAAGTTCTATATTAAAAATATGTTTAAAATAGCTGTTGGTTGTTGTTTTTGTTGTTCTTGTTGCTGCTCCTGTTGATGTTTTATAAGGGTTTTTAATGTCTACGGGAAGACCTCTTTCTCAGACAGTGATGGGAATTTCGGTGAGAGACTAGGAATAAATACAACTTATCAGTGCCAATGTTCTGCTTGGACTCTTGTTACTCGGACTGATTTCTTTACCGGGAGAAGCTTCGAGTCAAGTTAATGTTCTCGGCCTAATAGCATCGAGTTGAAATAATGCCGGCCATTTGGAGTAGCCAGTCAGCATCACATTTCCGTCATCAGTGTGTCGCTAAACAAGGCGGGCAGTTTGGGGGCTCATTTTGGTTCAGGTTTAGCTTGCGACTTCAAAGGGGAATTAAGGAAGAACAATTTCAATTGCCGTCTTTATTTCCTCTGAGAACGTCTGATCTTCCCTGGCTGAGAACCCAGCTGGCGGTTAAAGGTTAATAACGGCCAGATGTCGGATAGAGAAACAACTGCAGCAATCACTATTGAACAATGGCGTTGAGAATCAAAACGGTTACAAATTTCAGTTTGAGAAATGTGTTATTCCCATGAGCAATAAGAATTTGTACGCTTTAAAGGCTATTGAATTTCCAAATTTCACAAAAATTCTGCTTGTAAAAAAAAGCCGTTTACGTTTCAGTAAATCTACGTCTTAACGCATGCTTCAGTCTATGATGTGGCTGCTGTTAAAATATCCAACATTTACTAATTTTAATGAATATTTATTCTATACTCTACTTGATCTGTCATATCGAGTTTTGGAGGTAGGCAGGCACGCAGGCAGGCAGGCAGATAGACATGGGAAAAGACTCTTTTGTCTACATTCTGTTTTCCCCTCCCCTTTTTGTTTGTCATTATTTTGTGATTTTTCGTTCTATACTTTCTGTACTTGCTTCCAGCAAGCCACCATTATCATCACTTCATCACATCCCCTGAAACTGCACATTTTGGTGTTTTGAACGCTTTGTGGTTAATCTTCATAGCGTC
This sequence comes from Lanistes nyassanus, assembly GCA_004794575.1. Lineage (NCBI taxonomy): Eukaryota > Metazoa > Mollusca > Gastropoda > Architaenioglossa > Ampullariidae > Lanistes > Lanistes nyassanus. The sequence goes on from SMGT01016280.1 coordinate 405,519, forward strand.
ATGTTTTCCGCGGTCCCTCATCCTTCAAACACATTGGTCTCTTCCAGAGTTGAAACGAGTTACCTCGAGTTACCTCGAGTTATCGTTCGTGCCTTGAGTCCTTGCAAGCCAAGACCACCGAAGTAAACTTTAAGTCATTTCACAAATTCCCCGTTTCCCACTTTTTAAGCCGTTCGCAGCCACGCCTCTTCAGCAAAAACACGACCTCAAACATAACAGTAAGTATCTATTCTCTATCACGTTTTCTACAGAATAGGCAATACCTGCTGCAGCTTATTCCTTGAAAAATGAGCTCAAGGTATATTATTAAGGAGTCGTTAAACAAAAGGAGAAGTCGCGTATTCTAAAAATTTTCTGAAGAAGCGAGGCATCCAATTTCTGGAACTGTATCCGTAACTATTGTAGCATCCTGACCTTTAAGAGCAAACAACAACCATCTTCTAGCTGTGCGAGCAGTGGTCGGGTGATAGCTTTCAAGCTCTCGGTCTGTGATTAGACATTTAATTGAATAAGCTGAACCTGCTTCGACTGACAGTGAGCAACCTCTATGTCTGCTGCAGCACACCATCTTTGAACGATAAGCCTCTGCAGCAGCTTCTGTAGCTCGCTTGCCTTGACCTGCAGGCAACAGTTGTATGTTTGCATTGTGTTCCTTGGATGGCTGTCCTGGACGTGAACACGATCCTGCGTTTGAACACCTGTGGAGACGCAGTCCACAAGAAGCCTGCCAAGAAGCCACTTTCCTCTCCTTGGGCACACGGCCGTCATGCACCGCGGCAGTGGCGAAAACTAGTTGGTTTATTTGACCGCGCGGTTCTCGAATTCTCACTTGAGCAGATTTGAAAGGTCAGCGCGCCTCGTGGCGAAAAAATGTTGGCAAACACTCGAACAACGCGAAAGACGCGAGGCAACTTGCGGATCGCAGCGATACTCGAAAGAACGAGACCAACAGGACACATGATGCTGCCAGCCAATATATATATATATTTTTTTCTTTTTTCCCTTCAGGACGTGACACGTGTTTTAACTCACTGTCGCTGTATCCCTCTGAGCAAAAGCGAGGTATGAAATCCCCCAAACCCAAGCACCAGTAACAAGCTAAAAGCTGTAGCCCCCGGAATCTTCCAGCAAATCCCCCCCACCCAACCCCTTGTTTCGTTAGACGATGCGACGTGTGTTTGCACTCACTGAGGCCGAGTCCTTTGACGGACATCGAAGGACGGTATCCAACACTCCTCTCCCCCGCCCCAACCCCACCCCACTCCCAACACCCGTGTCACATTCCAACGTACCAGTAACAAGATAATAGCTGCGCAAAAGGTTAAAGTTCACACTCCACGACTGTTTTTTCGAGCAAATGGTGTTTTAGGAATCCATTTCAAAATAAGCATGAACAAGCGTTTAGTAATACGTGGATACAGGACTTCAGTTTATAAAATTGCTTGCTGTGCCATATTAAGACCGCCACTACCAAACTTCACAGTTTAATATTTTCGCAATGGCGGGCAGACGCAAAAAGATGATGGATAAAAGCTGGGAGAAAAGCATTGTCTTTTCGAAACGTCTGCCTTTGATGCAAGATGATGTTTAAATTTTCATGATGATTGAAGTTTATTAAGGACACTAATCTTTAATATTCTAGTCAATCCTTTTACAATTTATTAGCACCCTATCTAGAACAGATTAAAAATCCCCCTGAGCGAGCCTCAGTTTGTGTCTGGGTGTAGAAGGGTGGGGGTGGCAAAAGAGGACAAGGGATCCATATTTTTTTTTGATGGGAAGTCATATTACTGTTTATTTCTTTTAACATATATTATTTAGACAAGAAGGCAAGCGTTTGAATTATGGGTTTATTATAAACGACCACTAAGATAAATGGTTTGTTTAGTACGGGCATAAACGGTGCACCACACGACCAGCAGCATTCACACGCTAGATGCAAACCGTAAGGTCACGTCTAGTCAAATGTGACCACTCTTTGTCTCGATCGAAGATGGCGATTATACATTTCGATTACAGCAGGCTGCATGCGAAGCGGATAATGTGGCATGGCCTTTAGATGGCACGGTTTGGCCACATGTGAGGTGGAGTCTGATTTCTTTGTTTCTCAGTCGCAAAGTCACTGCACGCACTTTCGTAAAGTCGACAAAAAAGGGACTCGCGATTCAGACAAGTCGAATGAAGCATGGTGTGGAGAGCAAACCCTAAAGTGAACCACAAAATGGAATCTCTTTTTCTCAAAACCCGATTCGCTCGTTACCACGTCGGTAGGGTGAAGATATTAGTTAAGTCTCTTGCGGGAAATTAGATGAACTATTTTCTTGCAGACGCTCGCACTAGTTCCTTATCGCTGTTCTCGTTCGATTACAGCACATGTGACTCTTAACATGAACTGTCTTTTGTGGACATTTAAAAAAAAAAGAGGAAGTTACTCACGTTCTCTACCGCCAGAGGTGTAGAGATTCTGCCTCCACCATGTGACCACAGGGGAGGGAATCCCTGTTGCATTGCAGAATAGTTCCACTTGCTCTCCTTCGTTTTTATGAATTTCCTGTGGTCGTGTGTAGTCCACGAAGGAAGGTGGCACTGTACGGACAGACAGACAAGTGAAGAAAGTCACTATAACGAAGCAAACTGCAGTAGTATAGAGTTATCCTCTCTTGCTGAGCTTAGCTAGTATCACAACACTTATCTTAGACCCTTTTTTTTAATTTAATTTATTAGAAGAACCTTTTTTAGGATTGTTAGTGAAGCCATTCTTCCACTTTTTCTTTGTCGGGGAATGACCATGGCATATAGGGTGTAAAATTTGATTTTCGCCGAGATACTGAAATGCTGAGGGTCGAGGTCTCATAACCCGCATGCGACACCTGCATTTTTTTTCTATAAGGGGTCCCATCTGTTTACAAAACCTCCATGGGGTTCTTTCTCCCCAGCAAATCGCTTCCTTTTTCTCCTTCTCTTTTTCTACACTTTTCCACTCTTTATTGCTCTTTCCACTCGTACTCACTACAGGGAGTAGTTTTTGCTGCTGACGAGAAGTTAAGCAACTCCTTTTATCACAGATTCTCCCTCTCCCTCCCTGGCTCCATCTCTCGCTCCATCTCTCTTATTCCCACTCTCTAGTACGTCAGAACTATGGAGGATGATAAAGAAAATGGAGGGAGTGAGAGGAGAGAGGTTGTCCGTGGTAATTCTTCAAATGGCATTCGTTTTAAATTAATGTAAATCACAGAGACTAGTACATCACGTTTCTTATTTGGTCCAATATTATGGCGAGATCAGCTGGTGTAATTCATCCAAACAGATATTGTCTATTTGCACCGAAAAATCGTCCTAACAATTAACATCTCCCCCATTCACCGAAACCAAAATACAAATCAGACTTTTGCAGTCTGTCTTTGTTTCAGTACCTATGAATCTGTTGGGTTTGACTGTCTCTCAGTAAATGAACTGATGGAAGTCACAAAGCCAATGGTATGAGAGCCTCAAGATAAAAGTATGGAGCCTGTTATCATTTCTATCCCAGCCATGCCCCTCGATCCCCGGCAGATGAGCATCGACTACTTATAAGTTCTTCTACGGCCCACTCATAACAGAATTTATTCCTCATTTTGCAGAAACAAAGGATGTAATTTTCTATTATCTCTCGGACGGCAGACAGGTCAATTTTTGATGGTGTTTCCTGGCTGGAGGACGCGGTGTTTTCAGAAACATCGAGAAAACTGTTTTTGTCCGACGATAAGACATTTTCAGGATAGCAGGAACGCTTTTGAAACTTCCCGCTGTGATATCTCGCAGCTCGAGTTGTCGGCCCTTAGGGAGCACTGACGCTGAGAGGGACTGCATGAGGTTGTCTTCTTCAACAGGAAATGTCCTGCTCCCCAGGAAGTAGTACTACGCGCGCACTGTCAGGGGACATAACAAACAAGCGTGAGTAGAGCGGGATGGGATTTTCCATTATGAGAGACAGAAATAAAAAACACTGATTGCCACCCTGATAGTTGCTTTGACGGCGACGTCTGTTGGGAACATCAGAAAGTGGGAAAACTGTGAATGCTTGTCCCGCTTTGTGCACAGGGCAATCTTAGTGAACTAACTTCCATTTCCCTGCAGCTGGCTAGTTTTCACTTTCTGTCGACCCGTTTACGTCCATATCGCGTTAGGACTTGTTTTCTAATAACCCCTTTCGACACCATACCACTGGGATAATGTTCGTCAAATGTTTACAGCACCTGCTGTTTGTGTACCTTATTCTTTGTTTTGCTGGCAGCTGAATATGACATCTTTGCTGTTTGTAGAAAGACATGCGCGTGGTAGTTTCCTAGTAAACAGGGCTGGGTTGCATCAACGTTTTGTATCTCCTCTTCCGGCCATGTGAACAGTCGTGAGCCCCTCTACCCTGTGCATTTCACGCTCACCTTTTCGTACTGACGGGGAATACAAACCCTTACGTAGCCCTGCCTAGGACATTTCCTGTTGAGCAAGACTACCTCACGCAGTTACGAAAAACAACTTCATGCAGTTCTCCAAAGCTCTGGCATTATCAGACAGAACTCACGAAACGCCTCCACCGTTCTCTCACAGAGCTGATGTATACTTGTAGTTGTTTTTGTCTGCTGTTGATGAGGCAGACCGAATTACCTGTAAGAAGCGGTTCGACGCTGGCTTCGATCGAGCGCATGAAAGGTTATACTCTACGTGAAAATGTGCTTTTAAACAAACAGGAAACGCACAATTCCCGCAATGACAAGCACATTTGCGTAAACGTGCTATATTTGCAGGATTGGGCATTCAATCTGATAATTGCTTTTGCACTCATTAAAAAAAATTAATACTGTACTCCAATGCTCATGAATGCTTGAGCAATTGGCCTTGTGCAGTTCATGCCGTTGTTGTTATATACAACAAATATGGAGCATATATCTCTTTGCATTGCCATTTTTGTCTATTCTTTGATCAGCGTTTATGTCTAGGTTATTGATTTAAGGCGATGTCTTTCTGGCAGCAGTTGAATATATCTTTGTATTCATTCCATGGGAAACAGTATTAACCCTTTTAACCCTGAAGCCTTGTAGCACTGGGAATGTTTTCGCCATTTTTTTTCTCAGTTCGATCTTTTTTTAGAGATTGACAAGAAAAACTACAGCTTTAAAAAAATGTTTAATTCTGGAGACCTTTATCGGAACTTCATTATACTGATAGTATTCAAGTAACCCAATAATTTCAGCAAAACTGTATTTCAACTTTCGCTCGCATGTCCTCAGAGACAGTAGACCCATACCTTGCACAACAAGATGAACTCGTTTCGTTTTTACTGGGTTGGTGTTGATTTGGCACATGTATGTCCCCGCGTCCGTGATTGACACATTCCTTATATGGAGGTTCCAGTCCCACACGAAATTCCGCTCCACGCTAATGCGCATGTCATTGATAACTCGCCGGTCTTCTATGCTTATAGCTGTTTGTGTCGGACTGACCCACACCACCTGGGGAGTAAATAAGTAAGCACATAAGTACAACAAATAAATATAATAATATACACACAAAATATACGTATTATGTATACGCGTATATACACTTAAATATATAGCATATACGGACATAGGTGCATACGTACATGTATGTATATACGTACAGTGCGATTGACTGTTTTCAATGTTCGGGTTCCATTTGACGCTTACAAAACTAAAGGAAACAATTTTTTTCCGCAGAATTCCAGACCTCTGTGGGATGAACGTTTCAGACAGATTAAAGTGATGTTGATATAATACGACATAATACAATAACAGACTGGTGGAACTGCAGCACGGCAGACCAAATATGGATAGAGCGTCACCAACAATAAATTTGTGTATCCGTACCTTTGATGCACCGATGCAGTGATTGTGGTGCATTGATCAGTTTATATAAAAAGTAAGTCCGGAAATTGAAAGTGGCTTTTTATCTCGGATTATTGAATGTGATATGTTGAATCTGTATACAGTTTTATCAACTCTGAATGTACACATTTTAATATCTGATAATTTATGAAAATCGTCAGATTCACTGAACTGTCACAATATACGTTTTCAATCTGTTGTGGCATGGGTTTTTTTTTTTTTTTTTTGCATTGTGATAAAATACGCACTGCTGTGTGTAAATTGCGTGGTGCTCTAATTCTAACAAACATACATCAGGCAGACGTACAGGAGAACGAATAAGAAATAAAATAAGAAATAATAAGACTAGTACGACAACGAGAACAACGACAACTGCTACAACTACCACGATTTCTACCGTCACCACCAGAAGCAGACCAACGACAAGGAAGCTAACAAGACCAAGATATGGCGAACAGCAAGAAAAGGCGGGAAGGTGACCTATCTGATTTTTACACAGAGCTAACTGTGCTAAGCGAAGCGCAGTAAATATATAGTTCTCAGCACAAACACCGCAGTGATTTCTCTCCTTCCTCGCAGCCAGCAGCGACCAGTTTCTGTGTTTGTCAACTGGGTTGTCGCCCCTCGTATCGCCTGACAGCGCTGCTCGTGCACTCTGCGTGTTTCCCGATGCCGTGTTGTGGCCCATAAAGAGTGATTGCCGGGCCCAAATTGCCTGGCTTCGGTAGAGGGGGGCGGTCTCCTCAGACAGTTTACTGCCCTTCATTGTCAGATAACACACTGGCCCTGAGTTGTACCCCTCTTTTCAGTGTACGGTGCTAGTCTGGAAACGGCCCATATCGTTTCTTCTCTGTCCTCTTGCTCTGCGGTATTCATCAACTTCAGCGGGCCAGAGAATGGGCCGGGAGCCGTAAAACGGATCTAACTTCCAGAGGCAAGCTTGTTTCAGCAAACCTCTGATCACCCCCATCCCTCACACCCTCCTCTTTCGATTTCACTTCTCTGCTGGTTTAAAGGACAGACCTCGCGTACAGCCTGCAACAAGTTATAATCCGGACCATCTGATAACTGTACCCCACACGCTACGGAACTTATTGGCTAGTCCGAACTTATCCTGGGCCACACGTGAATCGTGGCCCAGATGACAGCAATCACTCGTCATTTTTCGACCTTCCCGGCAGTGCCAACCTTACGAAAAGGCAGTTATTTGATATTGCCGAATTTAGCGACAACTATTTGCTGGCATACGAGTTCAAATGATATATGACAGCAGACTATAACGCGGACATCGTTTCACAGCACTGTGCGCGCTGTCCTCGACTATGCTTCCGTCACTGCATCTTTTAACCACAGAGAGACTGGCCCAATATGCAAGAAAACCGAATGAGCTGACTTATTCCTATAATACCTGATATTCTGGAATAAGCTCCTTTGGGGGGAATACTTTATTCGGTCGTCCCGGGAGCGGGTAGCTTAATCCAAGTTCGCCGAAACAGCTTTTTCAGAGACAATGGCGTAACAGTTCTTTAAGCTATCCAGTGCATCGGCGCAGTGACTCGACTCTGTCCAGTCTGTTTGCAGAGCTGACGCTGAGAAAAATCTCAGCCACAAAATCAGCTGAGGTTGATGTTTATGGTCCCACATTTCTTTTTTTATTTTGTCCTAAACCCAAACCAGTTTATCTGAAACCTGAAGCAAACCTGTACAGAGTTCGATACTGAACCTCGAGCCCAAAGGGAGATAAGGAAGGTAAGGAAAGGGTGGGGGAGAGATTGACTGGAACTGGTGAAGCCGCAAAAGACACTCCCCCCCCCCCACACACCACCACCTCTCCGTGCCCGACACTGCATCAAACGTGATCATGGCGGAATGGAGTGGTGCGTAGGTCGCGCAGGAAGTGATTACCGGCCGAACTGCGCCATTTGCCGCCAGTATTGCAGCCGCGGATACATCGTGACGCCACGGAGCGAGCAACTGTTGCGCGGTAACTGATGGCGTGGTCGGGCCGAGGGATCCGTGCGAGAGGAGGGCTGTGAGACAGGGCCATGCTTCTTCCGTGCTGGCGGCGAAAGTACAGATAAAACACGAGCGAAAACTGGCTGGCTGAATGTGTTCTGCGCAGGAACCAGATTCTTCCGCGTGCGTGTGAGGTGTCCATCTACATGATGCGTTTCGCCGTTTATAAAGCGACCAGCAACGCACCGGGCGTCTCCCCTGGACATCAGGACCTGTGATTTGTGGGTTTCCGCCCATTCGCGAGGGATTTTTTTAAATATTTATTTTCGAAAACAAAACTGTTGAGCAATGCCCTTGCCTTTGCGAAATCCATTTTGTGCACACTCACCCACCTACCTCCCGACCCCCACCCCCATACGCACCATAAAAATATTCGCGCGTCCTTGTGTGTTGGACGGGTGGAGGTTGAATGGTTGTGTCAATAAAATGAATATTAATAATCGTCCGGGGGCCCCAAACGCTTTTTCCGACGATGGCCTTTAGCGCAAAGGTTTATTTATTTTTCAATCTTTTCAGATTAGGGGCCAGTATCGCCTTTCCCGCAGACAGTGCGTTGTTTGTGGTCAGCCATATGCATTTTTTTTTATCTCGGCCATGACACCTTCGCGCACAAACTTTGCATGATCCGCAAGTCAAGAGTGAGTGCCGTGCGTAAAAGCTCAGAAGCGGCCGGGGCAGTGACTGACGTGACGAAAATGCAAGTCAGACTTGACCTACCCAGGGGCCCATCAGGGTCCATGTGTCTTGTAAGTGCCGTAATGACCGGAAGCACAGATAAGGGCCTCCATGCAACCAGGCAGGGTGGGTTGCACGGGAATTCGCATCGATGTTAGACGTAAAGGTGCGCGTAAAATGCACAGGGTTTATGGCCCTTGGTTGTTTATGACCGGAAGTGCAGACACGAACGCTTGAGCACCCCACCCATGAGGTGGTTCGAAGGATGGTTAGGGTCTGGTCATCTGTTCGATAATATAATATAATATAATATAATATATGTTTGAGCACAACAAAGTGTATGTACAGCTACAAGCAGCTGCTACGGCTATTTAAATTTTATTTGGTGGGCGTGTTTGTACGTAAATGTGCGCGTGCTTTTGTACAATGCTGGTCACCTTGTAAGCCTCTTTGTGGCCCTCGGTGTACGACTGGTGCACGGAACAGGGCAAGATGGCAGTGGTGCTCTGTGTCACTGTCACTGTCACAGGCGTGTCGTCAATCACCCTCTTCGAATCCTCCTTGTCCTGCACAGTCGCTGTCAGCGCTGAGAACAAGCGCGTGAGCAAACGCGCAGACACGTACCCGCACGTGCACACCACGCACACACGTACATACAGGCACCCGCACACATACGCATGTACACACGCGCGCGTGCGCACACACACACACACACACACACAAAGAATCACATTTTTGTTAACTGCTTCAGCATTTCAAATATACTTGCATTTATCTTCTGTCTGTGGCAAAGAAAATGTGTTTATCTTAAATGATAACATTCAGGCAGTTAATATCCAGCAGAAAGACATTTACTGTTCACGCTATCAGCATCTGTGCAAATGTAATATTTATATTTGATAGTATTTATACATTATAAAAGCGATCGTTTTCGCTAGCACTTGGCTTTTAAATTCCTCAGCTACATGAGCAGGCTTTACTGAAAATACTGAAAGGGCAAAATTCCCATGAGCTTTATGTTTGTCACTCCCGTAAAATCTGCAGTTACGCGAAAAGTAAACACTTATACGACGCGTATAAATTCCGAAATGCCGAGCGATAAACATATTTCTTTTTAGTCGAAATCCACAACTTTGATGATGATGATGATGATGATGATGATGATGATGATGATGATGATGATGATGATGATGATGATGATGATGATGATGATGATGATAAAAAAGAAGGAACAGTTCTATAGCGCCTTTTAGCAGGGCTGGGGTGTAACGAAGTACTTGTACTTCGTTACAATACTTCGTTACAAATTTGAGTACTTTGTAAAGTAACGAAGTACTTTTGCAAGTCTGTACTTTTACTTTGACTTTCGTTCCTTTTTTCGTAAAAATTTTTACTTTGTAACGAAGTAGTTTCTGAAAACTATGCAAAAAGTAAAAAGTACTTGGTGGATAAATTTGGAAAACAAAATATCGTGCACGTGCTGTCATTTGACTCATTTCCGTCCACCATCTTTGAAGACCGCCCGCCATACAGTCGCGTGTGACCAGCTGCATAAGACGCGCGTTGCCTAAGGCGAGGTTTCGCGCAACCTCGCGAGGAGAGCTTAAGTTAAGTGTTTCCCAGCAC
>SMGT01016280.1:415788-429577 GCA_004794575.1 Lanistes nyassanus
CTTTTAGTAATTTTACATTTAATGCCAGTCTCCATGCAGTTGACGCTGTCACTCGGGACACAGATAATTCATGTCTTCTGTCTTAACTTGTCTCATGCGAAGTTCGGCTACGTCACGTAAAAAAGGCGATTAGGAACTAATTAAACTATCAGCCGAAAAAATCTTTATTTCGGCAAACTCGGTTGAAGGTCATATGTAGGTATAGATTTTCGATACAGCTGCCATGCAGAACAGCTGTGAGGCAAATCTCGAGATCGAAATAAGATGAAATCTTTGTTGCAGAAGGCTAGTTTAGTTTCCCCGCTACTGTTTTGATTATACGCAGAAGAGCTAAGACAGAGATGAGACCATGTCATTCAGAATGTAATGTAATGACATTGACTTCATTCGCGAACAACTGCACATAAACAGGCACATACGCCCCAATACAGCCCTTCACTTCAACGAAATCTGTTCAACACCTGTCCGAGGACGTGTCCAGCAGTACAGGTGGAGTTTATGAATTGCTACCAAAGCAAAAGGATGTTAACCTCTGAGCAGGTCAGATCTAGCAAATTAACACTTAGCCAGCCAAGAAAATGGCCTGCAGAACGAAATGTTTAAGGACGCACGGTTAAAAAGCCAGCACGGTGGATGACTAATGTATGTATAGGACCCGAAACACACAGACATCACTGTTCACCCGTTTACAGAGCAAAGCTTTGAGCGCTGCGCTTTGGGCCTGGAGCCATGAGCGCTGCAGAGCACCCGTCAGCCCTTGCCATTCTCTGACGTAATTTCCCGTCCCGCCAAATGAAAACCGAGACGAGCGAAGGAGACAGATTGTCCCAGGACGATATGCTAAGGTCGAGAGGAACTGACGGGTGATCTTTATTCGTGCATTCTATACTCTCCGCGCTGGACCAGGTTGCTTCACATTGATCCACAGTGTGAAGACAGCTTCAGTCTGATACGGATAGTGAAGCGGGAAATAGGAATCATCATCATTATCATCTTCGTCGTCCTCGTCGTCCCCAACATCCTCCTCTTTCTCCTCTGCCTCTTCGTTGCCATTCTCAAGAATTACCATTACAAGAAACGCTGGACAAATAGCGTTAACTAATTTTAAGACAAACCATGCGCTACAGCCCCTGATCGTTTTTTCTTGAGGTTAACTTGAAAGCGTTCTAAATCGCTTCGAAGTCCCGTTGACTATCCTCCAAAATGACAAAGTGTTGGCAGTAAAATCAGTCCCGTTTGTGACTTTGTGTGACTACGTTCTGCATCAGCACAGTTAGCGTTCGTGTAGTCATGGTGATGCGATGTCAGTTTTCCAAACTTGGCGGCGTGCGTATCGGGCACTCCGCTCATCCAGCGACACACGGCAAGAGGGGGTGGGGTGGACGAGGAGGGAAATGAGAGGACCGGGAGGCCGCCATTTCGCGTTCCAGACAGTGAGAGCACTCTATCTGACCCCCTCGGTCCCAGCTCGATATCAGACGAATTTGGACGTCAAAGAGCCGGGTGGGTGCCGGGGAGGGGAGCACCTGGTCACGTTTGCATAATTGCCGCAAATGAAGGGGTCCCCGAGGAACGGTCGGCTCAGGACCAACCGCGCAAGTTGCAGTCAACTGCAGTTTGCTGATGCTAGGGGTGCACGTCTGCTTGGGAAGAGAAAGGATTTATGTCGTATCATTTCGTATTTTTCTTCTATTTCGTCGGACTCCGCTGTCATCTCGTAATATCGGCAGCTTCAGCGATAGACTGACTGGCTGTTCACAATGAGGAAAGGCTTTTCATTAGAGCAAGAGCTAGTACATTTGTAAACACAAGAAACTCACACAACACAATAAACGGGGGGGGGGGGGAACACATCGGTAGTCAGAGTATCGAACCTGTACACGCGCTGAAGGTTACGGTTACCAATCCAGCAACTGCCATTGATCATATCCCAGGGTTAAACATTTTGCAGACTCCGGAACATTAAACTGCCTCCCCGCACTAGCAATCTTACTGCAGTTATCAATCTGGTAGTTTGTTCAGTGCAAAGCTTAGTAATAGGACCCCATCGCTCCCCCACTCATGATTCGTGCGAAATCACCGCTAGGTGGAACTGCTGCCCTTCTAAAATAACCAAGCAGTCAAATCACAATGAATATCGTTGTAGTTTGCATTACCATTTACTCTCACTTTCGCTATACTTGTTATTACAATGGGCTGTTGTGCTATCGTTCATGGAGATAACTCTGCCTATCTAGCCGCCAGGTGGCGGACGTGCTTGATGGCATAGCAACTGGCAGCTTGCTTTCCTGACACTGGTAATTAAGTAAAGTTCTTTGAGTATTTTGTTTCTTACGACCTTGAATTTTTGTGAAATGGCAGTAAACTATGGAAGATGGATCACAGACGCGTTAAAAGCTGAGCATCGATGACTGAGTGGAAAGATGTCAGGGAGAACATAAGAACTGAGAGTCACAGTAGACCCTTGGCTTTCCTATGGTTCTAATAGTAATACCAGTTGCTCCTTCGTCAATTTAATATGTGGTGTTACTGGATTATACGTACTGAGACTTATTGCAGTGTTGATCAACTTCGCGTTGTTATGCCTTCGAACGCTTTCGCCACCTGGTGGCCGAGTCAAGGACAAGAACAGCCTATTATTATCATTGTTGTTGTTTACTTTCATTTTCATTACCAGTTAGTTTATATTATTAGTATTATTGTTGTCGCCTACTTTTTAGCTTGCTTCTATACTGCCTTTCTTGTCCTCTTCTGATAATTCTTCGTGTAGACGAAGAACCATAGGAAAGACCATGTCCGTCTATTTCCATGTATTTGGTGAAGCTGTCTCCACTTTTAATGCTTAATTTAGTGGCCTGCCGTAATTACGCGCACAGATATTTAAGTGCGACCCAAAAAGCACTGCTTGCCTGTGCACACTCTCCCTTTCCACACAGATGCATGTACGGAAGCAAAAGGGGGGAAAGGAGCAACACAGGAGGCCGACAAATAGTTCCCACTGGCGAAAATATGCCATTACTTAAAGACCGAGCACTCGTTTGTCTTGTTTTAGTGCAGCTGCGAGGTGTTAAAATCCCAGTTTGAGCTAAGTACAGTGTTCTGCTGAAGGATCACGGGGCTCAGAGTTTTCGTATGATGCATGTTGCGATTGAGGTCCGAACACAGGGCCAAAACCCATCGCTGACCGTAGGACCGCTAATGAAAGGTCAGCGATTTAATGAAGCCTGTAATCTGGGGGGAAAAGCACGCAGCAATGATTTCTGGGCACAGGAACAGCAAACGACAACGGACGGGTGACTTACGTACATGTGTTCCACCCACCAGGGCTGTAAACGAGCTCAAGAAGCTCCATCCGCGGCAGCAAATCTTTCTGGTTTTGTGTGTGTGTGGTGGTAGAAGGGGGGAGAGATATAGGATGTCCGCTTCCGGTGCCTACTAGTTCAGAAATCATTACCGAAGGCGGCCCAGCAGTGTGGCAGAACTCTGAGCAAGAAGCCGACGTTGTGGGTAGGAAATGAGGCCCAGCAGGATGTTGCCACAAGCTGTTCCGGGGTTGGACCTGCGAGACACGGGTCCCTGCTGGACGTTGAAGAGGTAATTTACCCTTATTTCTTCCCCCACCACCCCACCCCCTGCCACATCTGTGTCCCGCGTTTTAAGAAACCACGGCTGGGATGCACTGGCTTCGTATCTCCTGTTCACCCATAAAGATGTACGTAAAATACACAGGGCAAAGGGCCTTGTGACTGCTCCTATGACTGCAAGGCTACGTGGACTGCAAACACTGAGATTCCGTGCAACCTAGCCTATTCGGGTTTTTATTTCTGTTTCCCTGTATATAAAACTTCCCGCACAGCGCATTCACGCTGTGAAATTTACAGGCAAATTTATGAACAGAAGCAGATACAAGCATTTAAATCACCTCTGCTAGTTTTCTAAAGGCACATCTAAGAGGACTCGAACCACAAGTGTAGCTAGGTCGTGACGTCACATCATCTACAAAATAAAACAGGTGACTTTAGCATAGGGAGTGATTGTCTAGTGACTGTGACGTGAACACGAAGTAGCCAATCAGATATCGCCATGCAATCCGATGCCTCAGTTCTTCCCCCAAACACGACTCGTGTTGAGCGATGAGCGAACAGCTACAACTCTCTTCTGGAAAAGTGTGGGCCAAAAGTCTTTGTTCTACGTTCGGTCTTCGGCGCGTAGGCCTTAGGTTGAGCACAGGCTGATGCCTACAGATTTCTCGCGTCTACAAAGCTCGCCTCTGGCTGTATTCTAATCCTTTTCCAGCACGCCATAAGCGGTTGCTGCACGGCCGATTAGAATGGAGACATCTACCGAATACAAATTACATATGCTACCCGAAACAATTTACTGTTATAACCTGAGGTTTGTCATCGCGGGCTAAACATAGATCCCTGAACTATCCAGCATTTTCTTTTCCCTGGGAAAAAAAGCATCCTTACTCTTAGACTTCTGGGAGGACCGGAGAAGGAGCGGAGTGGTGTGGGAGGTGAGACTCGATATGCAGCACTCCAGCTAACGGAATCAAAGAATGCTTTACCTCGACTTCCTGCTCTAAATGTTTCAACGTGATTTTCGCTAAAAGCAATTTCTATGACAAGCCCATACTTCTGATTACACCCGCCACGGTGTCAGGAAGCTCCTCAGAACGCAAGGCGATGCACGATGGGAAATAAAGACAAAGCGACGGACGACAGGAATAACGAAAAAAAAAAGAAAGAAGGAAAATTGCAACAAGCTAAGTTTAAAAATGAGCGGCATGTCATTCGCTATTGCTTTTTGCCGAGTTCTGAAGTCCAAGTGGCGGTTGACAAGAGAAACACATGGCGGCACGCAAAAATCTCCCGAGGAGCTCTCCGTTTGCCACGGCGCCCATTTTGTTAACTAAATTTAAATAAATTCTTACTGCGCGCAACCTGCGATCTCACGCATCGAAAGTGTCCCAGTAATATGAAAATGGCTTTGGTTTAAATCTGGTGATAAGCAGCTTCCTTTGGCCTGCCTCTGTCCCAGCTCGGTCCCAGGCCTGATTCGATTTGCTGGTTAACAAGCGGAGATCATCAAGCTCTGGGCGTCGCCTGGACACTTGGACAGTGTGGTGCTCAGTCTCAAGAAGTCAAGCTCAGAAATTAGAATTATGACTCTGGCAGAAATCCTTTTCGGCCAACAGCTACAAGTGACAAATGTAAAAATTACAAAATTAACAGAGCATCAATAAGTAAGTCTCTCTCTCTCTCTCTGTCCTCCTTTTGTCCACCCCCCCCCACCACATATTGGCTTTATCCTTGGATATCTACATCTGTAGATCACGAAGCGAACGCAACCCTTATTTCGATTTAAATGCATTGAAAGGTCTTTACACCACGTCAGTGAAAAACACATCACAGACAGGCGTTTGAGACAATGAAATATTCAGGGGGGGTTTCTAACATCGTGGCATTTCATTCACGTCTAAACCTTGTATCATAAGGGGCGAATGTGCTCCCCCACCCCATTCCCTATTTCGCTCTTGTTTCGTGTGTGTACACGCCCAGCCCGAAGCAGGACGCAGATCTGTGTACTTTTCATGTCAATGTGTTTGACTGGCATTTTACCCGAAATAGTTTAGTCAACACTGAGGAGTAGTGTAGGTTCTTAAGCAGTATTGCACACTATTGTCCAGTATTCCCAATCAGAGACAGGATCGCGCCGAAGAGAACGTTCACAAACGTGAATACGGTAGCGGATCGGGTTTCGCTAGAAAAAAAATCTGACTCGGCATTCCGGCGATCTAGCTCGCGTGCACGAAGTCGGGCAGAACCACACGGAGTATCAATAAGGCCAAAGTTTTAATTTCCTTCTTTAGGCCTCCAATTTCTCGTATCAAACAGACAGGCTTGCAGCCCAAGCAGTGTTCTCAATCGCCAGGCTTTGCTCTGGCAGACCGCCGTTTAAAAGCGACTTGGGCCAGCATAAAAGGTACCATCCGGCGAATTGACCGCAAACTCGCAGAGAAGACAAACAATGGTTGCATAAAGCGCAACACTTTTCCAGATCGTTCCGCGAGGCTTTATCTCTTCAAAGTTGCTGATACCATCAAGGCACATCTAAGCAATTAATAAAAATCAATCATTTCGCCAGCACTGTAATGCGTGTGGTAGTGTGGTAGCACGTCTCCCGTTTCAGCGTGTATTCGCGCTATTGTGAGCGACAGCTGTTTCCCCATGTGCTAGCTTGTTTTATGGGCAAATCTCCTCGCGCATATCAACTGCGCACTTCCTTTCATGCTCTGCCCATTTCCGATTAGCCAAGGCCAAGGTGAACAAGGCCAGCGATGGCTATAAAACCACACTTTTATTCCATTGCACAACCTGCTCTCTATCCATCAACAGAAGTCTATAAAGACATCGAAACCGCGCTGACCATAGGGCGACTTGAAAGGAATATGTGGACATTGATGATTAACGCCAACTATCTTTCTAAAAAAAAAAGTAGATTCGCATGCACACTCCCCTACTGCCTGTGAACCTTACACATTCACGTCAGCTAGTTTGAAACACAAAACAATTGCGTGTCTTTCATCCTTCAAAGACGATAATATCGAGAAGGCATCAGTCGGTATTATGGGAGACTTTGTCGCGTTCATGCGTTACACAATTCGCTTTTGTCACGCCAATAACAATTTCCGTGAGAAATTTATGAACTCGTTGTCGAAATAATTTAGCCTCGTTTCCAATAAATTAACGACGTGGAGTTTGACGGCAATAGATATTTCGCACTTCTGAGTCACAGAACACATCAAAATTATCACAGTGGTATAGAAAACTGCTGTTTACAGTACAGGGAGGTTTTCTTTGTTTGTTTTCCCATTATAGTTTAACCAGAATTCTCGTCCAGTTTCTTTACGACTGTTGTCAGACTATCGTTGCCTGTAATCGAAGGCAGATAAGATTGTTTGAATCTTAGCTGGCTTGCATGGATGTTCTTATCTCCTGTTCATGCGTAAAGGTGTGCGTAAAATACACAGGGCGAATGAGCCTTACGACCACTCTTATGACTGGAAAAGCAGCTACGAAACGCTCATGCAAGCCAACCCCGGACCGGAATGCATGGACGTACTTATAAACAGTTGATAGGTAAATGTGTACATATACACAAAGCGAATGCGTCTTAAGACCGCTTGTAAGAACGAGAAGCTAGGTACAAAAGCTCTGGCAAACGATCCCTAGATCATATGTGTTCAGTCTATCCCTCTTTCTTTCCTTCTCATGCTTTTTCGCTCTCTCCCTCTCTCTCTCTCTCTCTCTCACGCATATACACACAAACAAAAACATATAAACAAACACCCACCCCCAAAGTCTTCAAGGTAAAGAAAAAAAGTCATCAGTGAAGTTGGGGCCAGTGCAATCTTTCTGCCATTCTAAGGCTATTACCTTAACGGTTTTCTGCAACTGCTGCTTCGTATATTTAAAAAAAATAAGTGGGTGTTTGAGCCCCAGAAGTATGCTGTCATTCTAATCTAACCTATGACGTAGGCCTATATAGTCTGGCCGGTCGAGGCCCAGACAGCTGCCCGAGATCAGCAGTGAGATGTTAATTAGATCATCCAGAATATGCCTAGGATCAGCCCACGCGAGTACCTCTAACGTATTTATTTGAAAAGGAATCATGACAGCCAAAACATTGTCACTTTACGACAATAGTCATACATTTCTGAATCGGAAACCACAGAGAAAAAGCAGATGGAGATACACCGAAAGACACTTGTTGCTTATTATTTAGCGCCCAATCAGCAACGAAGACTTTTTTCATGACAGGGAAGGTGGATAAAAGGTGCTGGGGAAAAGAAATGTCAGAGAAGGTGGGTATGGTCACAGGATCTGGACCCACAACCCTGTATATCGATAACAACCATGGGTCACCACCATGCCATCTTGCTGCCGGTTTTAAGTGGTAGTCCCGCTGCTGTCCAATGTGTTCCGGCCATATATATATATATAGAATCCTTTCCACATAGGAACTGGTCTGAATGTGTATTTGTTTCAGCCGTTGTCGTGACAACAAGGCATAATTTCGAAAGCTTAGAAAACTTTTTTTTTTTTGGTAATTGAAATGTATTCACGGCGCAAGCACGCTGTGCTTATTTACTCCAAAGCGCAAGTAGAACACTTTCCTCCACCTGAATCCCTTCCCCCTTCTCCTCCACCCTGTCCCCTTGCTCCTACTACTTCTCCCTCCATCGATTCCCATGGGATTTTTGGTTTGTTTTGGTTTGCTTTGGTTTGTTTGACTTGTTTTTGTCTTCAAGATTTGTCGGCCGTGTGTTTGTCAAACAGTATCCTTGACAAAATGCGTTTCCCGAGACATCATTCTCGTGAGTTTGTAATAACGGAAAGAGATTTAGATGTAGACATAGAAACGAACATGTAGATGTAGATGTTCAAATACATGTAAATGTAGATCCATATAGATAAACATAGATGTAGATTCACATACAGATAGGCCTATAGAGGTAGTTGTAGAAATAATCTTCAACTGTCCGAATCAGAAGGCACTAGAGTGCCATTATGAAAATATTCAATTCTTTTAATTCAAGTCATCAAATACAAAACGCTTAAATCGGAAATGTTTCTTGGTTAAAGGTGATAGTGAATATTACTTTAGCTTCAGTTGACACACAGTACCGCAGACATTTACACTAGAGATGAATTAATACAACTATTATTTCTTAATCATGTTATCGTCATTTGTACATTACCTTATAGACTTCTGACAACCGGTTCACTGTCTGGAACAGGTTTGATGTTGTCTGCAATTCTTGGTTTGTTCCTTTCAAAGCAAAACTACTGAACGCGACAGAAACAAAATCACTTAAAGACTTACTGTATCACTGAACTTGCTTTCTCGAAATGGACCGGTAAGGTCATTTACTTTCTGCACCAACTTTTGCTTCGTGTGAATGAACTGAAATCACAACCAGAATTTAGAATATTCTGACGTGGATAAAATCCCGATTAAAGAAAGACTCAACGACATTCCAGAGACGTATTTCATGAAGTGTTTATATATCCATCCAAAAGATACTAACGGACGTTCGTAGCTGCTTTTCCGGTCATACGAGTGGTCGTTAGGCCCATTCACCCTGTGTATTTTACGTCCACCGTTACGTACAAACAGGGGATAAGAACTTTCATGCAACCCATCACTGGGTTATAGACGCATTTGTATCTCCATTTTAAACGAAAGTGTGCTTACGGTCTTTTTTGTGGTCATAAAGTTGCAGACGTTATTTATGCCTTTGGGTAAGATACGACTATTCCTGCACCCCATCTTAGCTTTTATAAAAAGCGAGGAAGTAGTGCCGCTTGCAGGACACGATTTAAATTACGAACGTCCTTTGGCATTTTCACATTTCCCGTAGTCAGCGCAAGATTTGGCCAGCGTTGGCTACAGACGTAATGTCTTTCCTTGCGGCCAGTCCCCATTTGCTTTCCCGGCCCCTGTTTGCGTGTTAATCGTAAACCCTGGTCGGGCTGGGAAGGTAATCATTCACCATACATCAGGGTGAAAAATTACGTTTGCTCTTCATTAATGAGGTGTTGTGCACCGGCTGCGAAATAAATACTCCGAAATAGCTTGGCGTTAGAGGCCCCGCACCCGATCGCCGAGAACAAAATTACAGCTTTGTTGCAGCGTCATGGCCGCCTACCCACGGCGATGACACGTGGACGAAATAATCAATGGCACCGGCTTTCAAGCAAGGGGGTGGAAGGGCGGGAGGAGGGGATGTCTAGCCCCATTTTCCGAGTCCCAGCGAGGGGGAAGGGAGTTGTCAACCCCTGCACGAACACCACCATGACCTTTGTGCTCGAATGACATTTGATATGATTTACTGTCCAGCACTGATCGACGTCCTGACCATGCCTCGCTCAAATCCTTCTGCAGATTCACGCGAGCTGGCTGGTAAACGACTTCAGGACAGAGGACCACGACTTTTTTTTTAACAAATATGTGACCGCTCCATCTTTCTGAACATGAAGCTAAGGAATGATATTTTTATCTGTTCCTGTGTTGCAGCCAAAAGCATAGGCAACGCGATGAAGTGGAGGGTCGAATTTCCGCGGTTTTAAATACAAATTATTAGGCAACAGACAGCCCGGTTATATCCGCGAAGGCTTTGTTAATGTACATCTATCACACTCCGGCATAAGGCCTACGTGTTCATCTATCACAGACGGGCGACAAATGTCACATGGTGGGTCAGATTTCGTGACCATCTGTCAAAACTGAATTTCAGAGAGACTTCGATTACCTGCGTTCGATAAGTCAGGCAGACGGCTGTTGTAAAAGGAACGATTTGTATTTCTCAGCAGCTGTGCGAACAAGACTAGACTATTTAGATGCCTGAGATGTCCCAGACGTGTTAGTAATGCATTAGCAGGAATATTTCCCTCTCTCAATCTGTTCTCCCCTCCCTCTGTTTCTTTCCCCGCCCCCAAACGTTCTTCCCCACCCCAAAGGTTCTTTCTTACGTCCTACCTCATCCATCTCTGCTTACATGTTTTCTTCTCCTTATCATCCTCTTCCTGCCTTGTTCTTGTTTTCTTCAAACTTGACCGCCAGGGGAAAAAACAAATTTTGAACGAAAAAACATCCGTCGGCTTAAAACAGATCATCAAGCGGCCGATGTTGGGACAATAAATAGCTACTATCTGGGTAGACACTAGCAAAACTAGACATGTTGCTAAAAGTGTCAAAGACGATCTAGCGACAGGGAGTTGGTGACGCCAATCAGAAACCCTGGTCGCCCCCCATGACCTCCCACTCGGCTCCTGTAGCAGACAGAAGGTGAGGGAGGAACTGACCTGCAGCGATTTTTCCAAGAAGGCTGAGGCGTCCACAATCTGTTGTGTCTGCGTTTGGTGTGGTTTATGTGCGTTATTTTCCGCCTTTGACCTACCCTCTCTAAACAGTCGCGCGAAAACAAGACCAAAATCTCTGGCATCCGCTGTAATAAAGTTAGGTATCACATTTCGTCGGCAGACCCCACCCCAGTCCTTAAACACAGCTGGAAATTGGTTCTATTACATGCTCGTCTGACTGATTACATGCGCGCGCCTTGAATGCGGAGTATAGTTGGAGCACCCTTGGCCTCTTCTCATTTGCTTATTTAATTATATTACCATGGTGTGTCCTCTTGATGACATTGCAACTTACAACCTTTATTTGATTTTAACTGATGTAAATTTAAATTTAGCATGGATAAAAGTTTGGCTCAAGACAATTGAAGTTACGGGAGACGATGATTTGTTAGAGAACTGAAACGCATACGGCTTTTTGATTTTTTTTCCTTATTTATTTCCCATCACTTCTATACACATTTTATTGAGATGCCACAAAAAGAGCTTGAAGCTTCGAAACAGTGGTCAACGGCGTAATGAAAGTTGATCTTTATATGTTCAAGTATTAATCGATGTCTTTTATGTTCAATCACACATCAAACATATTTACGGAAGCAGAGAATGTTTTTATCAACACTCATGTCATGCGAGAATCACGCTCTTTAAGCTGCGCAACCAAAAGTATTTGCCTGGAAGGGCTGCAGTTGGACCGACCAGTATGCATGTTGGTGCCTTGTATCCGTGTTGGTTCTGTGTGACGTGTCGCTGACTTTTGTGTCCCCATTATGCGTGTCTGTAAATGCGCCAGCGCAAAAAAAATCCCCACCCAAAAATACATTAAAGTATGCCGCCCATATATGCATGCAAGCATTCATGCACTCACCCGTGAATGGCAGTATGGATGTAGGAACGAATGGATGAATGAACGTGCATATTCATCCCTCTGTGCCTTGAGATCTCTCGCCATCATAAGGTGGGGCAGGGTGGTTTGAGGTGGGGTGCTGGAATGCGTGTTCATCGATTATATTTTAAGCCAGATGAATTAGCGTCTTCTCAAGTAGAAAGAAAATTGTTTCGCTAATTTACGCTCCCTCATAAAGACCGTTCGTGACTCAAGATTCCAACCACACGGCTAGCCCGCTCCTTTTAGAAATTCACTGCATGGTGGGTAAGTGAGAAGATTTACGGGCGAAATCTACTAGCTCATATCCTCTTCATCTGCCACCAGTGGCTGGTCATAATTAACCAACAAGAAAAAAAGTTCCGAGAGGCAATAACGACTGTCTCGGGATGCGTGCGAGCGCACAATACAGTCTTCCTTCCTGTACTAAGGCATTTCCGTCCCGAGAAAAGGACAAAAAAAAAATCTCGTCTTAAAAAGAAAGTGATGGCAAGCTTGACTGCCTCCGCATATTTGAATCTTCCCATCAAGCTGATGAAATGATGCTGCCCATCAGCGCCAAGATTTGTAACTCTCCACCTCCCTCTATGCCAACCTCCCTCCCTCTTCTTCTTCTTACGCTTCTTCCATCCTGTCCGCCCCCTTCCGCCCTATATCTCTCTGTATCAGCTTTCATTCATTCCTTTTCTGCACACCTTTTTTCTCTTTTTTCCTTCTCTTTTTTCCTTCCCTTTTTCTTCCTTACCTTCTTTCTTGCTTTCCTTTCTTTCTCCCTTCTTTCATTTATCCATCCACCCTCCAGTGATGTGTTGCTTCCCTCTTTATGTTATTCCTCCCTCTGTTCTGTGTCTAGTACGCTCACCTTTCGACACCGTTGTAGCTGCTTTCGGTGGTATTAAAGTACGGGACTCTAATCGGACGTCAGTCTCCATCCTTCCGTTTATTGCTCCCTCCTTTCTTGCCTTCCTGGTTGTCTTCCGTCATTCTTCGTCTGTTTCTGTAGCCAAGCTCAACTAGTTCTCCCCCACTGCCCCCCTCCCTCAGTTCACATGCTGTTTTATCTTTTTATTCCTTTTTTCGTATTTAAACCCATGACCTGCGACGTGTGCAGGCTACACGATGGGAGGAGACTTCTGGGGGAAGGGGATGGAGACACTGGTCCCTCGAAATGTTCTCGCTTGTTTCCAGCTTATGCTGCCTTCCCGCCCATCCTGCTCACGCAAACAGCGCTGAAGTAAATGCTCCTCTGAGATACCGGCTGTCCAGTCCGCGTTTGAAGCTGCCACGTGACGAAGTCTGTGATGTGCGGCTTCTTGTGGTTCTACGTGAAACCCGTGAGAACACTCGTAAAGAGGCGCCCTTGCTGCCCCATCATCATCGTCGTCGTCGTCATCATCAGTCATCATCATCATCATCATCATCATCATCATCATCATCATCATCATCGTCGTCGTCGTTGTTGTTGTTGTTGTTGTGCTGCTGTTAACAGGGTAAGGGCCTTTAGTGCTGATATAGATCGAAGCAGGTACGGTCAGTCACTCTTGGCGCTGATTTCACCGTCTGTGGCTACATTTGTCACTTGTCTCTCCTAGGTTGTCACCTGTCAATCCTAGGTAAGCCTGTTCGCCCCTGCCTTTCTTGACACCGGGTAGGTGGACGCTATGTGGGTAGCTGCTCTAGGCCGGCCAGTACCGGTTTAATCGAGTTTAAGGCGTGAGAGCACATAGTACTTAAGCTTGGAAAAGAGAGACACTCGGAATCGAGCTTCGGACACAGATAGAGACACAGGAGAGATGAAGTAGGAAGACCAAGAGAAGCTGATACGTGTAGACCCACGGACCTCTGCCCCTCGCCATCTTAGCCGTTGGAGGAGTAGCTCCAGTTCTCACGCTGAATACACTGGAAGTATTTCGTCGACACGTCAACGAACAGACTCGTACGTGACTGCTGGATGCGCCTTATTAGCTAAGGACTGCTC
>SMGT01016281.1:0-36272 GCA_004794575.1 Lanistes nyassanus
CTACGGGATCTCTCCGGCCGCCGTGAGGACGGTTTGTTTGGAGTGACAGCGGCAGTTGACACTCAGCACCTGTGAACAGCACCGTCCTCTTGACCCTGGTAAGTTCTTGGAGGATTCACCCACCTCCTTTTTGTGCTGACTCAGCACTTTGGGTCATGGTACAGTATTGTGACAAGAAAATGCAAATTTCTTATCTAAATTTGTGTTTCTTTAACAATACTTACCATGACCCATCATAGACCCACCCTCCTCCCCGCTGATGGTTCTGTCTGGCAAGAGAAAGTCAGCTTAACCTGTCAGTGAGCTGTGCGCACGGGGAGCTCAGCGTGTGCGCATGCGCGGAGGGGTCTTACCAGGGTTGCCTGGGTGGATTTTGTTTTTAGGGTGCGATTTGGGGATCGCCAAATGAGAATTTAGCACTTTGGGTCATGGTAAGTATTGTTAAAGAAACACAAATTTAGATAAGAAATTTGCATTTTTGTTGTCAAAAGATGTGTTTATCACAAGGTAGTTTCACCTGCCTCTAGCAACTCAGCACAAGCAGTTTCCACTATACATCTACCAACACTTTTCCCCATGCATGAACACCCACACATAAATGCCTACATACACATTTCTTCTAAACAAAATTGCTAGAACACCCATAATAAAACAAACTTTTAGAAAAACATGCTATATACACAGATCAACATAACTAAATATTTATCTTTTACATCAGTTAGAAATTGACACTGCTAGCTTTACTCTAGTTCAACAGCAAAAGGTGTCCCTTAACGGCCCTTAGCATCACAAGGGTGCTAGCTCTTTTGCCTTCAGGGTATACCCTCCCAGTGCTGCCAACCAGTCCACCTAGGGTGCAGCTAGTAGTGCCCATTTCTAACATTACTAAAACTAATTCTACTTAAGGAAAATATCTTATACGAACAAAATTAGAATAATTTTCAATAACAAAACATGACAAAAAATAAATGATTACCTGTAAATTCTAACAGTGCTGTCAGAGCAGGCTACAGCCAACAAGCCTAACCTCTGAAGAAAAACCTCCTGACAAAACAATCGAGAACAATTGTTTTAATACATCTCCCATTTCAACAATCGTTTCCAACAACGGCATACATTTTAATTTCGATTGTTCTTGATAAAACACCAATGTAGGCAAGTCTATTTTGAAAACAGTTTGTAACTGTCATCTTTATCTCTCTCTCTCTCTCTGTGTCTTACATGTAATAAAAAAACTTATGATGGCTCAAATTATCTAAGATATCCCAACTGATGTAATCTGTAATGATTTCTGTTATCTGTTTTCAAAAGTAATGATTCCTTACTTCAGTGTGTCCATCTTCAAAAGCCCCTTCTGGACACCAACACATGCCCAGAACATGACCAAAGTCATGGGCTACACCAAATGCCAGCTCCAGGGTGTGACAATCAGGTGGCCTGCAGCAGGAGGGGAAGCTCAAAATAAAATGGTCACTTGTGTCACCAAATTGGTGTTCCTGTGCACAGCCAGTCTAATTTTCTGCTCAGGTAATGCACCTCAATAAGACGAGGTGCCATAGAAAATTTTGCCTTAGGTGATGAGTTACGCTGTTTTGTCAGCAGAATGGTACCACACATGCAGAACCATGTGCCCCTCCTCCCACCAGCCTGTCCACACATGTGTCTATGCATGCACACATACATATGCACAAACACACACACAAGCTGCAGCTGCATAAACTCAACAATTTAAGAGTCAATCTCGTGGTGGAATTCTAAATCCCTTGACACTTAGCTAGCAAGGATCATGCATCACAGAGTCAGATCTCCTCTGGAAGACACATTCCCACAAGAACGTGGGACTTGTTTGCAGCTTTTGCTATTTGCTTTTATAAATGCTCAGTTCTCAATATGGTGTAAAACAACAAAAATGTACGCAAGGATTCATGAACATAGTTACAACCCAACCAGCTACATACTTTCTGCAGTCGAGCTTGCCGACATCCCAGAACTGTATAAGTCCTGGACCTTTCCACAGTGATTTCGTCAGTACCAGATCAGCAGTTGCTATTGCTGACAAGGCAATAACCTGCCTTGAGACTGTGAGATGATTCTGAGGACACCACTCAGCTGCCCATACCCGACCACCTGTGAAGCTGGTTGCTTGTCCTGGGAAGATTCTTCAAGAAATTAACAACTAAAAATGTGTTCAGTCCACATGCTCATTTTATTGTCAAAAAAAAATCAAGATAATTTTTTTATTATTTCTGAAAGATTGGCATCCTCAGCATTTATTAATTTTTCCATACTTATTTACAACCTTTTGATACTGTGCTCTCTTAAATTGCATTACTAACAGAAAACAGTTTACAGCACACACTTTTATTTATATGAATTCCCACAACGAAGAATGCAAGTATTCTATGCTTAAAGTCTTTACAAATGTGCATTCATGCACATTACTGACACCAAGCAAAACAATTCATTCTGTGCCATAAGCATGAGTAATAGATTCCATACCATAATTATTTTGCATCATTTAAAGTCTCTAAGCTGACAGACTTAATAACTCCTAACATAATAAAAACAAATTACAAAAGGGATTTTCCATTAAAAGGTTTTTCCCAGCTTTGCTTCTATTTAACGTTTCAATTGTTATGCGATAGCCCCACAGTGTACTTGGTAAACAAGAGACTCTTACTTTGATCACAGGATGCCTGTCCCCATTTCAGATTGGTGGGATCACATTTGTGTTGTTCACTCCATATGGAAAATTTACAACTTTCTTGGATTGGAGGATAATATTGTCTGGCTGATCTGAAAAAATAACTAACCATTATAAGGGGGTGCTAATGTGTATGTATAAAAATACTTCTTTCACTTTCAGAGTGCCAAACTGACAACTGTATTTGAAAAGAATCACAAATAATGCAGTTCAATTTAAAACTGCTCTCCATGTGTGCATCTGTTTATACCTGTATGTGTGCAAGTCACGTGTGCATGCATTTTCCACAGAACAGAAACTTATGCTCTTCCAGTAAAGTCATCCTAGGATGCTCAAGTTCTGAAAAATCTACACAAAAATCCAGCCAGCAACAATGAAGGGGAATTTGGTATCACTGGATTCCAGTTTGTACGTGTTACCTGTGTTATTATTTCTCATTGTTACATGCATTATTTTGTTTCATTATCTAAAATCAATTATTACCACTGGACATGAACACTGAAGTGGGCTTTGCTTCATAGAAACTGGAAGCTAGAGAACAGATTGTTCAGACTAGGGGGGGGGGGGGGGGGGGGTTCACCTTTCTGGTAATGGCATCCAGTCACTTTTGGTAGGATGTAAATCGCAGTGAACTTTCGTGACAACTTTTTCATTTATACGCTCAAGCTCTTCTCTGAAAATGTCTGAAGGAATTTGAAAAACTGCTGCAACATAGAAGCAAATGGATTTAAAAATGTAACTATACAAAAAGAATTATTATAATCTAGTCAAACATTCATAATTTTTTAATTAGATTGACAGTCACAACGATACAGCTCCATCAACTAATTTTTAACAATAAATGTTTGTTACTGGGCAAAACATTTTACTGCAAAAACAGACTGCATGCACGCATCCACAGTGATGCCAATATATCTGTGTGGAGATGAGCACATGACAGAGAAAGAGAGCTAGTAACAGCAAGACTAAAAAGATTATAAAAAAAAGGAGAAAGAGTGGGAATAGGGGAGACAGTGCATAAATCAATTTAGGATACGTCAGTACCTTTTCATTTGTTTTAATCAGGTTAGATGGACATAACACATTTTTTTCTTCAACCTGATTCCCCTTTCATTATTCTGGACTTACTGTGAAGCTCTCTCATCCCCCACATTAAGCCTGATCCTAACTGGATGGTGCTCTGAGGGACAAATTATGGCAGTCTCAGCCCTTCATTCCATAATGCCTATGCCTGTCAAAGGTGCTTAGCCCTTCTTATGAGCCAAAGGCATGTCATGTCATATACTTCATATTACATGACTAGACTAATTTGAAAGCTAAATGGCTGAACTTTCCTGGCCAAAGAAAGATAGTATAACACTGTGGAAACCTTCCCCCTTTCTGCAATCCTTTCACTGGGTGAAGCAAAAGAGTTATTGCTGAAAATCAAAATCTATGGGAGTAACCACAAGACTCCTGAATTGCAGCAGGTGACTTTGGCTTATTGGCCGGGGTCGGGGGCCAAGAGGCTGGGTGGACGGGGGAGGGGGGAGGTAGAGGGGGGCGGAAGCCTTCTTCCGAAAACGAATATTTTAATATTTAACTGGCAAATTCTAGCCTCTCCTGCAAGGAAAATGTTTTCATTTGTAGTGATGTTTGTTTCATCTGGTCATATTTTCACGCTGCAAGAACATGAGGCAATGACGTCTAGCGACCTGGAGAGCCGCACATACAAAATGGCGTCCGTTTCGGGGATTCAAGCCAAATAAGCATACATTCCGTTCCGTTCACTGATAAGCACAAAGTTGATTTTGGCGTACCAGCCTCACAGCTTTGGCGTATGCCAGGGTTTGGTTGGGCGTAAATACGCCAAATGGTGTACAATTCAGGAGTCTGACAACATTATGAGATCACCTAGTCACAAAGGGAAGGATTTTGTTTCTGAAACCTCAGTTCTGTGTTTTGTTGGACACTGCTGTACATCCTAAATCTCCATGCCAAAGGATGGCATACATGTCATGGAACACAGGGCTCAGACTGACAGTTTATTTCTTAAAGGATCTTCCACTTTTTATCACATATTTTCCAGCAAAGTATCTAATTTGTACCACAAGTTTTGAACTCAGGCATAAAGGATGTTTAAATCAAAAGAACTGGACAAACAGTCTTACATCTGGTAGCACTCTTGGAGCTCTTTGACTTTGAATCTTCCACTGCATCATTTTCATCATCATTGTCGATCTCAACATCCGTAACTCCCCAGTCAATGTCCTGTTTTCTATCAGCTCCATCTGCTTCTTTACCTGTTTCTCCCAGCGTAACTTCTTTCATTATCTTTAAAGCCCTGTTAGAAAGAAAACTTATTCTAAAGTCTCTGAAATGAGCATTAATCATTTAAAGTTTTTTTTAAGGTATCAGGAAAACAGATTGAAAAGAAACAATATGGCATGATGTACCAAAAAAAAAAAAACACTCTCTCTCCCACAGATAAGAATATCCACTCACAAAACTTACTTCCTCTGCCTTTCGACACTTACGCTGTAGCTGCTTTTCGCTTCTTCTTAGTAGGTGACTCCTTTCCATCTTCCTCTTTGTCATTTGCTTTTTCTCGTTCTTTTGCAGCATGTGACCGCTTGTGAACATGCATCCACATAGCCTTCAAATCATGCCCACATATGTCACATTTCTCCATTTCATCCTAGATAAGGGAGAAAAATACAAACATTAGCAAAATCTGTATCAAGATACACACTGGCAACATCTAGACCAAAGGAATTATAAAGTACATATGCCATGGTGTGTTTGCCCCCCCTGATGTCCCATTGCATGCAGGATGCTCACCTCCCGACCACACCACTTCCTGTGGTACAGAAAGTACTGGCCACCTTTGAACTCCTTTCCACAGTCCGGGCAGTCAACATGTCCAAGCCTCTTGATGATCTGACGAGCTACTGCATTCGTGTCAACTTCTCCTTCAGGACACATTTTGGAGTACTGAAAACATAAAGTATGGATTTTAGCTATGGCCATTATATAAACCTTGTTTCTCCTGAGACATTTGTCTTTTGCAATTTGGAGTGCTCACACTATTAAGTACAGATTTTAACTAGAGACATTTTCTAACCCCTTGTTTCCTTCCAGACATTTTGACCTTTTTTTGTTTCTCTGACTTCTTTTCAAACATAATTCATGTTCTTGTAGAACTGATTGAAAGCAAGTGAAATGCAACATTTCTATTTCAAGAGTGTTTCCTTCATTCAAAGCCATCAAGAAAGTACACATATCTATGCATAACATATGAAGAAAATTCTGAACCATATTTAGTTTGTTCATTTTCACTATGTGGTAACTGTTGAAGTGCTGCACAACAGTGTGATAGTGATGTACAAAATACATAAACCAAATCCAATTTTTTCTGCTCACAAGGGCTGCATGTTTCTTCATGAGGTGAACCCTGTATGTTGTCAAAAGCCCCATGTACTCTCCACAGCGAAGGCATTTCTGAAAAATATTTTAAGATATCTGAACAAAAATGATGTTCAAAATTCATTTAAATGCATTTACTAAAATATATGGGCTTTATAACCAAATTTTTTTTAACACAATACACAGAAATGTACTTGGAGAATGCCATCAAGTAGTCTAGTATAGCCTAGAATTTTATTTATTAAAAACTGCACTGCAAAATTTAAGATAGTGAGGATAGTAACACGCATGCAAGTACAAAGACACACATGCATAAGCACATCTGGTTCTCAGTTACTCTGACCACCTGCCAATTTGACAGATCAATTTTGATGCAGCTGAAGCACAGTAATAACCAAACCACAGCATAAAACAACCCTCTGTAGATTATGCACACTGAGTGTGAAATCAATTCCTACTCCTAGTCAAAGCAATCACTTCAGATCAATTATAGTGATTAAGTTAAAGTAAATGCCAATTACATAGAATACTGAAAGCTATTATAGATTATTATTTTACATTACTATTTCTTTTATAACAAAGAGTCTGACTGCAAGGTTGCAAAATACACATATTAAGAAGAATCCTTTCCTAATTTAAAATAAATTAGTGCATCAATTTAGCAATACTTTACTGAAATAAATATTTTTCCCCTGACACTGGTCTCACTACATAAATCAGCTTGTCTCAGGCAAGAGTTGAGTTGTTGCTTTTTGATCTTTACTGAAGTTTGTTTGGCAACAAGTCAAAACTAACTTACTAAGGTATCAAAACTGCCATCACTCATTTCACCATTTTCCTATTTTACTCACATCAAAAGTCTCTTCTTCTCTCTCCACACAAACAGCATCTCCTTCAGATGCAGTGTTGGTCGCTCTCATGCTCTCTGTGCCGTCTCTTCCCTGCTGCCTAGCCCCCTGACCCGCCGGTCTTCCTCTCCGTGATCTTCGGCCAGCACGACGACCTCGGGCACTGCCCCTGCCAGCGCGGTCTTCACCATCTGACAATGAAGCAGATTCTGCTGCCTGGTCGGACACACCCATGTATGCTGCACCGTCATATGGAAGACCCGTCGCTCTATCACAGTTCTCTGGAATATGCCAGCTCCGTAGAGTTCTCATAGTCGAAGCAGTTCTTCTGCTTTGAGCTCTACTTTGGCCTCTGTACGCGTTATCCTGCTTGTTTGACATCGACCTAGTGGGAGATGCTTGAAATATTGTTTCAGGGAATGCACTCTGACATGTCAAAGTAGCATTTTTGTTATAGCTGTCCTGCACTGCATAGCTACTGCCCACAGCTCCCTTATCATGGTTATCTGGAAAAGACCAGTTGTCGTCTATGAGTCTGGCATAAGATCGGAGAAGGTCACTGTCAAAAGCATAGCTCTGCGAGAGACCTGACGAGCTCGTCTCATGCTGCTGCAAAGCTGATCTTGTTCTCACTGAGCTCCTTTCCCTCTGGACATTATTCTGCAACAACTGCGACTGCAATGAAAGAGATATTGAGTCCACTGAGCGCTTTGGTTTCCGACCTCTGCCTCTTCCTCGACCTCGTTTTTCACTGGTTTCTACTCCAACATCTCCTGCAGGTGTAAGCTGTGCAGTGCCTTGTAAATGTTCCTCAAACAAAGACCTTCTTCTTCCTCTGCATCTGCTCTGTGTATGGCTCGTTGATGGAGAAACATGACACGACTGATCCTCACTGCTATCTGCATCAGTCTCTGTTTTAATAATTACCCCGTCTTTTTGGCCATGGTGAATGTCTTGTTGATGTACATGAATGACGGGAATTTTTCCTGAAAAATGATCATCTGAAGCAGTAGAATCTGTTTGATTGTTTGTAAGCCTATTGTCTTCTTGCCCAACTACTGACCCTTCCACAGGTCCAACATAAAATCTTTCAGAAGATTCCTCATGTTCACCATCCTTTCTGTGGCATCTTCCATAAGAATTGTCAATTTCTGTGTTTGATTCTTCCTGCATAGTAGAATGCCTATGCCGACCCCTCATGGAGTTTCGGCCACGGCCAGGCATGGTTATGGGTTGTCCACAAAACTTCTGTACCTGTGAAAGGGGGGAGGAGGTATCAGGTCTTGGAAAATTAGCATCCTTAGGACATCAAAGTGACAAACATTGAAATAATGCAGCACAGCCATCTACAGTACAACTTTAATCAGTAAATCCTGACAGATCAAAATGATAAAGAGTTTTCAACACAATTGCCACGTCAAAATATTCTTGTTGCTCATTTGCAACTTCTCTGGTTTTGTACCTTTGCAAGATTCCTGGGTTAAGTGGTTTCGCAACGTTTACAACAGACACAATCAAAGTAGATCTTCAGAAATTGTCTCTCCCTGTCATCTTTGATACAAACCAGTTTAAGATATACAAAAACCTAAGACTGCACACAACAATGAAGATGAGCTTACAGTGTCATTATAATTTAACACTTTCGAAGCCAGTACAGCAGTACAATGAATCGAATAAGTAGTAGTAGATCTAGTACTCGTACTAGTTTTCGCTATTCTTTAAAATTGCAGAATCCTATAGTTGCAAGATTTGTTTTATTTCACTTTTTTTAACTGCAGCTTATTTTGAAAACCACCTCATCTTTATCTTTCAATCTTAGACGATGCTAAAAATAAAGTAGCGGGGCACAGAAATGAAATACTTTGAAGCAGCACGACGTTTCTCTGACTAGTCAAATAAAATGGAGTGTGTTCGATTCCACTGGAAACCAAAGCGCACAGACCCTTTTTAAAGGCGTTCCTTTACATTTTTCTATTAACTTTGTTTGAGGGGCATGTATTTCGAGGATCTAACGCTTAAATTAACGCGTGTAAAAGAGGTTAAACTGGCTTACTTATTTACTATGCTTACCTCTCCCGGCGCAAAACCAGAGCGATGCAACTAAGGCGGAGGAATAGATTGCTTCCCTTATCTTTACTTCCGGTGCGGGATTACAAACACTTGCAGGCACAGGGTAAAGATAATCTTTAACTAAGTTACAGACTACATGATAAAGAAACACATAGGCCTATAAGCACTGAATAAACCTGATTGTATTTGTTTTAAAATGGCAAGGGATTATGGCCGTAAATTTACAGTTTATCTTCGGTAGTGTAGATCTTTATCTTTGTATCGTTGCATAAACTTAAACTTGTAGTTGTAACTTCAAACTTGTAATCCTTCCTAATTCTTCGCGGTGTTTATAATATTAGTAAATTTGTAATTTAATTACATTTTACACTACAGTACCACAGGATGCGGTGCTAGTACAGGTACTAACACTACACCACAGCCTATGAATTAGGGCTACTATGTATAACCGAATTTATTACTAGTAATACAACCGAGTGCTAAGTACTATCGTCCTTATAAATCAAAATGCGAGCCAGGTTGCGTTATAAATGTATGAGGTTTCTTGCAGATCAAGCTGCAACAACCATGGCAGAACGTCCAACTGGATCGCATCCATATCCTCTCACTTCACAGCAGTCAGCACCAGGCGTCCTGCCCTCTCATTCTCAACAGCAGGTACAACAGCTGCAGCAGCAGCAGTTAATCCCACCTACAATAAAGGATTTTAATGCAGTGAACATCTGTCGTGTTGGCCAGGAGCTGGTGCACGACATCGTTTCCAAAGCGCAGGAAATGTTTCAGATTCTGTCTCCCAAACATTTACAGGTATAAATTCCACTTCACAAAAACTTATTACTCACATACATCTGACTTAAGGTACTGGATGCATGCATGCATGTGTCATTGTGTGTGTGTGTGTGCTCACATGTGTACTTATGTGTGTGTGTGTGTGTCTGCTTAACAGCTTCTGTAAAAAAAAAGTGACTTTTCTTGGTAGGGTATAGAGAATTGTAAAAGTTTTTCATGGCCTTAGAGTTTTTTGTTTGGTTGGGGATTATATTTTTCTTTTTTGGTTGCTGTTTTCAAAAATTAGTCTTTGTAAAATATTACACTCCAAATGTGAATGCATAGTTGTCAGAAACTAATTTTTAAAAAACTAAAATTTTGTCCTGCAAGTGTAGGACTGTAGTCACAACTGTAACATGCTGCATCAAACATCATGACAATGAACAGTTACTGTCTACACAGTATTTAGTAAATATTTGGTTTGGGTTTTTTGTGGGGGGGGGGGGATGAGATGTGGCAGATTTGGTCAATCAATGTGTTTTGTTAACTTTTTGTACTAAATATGAGATGTAGGATGACACTTTGCAGCTGAACATGAATTCACAGCAGCACCAGGAGAGGAAGGCCAAGTTGGAGGACTCCCTCAATCATGTCACCGTGCAATTTCGCAAGCTTCGTGTCGTCCATGACAAGGTTGTAGAGATCACCAGTCAGATGGAAGAACCCCCAGAGCAGGTGTTGTTTTTTTTTTAGTTAATACTATAATTGGTCAATCAATCAAACAATGCCTTGTCTCTCTAGTGGGGCTGGCCACAAGAGTTCTCCAGGTGTTGTGGTCCTCAGCCAGTCTCTCTGAGTGCCCCCTGGTGTGGCACATCCTCTTGGATATAAGATTGCAGCACCATATATTTCTTGGCTCATTTCTTTTCCTCTTCCCCTTAGTGTTCCATGTGAGGGCTTCATGTGGTGCTGGAAGCTGGTTTGTGGAGGGTATGGCTGACCCATTTCCAGCATCTTGGAAATATCTCATCTTCTGCAGGGTGCTGTCTTGTTCACTGCCTCAGTCCTTGGCTGCTCATGGTATTAGGCCAGCAGATCTACAGGACTGCAGTAACCTCATGGCCATGGTCAACTCTGCAGGTCATCCCCGTATAAAAGTTACACATGATAATAGTATTCTCTGGCACTTCATAGTGTCTCAGTAGATTTTATAGTGAGTTCCTGTCCAAGCTGTCAAACACTTTCTCATAGTCATTGAATAAAATGGAACAAGTAACTGCCACTTGGAGATAAACCTAAGTTAACAAAAACAGAACTGAGCCAAGTTAAACAACAGACAGTTGACAGTTTCGGGGCATTACGCCTTCATCAGGACAACACAAACACAAACAGATGGTGATAAAGACAGATAAAGGCAGAAACAAATGAAGGTAAAGACAATAAACAGGCACTTAGCTGGGTGAAGCGGAGAGAAGTAAAGCCGCTGGGACAGGGTAGAGTAGACTCACATTAAAAAGTGGCTGGCAAGGGAAGTCATGCATGCAGCCAATCAGATCACCACAATCCTTTGTGGTCGTGGCCAATCACATGGTGGGTAGTGGGGAAGGAGGAGGGAGGGGTGTGTGGGGCAGGTTAGTTACACGAAGTTAGTCACTAAAGGAAAGTGAAGATACAGGTAAAAAGGAGACGGATAAACGAACAGAGGATTAAAAGCCGACGGTAGGTGGTTAAGGGAGAGACAGCCGAGTGTGTGTGTACATGTGTGTGTATGAGCGTGCGCGTGTGTGTGTGTGTGTGTGCATGTGTGGGTTTTTTTTAGGTTTATTCCTGTGGGGGCCATAGTGCCAAAGTGGGAGATGAAGTAGGACTCCATATTCTTGCGGTCAGCATAGTCACCATATATCTGCCACAAGGCACAAACCCTCATGTTGTCTACTGTGTCTTGGGGGGGGGGGGGGGGGGGGGATTGAAATGTCATGTGACTGGGGTAGTCCTGTTGTGCTTAGTGTCAGGTACATGTTCTTTAAGATGGGTGTTTAGTGTGTGTTCTGTCTGATCAATGTAAAGCAGAGCTGGGCAGATGGTACATCAGATGGCATAGACAATGTTTTTGTTCCTACAGCTGAAGTGGTGCTTGATACTGAAAGTAGTTTTATGTATGTGAAGTTAAATGGCGGTGTTAAGTTGAGGCCAATAGTGCAGTGATGAACATTACATGGAGTGGAACCAGTGGATAGAGTCTAAACTCAACACACGTCCACCCCCATCCTCCAGTCCACTGGTTCCACCTCTTGCAATGTTCCTCACTGCCCTACCTGCCCTACATTTTGTAAGATTAACAAGCCCAAAAGAAAAATAACTGCCTGCTTAAAATCTTTCTGCCTATTTGTCTGTAGAGTACTTGTTTATGTTATCTTGTTACATTGTCATCTGTTCTTTATAAATCAGATTTAGTTTTGATAGGTATTTCACAATAAAAGAACATTCCTTAGACAACTGTGGCATCCTTGCTCATTCACATCAAACCTGCAAATTTCCACTTTACACAAAGTGTATATCATGCTGGAAAATGATTTATAAATATAACCCCTGGAAATACAGATTTACACAGCCTAAGTAAACTGTAATGCACTGTGTTCTGTTAGTATTTGACGGCTCGTAGACCCAGAAAAGGATGGTGAAAGACTATTTAAAATAAGGATGTCTGAAGTTGTTGTCTCTTTGCAGCAGTTGATACCCCTTGTAGGACTGGATGCAGAACCTGTTGTACCAAACACAGATGTCTACCGAGTGACAGTGGAGCAGCACAAAGAGATTGTTGAGGTGGGTTCATGCAAAAAGCTCATTTCCAAAAGTCATATTTCATTATTGAACTGTTGTTTGAGTAGTGTTTTGAAAAGTTTGAAGTCTTGTAGTACAACAAAATGCCTGTGTGCATTTATTGTTTTTATCTCATTTTTCTCCTTTTTTTTAGGCTCAGGTAGATAGCAATATTACTTTGACGTTATTTAGAGCATTGGAACTTAAGCCTTCACTGGACAGCTAAAATTTGCGAGTGTAACTATCTACCATGTTATTAAAATAAGTCTGTCAGGAAAGGATTATTATGACTTTTTATTATTTTGCAGCAAGTTCGTCTGAAAAACCAGCAGCTAAAAGAGATTATTGATCAGATTCGCACCATTATCTGGGAGATAAACACCATGATCACCATGCGGAAAACATGACACACCTTTTTTTAATACTGTTGGAGTCTACAGGAACTGTTTTTCTTCAGAAGGCCTATTGACAAGCTGGAGAGATACAGCTGGTGGTTTACAAAAATTACTATTTTTATTAATGGTGCAATATTATGCATTGGACATCATGCTTGTCTCATTAGAGCATTGAAAGCATCTCATTTCTGAGGTATTTTACACATGTAGGCTTGAAATCATTTTACTTGCCATGGTGAGTGAAATACTAGCTCGCCTACCTTCCTAGATGTGCGTGCACAGCAAAAGTCAGGCACTCAAGACTTTATGCTGAGGCTCCATGTTGCTGAAATTTGGAAGCTGTACTCATCGACCAGGCACTGTATGATAAGGTTTGCATTTCAGAAAAACAGGACGTCTACAAGGTTGTTATTACACACACTCAGAACACACACATTTATCAGGTTAATTGCTGTAAAGTGGAATGAGGCAGGTTTGTCTTACAGAGGTGTGTTTGAGGCAAACCAATAAATGTTCTTTGTGGTTTGAATCTCAAAAGTGAAAGTATGTGTTTGTGTTCTTTTCAGACTAGATGTCAAATGCATTCCAGTGTGCAGGTGGAATGTTTATGTGCATGTATAGTAAGGGAGGTGAAGGCTGGGAATAAAGTAATTGATTATGGTAACAACCCTGCCATTATTCTTATTCCTGTCTCATTTATCCTTTTTGTTTTCTGATTGTGCTTATTCTTGTTGGAACAGTGAATAAATTGTATAAATCCAAATTTAAAACTGTTTAGGTTTAAATGTTCTAGTTTAAATTATATTGCTGGAGTAGCTCATTCATTTGAGCTTGAACAATATCTGACAAGAACTATAATGATATATGCAATTTAATTTTAATTGTTTCATAATAGGAAGATATGCCAACAACTTGCTTGCAATTGTATTAGGAGCTCCTTGGATAGAGGTCATGCAACATGCAGATATTAGATAATGTATAGGTTATAAAAGAAATTAACATTATTTTTGTAAGATAGCTCCAGTGGGTAGTGTGATTGCCAGAATCGTACCAACATTATTCCTACATCTATGGTTGGTAATACAGCTTCTAGTTTGCTAATGTATACTGCTCAAAAGAATTTAAAGACCAGCTGCACTAGAGCAGGCAGGACATGGACACGTTTAATTTTAGAAGAATATCCGACTCGGTACGTTTGGATGCACCTTTTTTTCATGCTGCAACACTCAACGCCAGCGCACGTGAAAATCACTGATGGGGCATTCGTGCACACCACGAGTAGGCTAATGTGCACACTCAACAACTTATATGGTAGGTGACAAAGCAAAACCGAACAAGTAAAAAAAAAAAACACCACACACACTCAATGCACGTGAAATTCATGCGTAATGTGAACACAGCCATTATTGAGGACTGGTGGGTCCTTAAGGACATGGTGAGTTTATAACCATGTCTCCAAGATCACAATGATAATTCTTGGCAGGAAGTTAGGATGGCTGCGGAAAAGCATTGGGGTCCGATGAGTTTGTTTTCGATTGGGAGTATTTCATTCAATCACAGTGACATCTGAGACTGCTACAAACAGGAAGTGTCAGGTAGTCCGGATGACCAGGACCCCTACGATCGACGTCTAGACAGGATGACGGTTTGCCGACCCGTTAGCTTTACGAGACAATAGCAAGGAGGCAGCTGCAACCAGCCACTGGCAGCCAGCAATGTCAATGTCGGCAACAAGACAGTTTGGGACCAGTTGCATGGGGCTGTCCTGAGTTCAAGGCGTCCCGCAGAACAACCTGTCCTAACTAGGATTATTGCTCTGTGCTCATCTGGCTTGGACATGCCAGCGGCGGGCCAGGGTTCTCTCTTCATCAATGAGAGATCTTTTCATGGTGGCAGAATCGGCTCCTGGAGGGTACACACGTTTTGAAATTATTGTGTGTTTCACCTGCTCCGACTTTTATACCTAAAATCGGTCTCTTTTTTTGTTTAATTAAAATGTGTAGGTGTACTCATCCCCCACAGACTTCATTGTTCTTGCCTGTGTGCAAACCGGCTCTACAGCAATTACACCAGATTTCCTTACACGTATTGTTGCATCCAGCTCCAAATAAATGGATTAAAACGTATGACCATTATCGTGTTATTGAGTGAACGGAACTCTGAGCGTATTTTTATAATATTAATGAATACATTAATACTAATAATAGCAACAATAATCTCAATGCACGCTCGCCAGTGAGCGTCTGCTATGGTGGATGTGACGTCATGTGATATCCCAAAACGTATTATTATTTACTACTGAAATCAGTCCACTTGTATAATCAGTCTTGTTAGTTAGCCTGGATAAACTTCAAACGTTAGTACCTTTATCTAGTTTGTATTCGTTTTTTTAAATCTTTGCTTTGTAATGAATGAAAACCACCCTCATTCTAATAAGTATTACTCCCTATCTTACTCAATGGCACCGAATACGAGTGCCGAGTGGGTCCTTTCTCTTCCCAGCAGTATTATTTGAGCAGACTGCCAGACTCCTTTATAACTGATAAGGGTCTGATTCAGCCGCACTCTTGAGTCTTCGTGTGAATCAATATGGCTTTTCTGTGGCGGGGTTATGTGCGAGCGCTTGGGAAGTATCCACTTCCTACTATGTGTTCCACAACAGGTATGACCCATAATTGATAATCAATCCTATCCTATCCTAGTGTATAAATGTATTATTAGTGTACTGTACAATACTGTATGCAGGTTGTACCCAAACAAGTGTTCAAAGAGTGTAATTCTTGCCATTATTCATTGTTTTGATATCATAATAACTCTGCATCAAAGCTTTTTCACGGTGCATCAGATTTTTTTTTAATAAGCTGAAGCTATAAAAGATCGTAAATACAATGATAACAGTCGGTGCAAAAAGAGCACTGAAGTGAAAGACAAAACATTGTATCGGACAATATATTCCGATGTGATTTAGAAACTACACGTATATTTTATTTACTAGAGTGATGGTATAAAGTATATTTAGATCTTTAAAGAAAATTATTATAATTTCTTAAAGGAAAAAACTTTTAAATCAAAACGCATTGTAGAATCTCATTTAATGAAAGGGATGGGATGTACTATGTACTGTTTGTGCTTGGCGTTTTGTTTCATGGGACAGTCCTAATCTAAGAATCAGCCTCTTTGCTGGTGATAATTCTACCACTAGACATACAAAAAAGTTGAGTAGGATGTTTATGCAGTCCTGTTGTATCTGCATTTGCATTGACATCTCCGCTTTGAAGGGACACAAATGGAAGGAGCATCCCCCTCTCCAAAGCACTATGATGATTTATTCTCATACAATAAAGATAATATACATGTAAATATCATTAGTTATGTGCATATCAGAGCTACATACATTGATGCAATGCTTTTGTGTATTGTTATTAGCAGAGCCACTAATATAGCGAAATGACATTTTTTTTTCTTCTCCCTCAATGTCGTCTGTGTGTGGGGTGCACTTGCATGCATTTAGTGCTGTAGTGGGCATTACACTCACAACAGCTGCTTATATTCTCATTACGAATTACATCGCTTCGAACTGAATGGTTTCAGGTACACTTATGGCAGCTGGTGATGCCATTAGCCAGATTGCAATAGAGAAGATACCACTAAAAGAGTACAATGGTGTTCGCACTGGGAGATTTTTGGTGCTTGGCTTTTGTGCCTTAGTAAGCGATTTACACTGACCATTTTCTCTTTCCATCATATATGTGAACTGATTTTGTTGTTGCAAACAGTTGCTGGTTTTGCAATGAGTGGATAACCCCCCTCATTTTACATTTCATGTCACTTATATGATGAAGAAATGAATGCGATTCATCATAGTAAAGTTTTTCACCCTCTTTTCAGGCAGTCACTTCTACTTGACTCTTTTGTTTATATATACATTTACATATATACAGTACATCTCTCTTTTTGTTGCTTTATAAATACCAGTGACCTGTGTGTCTGTACATTGCGTTAGTTGCTGTCTGGTATTCTTGTGCCATTCATCCTAGCATGTTGGTCTGTCCAAACCACATGCAGTTATATCTTGTTTACTTAAGATGAGAGTCAGCTAACGCAAGTACTGATGTCTTGTCCCCTAAAACTGTTGAGCAGACTGTACTTTGCTGGCATTTTCTTTTCTTCTCAGGAGGTATGGAGATGCTTTTGTTTGATCTTTTGCAGAAAGATTATTGATTTTGATCTTTGTGCAGAAAAAATGATTACCCAAAACTTGAATAGGAAGTAAAAAAATAAGCAATGCCATTATAGCACATACCTACAGATGCATTTGTTTTGAACTGTTGGTGATTGATTTGTTTTGCAGGGCCCAATGATGAGGTACTGGTACCTAGCCCTTGATAAGTTGTTTGCAGGGGCACGTTATGGATCTTTCAAAATGGTTGTCACAGATCAGGTGGCATATCTTTTTAATGGCACTTTTGTCAAACTTAATAAAAAAAAAGTTGTCCCTTAACATATTTTGAACAACTGACAGGTCTATTCAGGATATGGTATATGTTAGCGTCATTTCAAAGATCATTATGGGGCTTTTTATTTCAAAGAATGCACACCTATCACATGCTGAGAGATAAAGAACTATAAGTATAAGAACGCACGGCCTTGATAGATAGATTGATGCATCAGTAACTGACTGATTGTTAAAGTTTATGGAACACATGCTGTTTTGAACATTAACCAAATGAATGTGTTCTCACACTTTGTATGTGTTTGCAGACTGTTGGGGCACCTACTGTGATTTTCACATTCCTGGTGGGCATGGGCTTACTGAAGGGGGAAAATAATCAAGATATTGCCAGAAAATTTAAACAGGTATTTTATCTATGTACTTGCTGTAACCAGGGTGCCTTGCATGAGCATATTTATATCCTGTTCATATGTAAAGCTGCACATAAAATACACCGGGCAAAAGGGCTGTGCAACTAGTCTTATCACTGAAAGAGCAGATACAAATGCTCATACAAGCCAGCCCAGGATTTTTTCTTTTCTTTGTGAAAAAAACAGAACATTATGCCTACTAGTGATGCATTTGTGTGTGTGTGTGTGTGTGTTTGCTAGTGATGCATGAGTGTGTGTGTCAGCAAATTCCCTTTGTGGAACAGAGAGAGAGAGAGACTGGTGATTGGCAAGCTCTTTGATGCTGAATCACCAACAGAAGTTCTATATTCAAAGAGAAGTAAATGTATTAAACTAAGATGGGAAGAGACCTACAAAAAAGAAGCTAAAGGAAATAGAAGAACTACAGAGTAACGGTCTAATTGTGTTGAAATCTACTAGAACAAACCAGGCAAGAATAAAAAGAATGAGATTAAATGGCAAATACCACATGATTTACAAAATTCCTCTAAGCTGTAGCTGTGGTGATAGGCTTAACGCATCACATGTACTGTTAGAGTGCAACCTCAATAAGAAAGCAGAAACCTTAAAGAAAAATTTAACTTAATTTAAAATCAGCCCTTAACCCACCCAAAGATCTTTGGCAACACATACTTGAGCTTCCAGTCCAGGTAGTAAATAGCCATCCCAAACCAAATTTTTTTTAATCAAAGCACCTTTTAAAAAAGGGAGGGAAATTGAACCCTAACCAAAAAGTAAAATATCATAAAGATGCAACATCTAGCACTTTGGGATAGATCAGTAGGAAACACCCAGCAGGGACAGCCGCAACAGCAAACCACAGCAGTCGGGACACCACAGAACAACAACAGCCTTCACCACCACCAGTTCAACTCCCACAATCAGAGCACCCCTCCAATCATCACCTTCCACCCTCCCTTACAGTGCGAAATCACCCCCAGGTGGAAGCACTTCTCCAGAAACAAACTGCATAGGAGGGTGAGAAAGGAAGAGAACAGAATGAATCTCTGTACATGCTCATGTATTTGTGTACATAGTTTGGATTTAAGCGTATGCATATTGTCTGTGGGACATATTTGTATCATTAATAGTAAGCACCTCCATTTCCAGGATTTTGTCCCTATAATGATCAACAATTACAAGGTATGTTGTTATTTTATTATGTCCTTGATCCAGTGTACTCACCCCATCAGGAGTAAATGTTTTATTTTTGCTTTTTTTATCATTGATCTACCAAAAACTACTACTTCATTGATGTGCACGTCTTGAAGAGCAGAAATTGTTGGAGTCAATCCGCAAGAGCCTTACCTCTCAATTTATACATGTTGCAGTTTTGTTGTTCTCATAATTGCTGTTTTTATCACAATCAAATGGTATTTAAGTGTTCCTTGATTTTTTTTTTGCAGATATGGCCGGCTGCACAGATGATAAATTTTTACTTTATGCCTCTTCAACACAGGTAATGGATCCTTTTGTTTCCAAACCACACCTAGATTACCAAATAGCTTTTTGGGCACAATAGACTTTAGACCTGCATCTTTAAATTACAGATTTTTAGTCCTATTTAAAAATTGTAAACTATTCTTTTAATATCTTTATATCATCACAGAAGCTTCATTCAGAATTTTTTCCTGTAAATGCCTAATATTAGGTATGCTCCATGTCAGTCTCATTTAAAAAAATTCCATGTAATAATGGACAATGCTGATAGAACAAGATTACACCTGACGGTCATGATTTCATCATGATTGGGCAACAGAAAATGTCGAGGTTGTGTGAGCATGACAATGGTGCCATTCATGTACATAAGTCGGTTCAAAGTCATTTTGTGTTCCAGAGTATTATTTGTGAACTTCGTGGCACTAGGATGGAATACCTTCTTAGCATGGTACACTGAACACAAGACAACAGAGACAGAGGTTTCAGAACACAAGGCTACATAACAGGAAAGGAAATGATGAGCCTGTTATAACAGTTCACATGCATTGCCTTAGTGTGTTATGTGCTAAGCCATTGCATTTCGTAAATGATGTAAACTCTGTTCAAGAGTCCTAATGACTGTACTGCTTGTCTTGCAGTTTGAACTAATCAAGCGTATATTGTGAATAAAATTGTGTAGTGTCAATGGATTGTGACAAGACAGTTTTTTCTGGAAGTCTCGAGCAGCTGCCTTTGTTTTGGTATGTTTATAGCTAATTCCAACACCATTGGTTACTTCAAGTTTGATCCCCACCAGCATTTATAAAGCCGTCGATGGAAGAGTTCTTTCACATTTTAACACAACCGGTATTTGTGATCATTTTAGCAAGTTTCCCTATTATGCCTCTTCAGAGCTATAGGTTTGTAACATGCTCGCATGCAAACCATATTGAGAAATGTCATGCATGTTTTGAGCAAATTG
This sequence comes from Lanistes nyassanus, assembly GCA_004794575.1. Taxonomy (NCBI): domain Eukaryota; kingdom Metazoa; phylum Mollusca; class Gastropoda; order Architaenioglossa; family Ampullariidae; genus Lanistes; species Lanistes nyassanus. The sequence goes on from SMGT01016281.1 coordinate 20,314, forward strand.
GATTGAATATAGTCACACAAAACAGCACAATCACCATAAAAAACTGCAAAACGATTTTTTAACTGAACTTTTTAATGTTGCCCTTGTTTCTTTGTACACTTAAAACATTAAACAGCTCTTGCTAATTTTTCTGTTCTTAGCTTTTTTCTTCTGAACTCTTTTCTGTGTAGCTTAGACTGCAGAAGCCAGAACGACAAAGAAATCAAGATCAATCGTGTTTGCCGCTTGGAAGGCAAAAAACCTAAAGGATAATAAAATGGTACAGACACAGGGCAGCTTTTACCATAGCATGGGCAGGTGGTGGTAACATTGACAAAGTTCAGAGCAGTGGCAGGTGCATGGCCTGACAAGGGTTCCTGTAAACTTCACTTCTTCTTGGCAGCAGACTTGGTCATCTTGGCTCCAACCTCCTCCTTGGTAACTGACTTGATGACGCCGACAGCCACGGTCTGCTTCATGTCACGTACTGCAAAGCGACCGAGAGGAGGGTAGTCAGAGAAAGACTCCACACACATGGGCTTGCTAGGGACCAGATCAACCATAGCAGCATCTCCAGACTTGACGCTCTTGGGGTTGTCTTCCAGTTTCTTGCCTGAACGCCTATCGCATTTCTCCTTGATCTCAGCAAACTTGCATGCTATGTGGGCAGTGTGGCAATCCAGTACAGGGGAATAGCCATTCTTGATCTCACCGGGGTGGTTCAGGATGATGACCTGTAAATATTATTCGGCAAGTTACTTTCTGGAGAATCGTCACATTAAAATTCTACAGAATGTATCAGCACTTGGCCTACTAACATTTCCAAACTTAGTGGGAAACCAGATTTTGAACGTTTCAAAATACCTGGGCGTAGAAGCTCTTGGCTCCCTTTGGCGGGTCATTCTTGCTATCACCAGCAACATTGCCACGACGCACATCCTTGACGGAGATATTCTTGACATTGAAGCCAACGTTGTCACCAGGCACAGCTTCAACCAATGATTCGTGGTGCATCTCCACAGATTTCACCTATACAGAAAAAAAACCTTCAAAATCATTTGTGGGTGGAGGTAAATGCAAATAACTGAAAGGTGACGTGATATGCGAGGAAAAAACACTTCAAAAAAGCACAAAATCTTGCCTCAGTTGTAATTCCACCTGGAGCAAATGTGACGACCATGCCAGGCTTTAGAACGCCAGTCTCAACACGCCCAACAGGGACTGTTCCAATACCTGCACAAAGTCAAATTTTCAAACCCTGTAAGTATACTAGGTGGACTTTTTGAATAAAGTTAAATATGCCAAAAAACCCAGTAACCTCAATTTTTTTCCCAATCTTTCATTTCTAGGGATGGAAACATGCCTACCTCCAATCTTGTATACATCTTGCAGTGGCAGACGCAGAGGCTTGTCAGTTGGTCGGCTAGGAGGCAGGATGGCATCAAGGGCCTCTATCAAGGTCTGTCCTTTAGCATCACCCTCCTTTCGTTCAATCAACCAGTTCTTAAACCAGGGCATGTTCTTGCTGGGCTCCAGCATGTTGTCTCCGTTCCACCCTGAGATTGGAACAAATGGGACAGCTTTGGGATTGTAGCCTATTTTCTTGATGTAGCTTCCAACCTCCTTCTCAATTTCCTTGAATCGCTCCTGTGGATGGGTAAGTAAAACTTTTAGCAAACTATGCACCGAAGACTGCTTAAAAGAGTATATTAAAAGAAAGAAACCTATTTGACAAGAATGAACCATGTTAAACATCACAACTCCAGATTTATGGTTCTTACAAACCTACAGCGGCAAAGGGCAACTGGAACCAAACCTGAAATACTTACTTCGGAGAAAGGAGGAGTCGTGCTGTCCATCTTGTTGACGCCAACGATGAGCTGCTTGACACCCAAAGTGTAGGCAAGCAGAGCGTGCTCGCGAGTCTGACCCTCCTTGGAGATCCCAGCCTCAAACTCACCAGTGCCAGCAGCAACGATCAACACAGCACAATCAGCCTGTCCACAAAAAAAAGTTTAGACCTAAACATGCAGATCTTTTCATAAGCAAAAATGTGGGCATGTTTCCAAGTTCAGCAAAATGGATAATAGCAACTCCCTTTAAATACCTCCAAATCAGTCCATGCACACTGCCTGCAACCATGCCCTCACACTTTATGGCTATTTTATAACAGAAATTTTACCTGTGATGTTCCTGTAATCATGTTCTTGATGAAGTCACGATGTCCAGGCGCATCAATGATGGTGATGTAGAATTTTGCAGTCTCAAACTTCCACAAAGCAATATCAATGGTGATACCACGCTCACGTTCAGCCTTCAGTTTGTCCAACACCCAGGCATATTTGAAGGAACCCTTGCCCATCTGCCAAAAAGCCATAGATTTTATTTCAAAGTGTCAACTTTAGTGTGTATACATTGACAACTCAATCTTTATTTAAAATCAGCAGCGAATGTACTGATGTCTTTCCTTTGTACAAAGATGCTAAAACCTAGAAATCTTAAACAAAAACCAACCTCCTGGGCCTCTTTCTCGAACTTCTGAATAGTACGTTCATCGATGCCACCGCATTTGTAGATCAGATGCCCAGTAGTAGTAGATTTGCCAGAGTCTACGTGTCCAATAACGACGATGTTGATGTGGATCTTTTCCTTACCCATTTTGTATTTTTGATGTATACCAAGAGCTATTGAAAGGGAAAAACGAGGTAACGAGAAAAAAATTAGTTGTAAAATATCAGAATATCTATAACACGTTAATAACAACGAATGACCCAAGGTGTGCACATTGTACTCATGTTACTTCTATGATAAAGCTGAATTACGGTTTGGTACAAATGAAATATGCTTGCAACGCACTGTACTGAAGCCCTCAATACTATTTCACACGTCACAAAAGCCATTGGAAGTGTAAGTGAACGCAATATGGCGACTACCACGTGGGGTTGTGCAAGATACTACCCATTTTGTTTCTGTTGAATGATTCATGTTTACTTTCATTTTTTGTAATTACAAAATCGTGACGTAGAAATAAAATGCTCAGTCACATTTTGATTTGAATAGGGCTGGCACTTTTTTTTAACAAGGCAGCGTAAAAGCGTTACTCTAATCGGTTCAAAAATTAAATATTTCTGCTTCAAGAAATCGGCGACCACACTGCCTGACGCAATCTTGTTCGCAATTGATCCCCAAAATCTTGGGACACTTTCTTCGGTGACTTTAGTCTGGGCGTTCACGACTAAGATATAAAATTTGTTGACAGTAACTCCACTGTGGCTGCTACATTAGTTTACGTTTTCTTAACATAAAGAGATGAAAGACACAACGGTAAACCAGACTGTAAATCTAGAGTATTTTCTTAAACTACCAACATAGATTTAGAATAAAAGTATGCCGGCATTATGGCACCGGCTGTCGGTGCATAATTTTACATTAGAAAATATCTCGCAAACTGCATCGGTTATCCGTCAAATCCATACGAATCATTAAATAAATTATACTTTATTAAAACTACTTTGAACCTAAGACACGATGGCTATAAAATAAGAAGAACTATTGAGGATTAAAGCAGACCTCTGTCTTACCTATGCAGCCGCTCGTGTGTCTCAGCAAGAAAGGAAAGAGCACAGGCAGTCACGTGACTATATATACTCGCGCTAGAGGGGTCCCCCTATTTCCATCTCTATCCATAGTGCGTACTCATACAACTTCCTGTCATGCGCGTACAGATGGTTAAACATGCTTTCATCTCAGCATCTACTTTTAATTACAAAGGTACAAAGATTGTTCATCGGGATTTTTATAGAGTTCCCGGTAGATTAAAAGTATTTATCTGTTTTTAAAAATTATATATTTTTATTTCCCGTGGGTAATTTAAGTGCAAAGATAAGTTATGATATAACAAGGAACTTCTAAAATAACTAGACTCCAGTCAACTAATCTCAACATTTATTATGGCATTGAGTTGACATTCACGTTGTCATTATGATTGTGCAGTCGTTTCGCTTGCAGGGTTCAGTATTTAGTGAGACTAAGAGGAAAACACTTACTAAATTTCAAAAGAGTTTGGCGTCATACATGCTATTTTTTCTGTAAGTAACTTAGGAATGGCATGAATTTAAATCGCGAAGGAAAGAAATACAATTTTTGTTTGGAATCATCAAATGAAATATACCTAACATGATAACTGCTCCAGTGGAGTAGGTGTCGGAGACCCGTTTCTCCTCCCACTCAAGAACAAGTAAATTCCTGAATTAATCTAATGATAGGGTCGTGAAATGCGTTGATTCATTTATTTCCATTGATTGAAAAGACGCTATGTGAGTCAGAATCAATTATTGCACCACATGATGTAGTGCTGTTACTGCGTGAGCTGATAACATTTCTTGAGTAGACAAACCGTTACACTGCATGGTGCAATGCCACTGTTGCTTTAGCTACATAGACGCAATTTATGACTGGATCAGTGGCAGAACTCTCTTCTTCATTACTCAGTCACAGTAATAATATTTATGCATGAAATTGAAAACAGTTTGTCAATAAAAGGCTAAACTCAATGCATTCTTATACAGTATTATATATTTTTTACCTTGTTCAGTTTTCATTTTTTCAAATTGAAAAAGCACTAAGTTTTTATTTTTTAAAAATTGCAACCATGAGAGCAGTCAGAAAACTAAAATCTCCTGTGAATATAATTGTGCTACATCTCGTGCAGATTTACATTAGTCTAAATCATTGATTTTTTGGTCTTAAAGTTCCACTGATAGCTTAAATGGTTTGATGTGAACAGGAAATAGATGGAATAGCAATGAATAATTGCAAAAATTTCAGTCATTGCTAATTAACAAAATAATACAAAAATTTAACAGAGTTATGTTCCTTACTACTTAATGATTTAATGTAAACTAAAAGGGATTCCATTGTTGCCCAGTAGGCTGGACAAAGACTTGCAGCTGCTGCTGGAAATGCAGTTTCACCACTCCTGGGAGCAGCAACTCCACTTCAGCCTTGCGTGCGCCATGGCCACTTTGTTGACTGGAAAATGATACGAGATGCTAAGCGTCGTGAATGTGTCAGGCAGTTCAACGTCATGCGTCAGCGCTACAATGCAATTCGCAAAAACACCATTTTACCAAAAGAATTACAGGTTACATATTGTTGCCTTTTCGTAGCAGCATGTTGCTTATCATATCAATACTTTAATGAAGACATTTTTGAGCATACAGCTAGGCTGATCCAGAGAACATTTTTCATTATATATTGGCCATTTTTCCAACCCATCTCCCTTCCCCTCCAACTTCCACTCTGTTTACTCTAATCATTCAGCATCCGAAGCCAACTTACACTCCCCATTCATTTTGTTTCTAAGCTAGTCTATGCAGCTAAAACATCTTTCCTTCAAGTTCAAGCACAGATCACCAACTCTTCCTCAAGCAAGAAGCAGATTGAAATCTGTAATAAACTAACTGCTGTTCAAGACTGCTATAGTCAAGCCTCTCTTCAAGAAACCTACCCTTGATGCAAATGCCCTGAAGAACAACCGCCCAGTTTCTAACCTACCTTTTCTCTAAAAAGTGGTTAAAAAAGTTGTTTTGAATCATCTTTTCGCCTTCCTCCGCTCACATGACTTTATCTCTCACTCACAGTCAGCATATAGGCCATTCCGCAGCACAGAAACAGCTCTTACTGGAGTTGTCAATGACTTTTTGTTCACTCTGGATACAGGCGATGTGTCTGTTCTCACCCTCCTTAATCTTTCCACGGTGTTTGATACGATTGACCTTGCCGCCCGCCTCGATCGTCTCCATGATCTCTTGACATCTTCAGGTCAGTGCTGATGTGGTTTCAGTCCTACCTGTCTGGCAGAACTTGGAGTTTTCTTGTTGCTGACCATTTGTTGGCCCCAACAACATTGTCTCTTGGTGTCCCTCAAGGATCAGTCTTGGACCCTGTCCTTTTCATCTTGTACATCAAACCATTTTCATCTCTCATTCGCTCACACTCTGTCTTTAGTTGAACCTACTTAGATACCCAACTATACATTTTCATATCCTCCAATGATATACAAGCCAGCATCATGACTATGTGGACTTCCATTTCTGATAAGCATGGATGGTCCACAACAAGTTAAAGTTAAATGATGAAAAAACAATCTTTTTCAGTAAAAGAAATGAAGGAGTCTTACAGCAGTTCCAGTTGGTGATGTTAAGACCTGTTTCGCCGACACTTCAATAAACCATGGTTTAGTATCACCTCTAACATGACACTAGACAAAAATATCTGCAGATCTGCTTATTTCAAACTCAGAAAAATCAGCAGCTTTCGCCGCCTACTTTCTGATCAGGTAACAAAAAAAAAACTTCAATCATCCTATTATGTACCTACGTTTGGGTACTTTCTAAACGCAATTACTCCAGTTCCTTATTGCTGGCTGTACAGAAACTTCAAAACTCTGCCGCATACCTTGTTCTGAAAACCTGCAAAGTGCTGCATGTAACACCTCTCCTCTGCACTTTGCATTGGCTCCCCATACAGTCTCGCATGGGTCACAAGTTGTCTACTCTTTGTTTTCGTTTTTCGCCGGTGCATGCCCTCTATACCTCTGAATTTCTTATGATTTACACTCCAGCAAGACAGCTCTGCTCCTCTGATGATTGCATTTTTTCATTACCTTGCATCAGAAAAAATCTTCCAGACAGCAAGTGTTTGCCTTCTCTGCATCCACCAATGTGGAATTCACCCCCCTGCAACATTCACCACTCCACATCACTGCAAGTTTATAAATGAGCCTTCAAAACACATCTCTTTTTCAAGTATTTTGACTAATGTTGTGGTTTTCTGCCTACATCATCTCTAAATTTAATCATTCTATTATGATGCTGCTTTTTACAGCTGTTCTATATAGGAATGGACAATTGATGTGTCCCATGTCTCCTGACTTGTCTGGTTAGCGTTGTGCCCATCCGAGGTCTTGTGTTACCTTCCCCTTTTGCTATTTATGTACACAAACTGTTTTGTTTGTCCTGTCCGCCCAATGAGTGGATATTACTTTTTAATATTAACGTGTTCGCGCACATTATAAATCTTCGGATTCAATTGAATTGACAATTGGCCTGCTATCTGTGCCTGGTTTCTTCTTTATTTTTCAATTTTCATAAACACTAAACAGAGTTATTTCCACTTTAGCAGTACACTTAGAGTCTGAGCCTATACTCTTTCAGGAAATAGCAGATAAGGAGGTTGCAGCCCTGCCAAGAGACAGCAACTACATCAGGCTTCGGTCAAGGTGTATTTTAACATCCCGCCCTAGAGGTGTGATGGAAAACTGGCGATTAAGTCGCATTATGTGGCGACACCTTGCAGACTATAACCAAATGTCAGGAGTGACTCGATCTTGTTGGTAAATTAAGGTTAAACAAGCATTAAAATTTATGCTGTTTGCTTCTGCACATTTATGCATGTTTGCATTTGTAAGAAAAAATGAAGCGAGTGATTGATTGTGAACACTCTGGGATAGGAAATTTGTTTAGTCTTTCAGTCATCTGAGCCAGAAATCACGTAGCCTTTGTAAAATAGTACAGTTTTTTTTCTTGATAATAGAACTCTTTTAAGCGACAGAAATAATTATACAAGGTATCGTGTAAGTTTCAATGACCAAGGTACGTAACTGAAACTAACACTCAGTTTTTAGTCCTAAAATGTTACACTCTGCAACAAGTTCCTACGTTTAGCTTCAATGTCCACATGAATACAAACAAGGCTAAACTCTTTCTCTTGGATGTGAGGGAGAGACAGTTGACTGTTCGTGCTGCATAGTACTGGAGGCCTACATAAGGAAATGTTCAGATCTTAATGTAATTGCATTTTCCCACAATTGTTTTAATGCAAATGAATGGCGCAGGCTATCTCATGACAGGCAAGAGTGGAGAGGGTGAAAGATATCTGGCAACAGAAAGGCGTGGATCACAAACCCCCCTCCACTTCAACATTAGCAGCAAGCCTTATAAACAGGGTGCCACGTGCAGAGAATGTGTGAGTGGTGGACAGAGGTACTGAGCGCAAGACCTACTGTATCAATGGCAAACTTGTATTACTGTTATGCTAAAGCCTGAACACACAAACGCATGCCTGCTCATGCATACACGCATCCACCCTTACCAACGCAACAGCAGGGGGTCGTTGGTGCCAGTAGGCACTGTTTTTTTTTTTCTATCACTGCAAATTACCAGTTCAGTACATTGCAAGAGCAGTACAACTGTGGTGCACCTCATTAGGGAAAAATGGTATAGCTATCTTGAACTATGCTGAACATTGAAGAGTTAGAAGATGAGCCCACAGATTATTAAAGTCAGAGCTCTTGACTCTAAATTTTCTTATGATATCCTGTATATAAAAAAAAGAAAAGCATTAAACAAAATGGTTCATGAGTTAAATTTGCTGTTATAACAAGGTCTTTCTCCATTTAAGGATACAGATACAATGTGTTCAGAAGTAATTTTTAGAAACAAAAATGTTTGACAACTAGGACTGCTTAGTAGAAAATGTGCTTCTAACAGTGGTGTGGTACCAAGTCTGACTGATCCATAAAGACATTAATTGGCAGTTTTACACACGACTCGAGTGCTTTTAACTACACCTTGTGTTTTCAGTTCATGAAAAGCATACTGGACATGCCTATCAGATGATTCTTCCCGTCATTCGGCTTCATGTTTATTCAATACGTGAACAGTGTACTCTCTTAAGTGCTGGTAAATAGCTGATGCCTGAGTCTCCTGTACACGTAAATGAGGGCCCCTCCCCCCATCCCCAACACCAGCTGGGGGCCTGGATTGCTCAGCTGGATGAGAGCTGCAGACTAGCAGGTGGAAGGTTGCTGATTTGAGTCCATGTGTGGCCAAGGAGTATTATTTCTGGAGTTATATTTTGTGCAAACTCCATTTGGTACTTTCCCACACATTAGACTGCCTGTCCGCACTGGCAATCTTACTGCAGCTATCAGTCTGGTAGTTCTTTCAGTGCATAGCTTTGTAACAGGACCTCATTCCTCCCATTGTTCTGACATGCACCCAGTTTGCGGTAGGATGTTAAGCAACCAATAACCAACCAAACAACACCAGCCAGTCTCCCCCCACATCGAGGTATCATCTATGGGCTCATGCTGCATTTCAGCCATTTTAACTTTTTTCTTTGGGGGTGGGGGGATGACGTGCCTGATGTCCTTAGAATTTTTTGTTGAAGTTCAGTGGCAAACGAGCTGTTTTGAGAGGAGAGTGTTGCTTGAGAAACGTTTGCCTGCTGTCCCAGCACAGGATAGACCATTGAAAATTGATAGTGTACATGCTTTTCTCAAAAGAAGAAATGAATTTCTTTCTTTCTCGAAAGGACAAGGACAAAATGGATGAAGAAACAGCTAAGGACAAAATATGAAGACAGAATAAACGCAGCAAATATCACAACACACCGTCGATCCTAAGTCTACAAGAAACCGACACACACACTGAAGCGGGCGTGACAACAGGTTGTTCTTGCTGTTCAGAAACGTGCCCGTCGCAAGAAATTCGGTCCTCCAAGAACTCTGGTCCGAATCCGATTGTCACAGTACACGCATGCATTACTGTGATAAATGTGGTTCGAGGATTTAAATCGCCGTTTATTATATTAAAATTTTTGATCGCATAATTTTGGATTAAGGTTGGGAGTTAGGGTTACGTTTGCCACTCCGCACGCAAGTTATTAGGACTCCTAGCGCTCTCCTCATTCCTGTACACATCACGAAACGTGTGGGTACAGGGTATTAGTTAACAGTGCGCCGATTGTTGGTGCCGGCCAGGCGAAAAATGCTCACAGCATCAACCAGCACGACTCTTTCACTCATTCTCGAGTGCGCATGCGCTTCCGGAAAAGCCGGAAGTAGGGGTTCACAATTGGTGCCGTGACTTCCTGCTTTGCTGCCGAAGTGTGCTTTTCTGTGTATTTGAATGTGTTTGTTGCCTTCATTTTGCAGTGTTTTTCTATGTGTTTAATGGTCAAAGATGATGAGTGTGTGGGTCGACTGCAGTATATACCGCGAAATTTTACATCCGTCGTCCGGACCACCGCAAGTCGTCACCGTCCATCACCACGTACCCTCCTCTGCTTCACCACAGTTGAAGGTACTCAAGACATTCAGTGTTGAATGTGAACAGACCGACGACATCCCACAACTGATCATCGATCGAGGGCGAGCATATGGTCCAACGTCGAAAAGACTTCGGCAAAGCACTGACCTTTTAGGGAAATGTAAAAGCAGCGAGCTGTAGCAAACAGACTCGGCACGAGCTCTGCATGAGACGAACCTCAGTGCGGAGGTACAGTCTGCTGCGTCGATTCGTATTTAAAAAAAGAACAAATGAGGATCGAGCACTATAAATCATCAAATGATAACCCCAACAAAGTACTGGCAGCGCTCAACACAACCTTATGCTGACGTATGTGACCAAGGGAGCCTACTGTACCCAAACACGTAGCAAAGACAGTCGAAAGTAAGGAAGGGGGGGGGGGGAATTGGTGCTTAACGTCCAGCCGCAAACTATGTGCATATCAGGACGTTGTTGCTTAGACAAAGTTTACGTGCTGCCACACGTGGGACTGATGGCGCAACACGGGCCTCAATCCCACCCAGTCACAATATACTGACACCGGGCCAACCAGTCCTGCTCCTTGTAGTGCCAGGCGTCTGGCAGGGCAGCTACTAGATTGCCAATTTTTAAGTCTTAGGTATGACTCGGCTGGGATGGGAACCACTGACCTCCCGCCTCGGAAGCGGACGCCTTAACCACTAGACCACCGAGGCGGTCCGTCGAAAGTAAGGAACGTGGCAGATCTGCGGTACGGTAGGCTGCCTTGGTCACATACGTCAGCATACGGTTGTGTTGAGCGCTGCCAGTACTTTGTTGGGGTTATCATTTGATTCGTATTTAAGTAATAAGCACAATGGCAGAACGTCTGAGTTGATCGCAATACTCAACATAGAGGTGAAAGAACATTGACAACTGGAGCAGGCCCTCGGGCAGATCTGCGCAAACATGCCTATGGTGCGCTTCACCAGGTGCCAGGCCATTGTCGACGCCAATGGGGGGCACAGCGGATACCGACTCTGGACTCGGAATTCGGACGTTCTGGGACATTCTGAACGCTTTCTCAGCATGGCAGACGAACACACATTGTGCAAAGACTCACTATACCGATTTTCTCGTAAATAGATCGATTCAAACCCGTTTGAATGAAAGGAAACAGAAAATAAAATCACCAACTCGATCTCTCAGTTTGCGTTTCTTTTGGTTTTCAGTACATTGTATATGTAGACGGCTTCCACCCGGTCTACGGAACAATTTGATTTGACAGCTTCTTCGGCTAGAATTTTTTCTGTCGAACGAGTGGTAATTAATGCCCTGTCTATATGGCTCTCTTGGACAAGTAATCGTTTATTCCTTTCCTAAAGCGTTTCTTAACTGGGCATATTCTTTATCAAACAGTCTACACCTGTCTGAAGCAGTGGGGTTGTCACTTCATTATATGAGATCTTCGACGAACATTTGATCAAGCATATTCAGTTAACAAACACCTTAACACTTTCAAGCCGCCAAGAGTGTCACAAAGCAAGTGAATCGAAGGTAGCTACAAGTGGCACTAAACATTAAAGCCATAACTGTACTAAAGCCGTTCCCAACAACGTGCAGGAAGTAGTAGCACCACAGAGGATGTCAAAAGGCAGCAGCGTATTCAGGCACGATTGGGTAAGGCACGAATTCCATGCAATCAGAACCAATGTGCAGTGCGCCTCAGTGGTCAGCAATGCTGACAGTAAAAGTCCCCTGCACGTCGACTCCAGCCAGGATTTAGTGAAAACATAAATCTATACCACGGAAATGTGCGCGATCATGCATCGATGAGGCAGTCTACAATATATTAGACGTGTAGCACGCACCTCAACTTTACTTACATCGCCTGCTATACTGCCTGTAAAGCCCACCAGCAGTTTCACGAGCTGCACATCGACCATCGAACAACTTGTTCTCCAACGCGTCCGATCACTCATCCAGACATAGTGCATGGTTAATGGCTTTCACAATACAGTAGCATAAAACGGCTTGCGAATGTGGCACAGAGTTAAACCATTTAATTGTATCCTACATCGGACACATGACTTAGCTCTTGCTGTGTCTAGGTAGCCGAAGGCCGACCGTACATCAACAATTTAACATTATGCGTCACGCCACACTGGACAGACGTTATAATAATAATTAATAGTGCATGTGTAATATGCTCCGGACTATCCATGACACCCGTGTTACAATCTGCAGATCTGAGAACATTTGGCAGCCTCCTATCAACCCTATCAAATCCTTCTTTCAAGCACAGTTTGTCAACTATTCCTCGAGCAAAAAGCTGTTTGAAATCTGTAACAAACTAACAGGTCGAAACAAGAAATCGCCACTACCCACTGACGTTCCTGTCACACAGCTACCCGAGGCTTTCTCTCAGTACTTCCTCCGCAAAGTCGCGGATATTCGAGCTGAGCTGGACGAGATGGTGCTACACTGTGGACCTCCAACCCTTGCTGACAACCTGCCATGTTGTTCATTTCAATCTCTCCAGCCCATCTCTCAGTCAGACCTCAAGGCTGTGATATTAAAATCTAACCTACTACCTGCCCTCTGGACCCCATACCAACCCACCTTCTCCTTGACTGCCTGGATGTTCTGCTCCCAACTCTCACTCAGATCGTAAACGACAGTCTGTCATCAGGGGTCTTTCCATCGCTGTTCAAGGCTGCAATAGTCAAGCCTCTTCTCAAGAAACCCACCCTTGACGCAAACAGCCTCAAGAACTACCGCCCAGTTTCCAACCTACCCTTCCTCTCAAAAGTGGTTGAAAGGGTCGTTCTAAATCAACTTCTCGCCTACCTCAACTCAAATGACCTTATCTCTCACTCTCAGTCAGCATATCGGCCATTCCACAGCACGGAAACAGCTATGACTAGAGTTGCCAACGACATTTTGTCTGCTCTGGATGGAGGCGATGTGTCTTTTCTGACCCTCCTTGATCTTTCCGCAGCGTTTGATACGATCGACCATACCATCCTCCTCAATCGTCTCCATGATGTATACGGCATCTGTGGGTCGGCGCTGGCGTGGTTCCAGTCCTACCTCTCTGATAGAACTCAGTCTGTACTTGTCGCTAACCAGTTGTCCCCCCCATCAGCATTGTCTCTCGGAGTCCCTCAGGGATCTGTCCTGGGGCCTATCCTTTTCATCCTATACATCAAACCACTATCATCACTCATTCATTCTCACATGGTCTCCACCCAGTCCTATGCAGACGACACCCAATTATACAGCTCTTGTCCTCCAGCTGATGTACATGCCAGCATCATGACCATGCAGACTTGCATATCCGGTGTCAAAGCATGGATGGTCCACAACAGACTAAAGTTGAACGACGAAAAAACAGAGGCTCTTCTCTTCAGTAAAAGAAATGCTGGCGTGACAGAATATCCCACAGCAGTTCGGATTGGTGATGTCGACATCCCTTTCGCTGACTGTGCAAGAAACCTCGGTGTTATTATTACCTTTAACATGACACTAGACAAACACATTTCCAACATCTGCAGATCCGCTTATTCTGAACTCAGAAAAATCAGCAGCTTCCGTCACCTTCTGTCCGATCAGGTTGCAAACACATTTGTATGTGCTTACGTTCTGTCTAAACTCGACTACTGCAATTCCTTGCTAGCCGGCTGTCATCTTTATCTGCTACAGAAGTTACAGAAACTTCAAAACTCGCCCGCTCGCCTTGTCCTGAAAGCGCGCAAAACAGACCATGCCACACCTCTCCTCCGCACTCTGCACTGGCTCCCCATTCAGGCTCGCATCGATTACAAGTTGTCTACTCTCTGTTTCAAGTTTTTCACCGGTGCATGCCCCAGCTACTTTTCAGAACTTCTTACAATCTACACTCCAGTGAGACAGCTCCGCTCCTCTTCCGACGACCGCATTCTCTCAGTACCCCGCATCAGGACAAAAACATGGACAGCGCATGTTCACCTTCTCGGCATCCACCCAATGGAACTCACTTCCCCACAACATTCGCCACTCCCCATCACTACAGACTTTCAAACGTAACTTAAAAACTTTTCTTCTCCGCAAGTAACTTGACTGACGTCACGATTGCCTGTCTGCATTAACCTACAACTTCCTCTATTATGATACTTTTCCACCCATCTGTGACTGAAGGACGATCTGTATCCCAACCTGTGTTTCGTTCATCTCTCCCTCTGTGTGTGTAGTGTTTCGTTGTTTTCACTGAGTATGTGCCTCGTCCGCGCGAAGTGTGCATGAAATGTGTTCTCGCGCGTTACAAATCCACATTTATTATTATTATTATTATTCATTTTCTCAGCTTTAGTCTTTGTTGGAGTCAATAATTTGATGACAGTTATACGGTGCACATCTCACCAGGATCCAGTTTTGCGAGCAGAAAGATATCGAAACGTCAAATAACTGCGCATGCAGGTGATAGCTGAAAATTCTGAAGGAATTTCAAGGTAGAAACGCATTCGAAACTAATTATTAAAGTGACCATGACATTGCAGGGGAAAATTTAGGTCTACCTGGAGAAGAAAAGGTGTACACAGCTAGAGTATGGTCGGGGGTGGGGGAGGAGGGGGAGAAGGGGTGAGGAAGGTGGGCAAAGCATTTGCTGCTAATATGAATTTCGTCCTTATAATTTATTGACCTTCTATATGCTTTTTTGATTACATCCATTTCATTTTTTTCCAAAATGGTTTGATCCTTTCAGTGATGGGTCCGCGGAGTGAGCTTGATGTGTTAGATATGATGATATGATTTTTATAACGTGTCTGTTAAGCGGGCGATCTGTTCAGAGACAAACTCTGGCGATGTTAGTGTTGTGAACCTTCCGAAAACGCGCAAGCTCACAAGCATTTCCTGGGGGGGGGGGGGGGCGTGTCGTAGCAGTAACGCTTGCTTGCTCCTGATGCAAAGGGTCGTGGTTCGAATTCATTGAGCAGCGCACGTATTTTTCTCTCCTCGGCGCACTTTGTTACAGGGGTGGCCATAGAGAGTTTTCTTCGGGCACTCGAATTTCCTCCCCCATCATCACTACCCTTCACTGCACTCTCTTCTTCTCCATCCGTCATGAAATAGCCTTTCTGTTGCTGACCACGCTAGACAATAAACAACATCCACAACAACCCATTCCTTCACGGTAAAGGCAAACCCCTTAACCCCTAATTCGTATTTTGTTCTCAGTCCCAAATACAGAAGGATCGCAAAGCCTATATTGTGTGAGCTTCCATGTCTGCAGGTAAGCAGCTTTCCATTGCCAAAAATCACAATTTAAAGATTAACCACGGCATTATGATATTGCCTGTTTTAAAACCACAAAGGTCATGGTATTGTTTCTGTAAATTTCAGCAATCTGCTGTATACTGTTCCCTTCATCCCAAAACTGCGAACTGCAGGCGGGTACACGTGTCGTGGAGCGTAGACCCGGTCTGAAAAAAAAAATTGGCCAATCAAGATCAAGCACCTGCAATGTACTGAAATGATATACATGTATATTTATAGTACGGATTTGAAAATATTTTGCAGGTGCAGCTATATGATGGGGTTACCCACTGAAATAAATAACCACTTTTGCAGCAAGTGATAATGGTTTAATTTGTGATGGCGCATGGGATTGTAGTTGTTCAAATCCAGTCCAGACCACGCTAGCTCCAGCCACATTGATTTTGTTCATTAAAAAACGCTCGCATTTTACAGATCACTTTTATATTTTAAATAATTAATATAAATCAGGCTTGACCTAATAATCGGAAAGTTACTGTATACCCACCACTCCCCCTTGGTGGTGACTAATAAAGGTAATAGTAATGTTGGGTGAATAAAAAGGAGCGTTCCATTTATCAATACGATTCCCAC
>SMGT01016281.1:36288-50297 GCA_004794575.1 Lanistes nyassanus
CCCCCCCCCCCCCCCTCACCATCCTGGTTACAAACAGATCCGACGTTTCATAAGCGTTATAATACGATCCCAAATGTGTATTGACCGTGCATTCCACTGGTGCGTGGGTTTTTTTTTTTGTACTTCAGATGTATTGCATACTTTTCTGTTCTGGCAACTGGTTTTGAAGCCCTTTAGGTGTCAGATACATGTAAAATTTTGTTTGAATAACTGGAAAAATTTTAACTAATGCCACTGATAACCCAAGCAATGCATTCTAGCTCAGAATGTATAGCATGCAAACAAAATCCATTCTCTCACTTTACAGCAAAATGTGCAGATTGCTGCAAATCAACTTTGAAATCTACGAACATCGTACATTTCACACAGACCAACCGCTCTCCAACAAGAAACCAACATAAGTTTTGATATTTATTAAATTCTGAAACCTTCAGGGTCTTTCAACATTAGATACAAATGACCAGACAAGTGAGCCTGTTATCTGAACATGTGTTGATCTGGGTCTTGTTGAAGCACAACATGTTCTTCTTTCCATATATCATCTTGTGACCAGCAGCTCGACCTGCATGTGAAGATTAGCACAGTCCCAAACTCTACCGCTGGGTCTGAAATTGGTGACAGCATACAATTGTAAGGATTAAGAACAACAGCAACAACAATAGGGAGAAAACTCCACCCCATTAATTCCTACTTCAAAAAAAAAAAAAAAAAAAAAAAATAAGCACAGGGATAGTGGGGGGTGGGGGCATCCCAATTTCATTTCAAAAGCATGTTCCGTCCCTGTCTCCAAAAAAGGAGAGATTTAAACTCTCACTCACTTTGTACAAAGGACAGGTGTTATGTTGAACATGTTTTTATTTTTAATGTAACCAAAAATACTCGTAAATGTCCTGTCAAAAAAGAAGACAAAATACTGTGTAAATGAAAGTTTAAAAATCATATACATGGAGTAAAGTGCTGATTTTTTAAAATAACTTGTTTCTGTATCCGTGTAGACGAATGATGAAAGACACAAAATGCTCAGAAAATCCATTCTGACATACAATGGAATAGAAAGTATCTTACTGCTATGGCCTGAAATCTGAAGAAACTGTAGAATTGGAGGAACAAGTTGAAATTCAAAGACACAGGCATCCCCACATGGACACTTTTCTACTGCAAGTTTACCATTTGTTGGTCGAGACATAAGCAGCGGTGATCCATTCCACTGATACCTGAATAGTTGGAACAACTCCTAAGTGAAGAAGACTATTCCAAAGATAATACACAATTTTAATGTTTCAGAAATTGTTTTAGTCCACAGCTAGAGAATTTATGTCTGCATTAGCAAAACAATTCAAACAAAAAATAATTAAAAGATGATGATGAATAACTCAGAGGGTACAAAGTAAAGGCACACCACGAGATGAAATTATATTCCCTGACTTTTCCAGGAAGATATCCAAGTTTTCTTACCAATTCTTCAACACTTTCCTTAAATGCATACCTCTGTGGGTGCTCAAATTCAACAACAGCTTCCTCTCATAAATTTAATAGAATTTTTTTTCATAATGTGCCTTTCCTGATGTCCACATAGTTTGCAGTCGATGTTAAGCAACAAAATCATATGCCTTTAAAATATTTCCTTACAAAAACATGATTTTAGCATGTAACAAAGCTACAGGAATAGTACCTGACCTCTAGAAAAATTACTGTAACACGGTGCCAAACATTAAAAGTTCTTTATATGTTGTTTACAAATATAGAAATTTAGGCAGCAACATGCATTATAAATTTTGTTAAATTTGTAAAATAACTTTAAAAAACATGCAACTTTAGCATATTGCCATGATTTGATAAAACATGATTTTTGTTTACCAAACATATATAACAGAACAAGACAGTTAACACTAGAATAAATAAAAATTAAAAAATTGTTCTCTTTTCGACTGCCTGCTAAAACCTTTATAATTATCAAATTGGCACTTTGAGTTCTCACTTATTGACAGTTTCTGACCAAAGTCATAGGATTTAAATAAACATGAAAAATCTAAACCATCATAAAATTCATTCACTTCTGGATTCACAATGGTGTGGATATTATTATTAGGAAAGTTTCAAACTCCCCGAGTTTCCAGTGACAGATTATTTTTGTGATTTCCCTTACTTTTCCAGTTTTCCATGACAAGTGAACTTTGCAAATAATTTTCAACCAAATGAATTTTGATTTGTTTTAAGGCATAATATATCAATAATATATCAACTGCAATATCCTACCTAATACACTGCTCTGGGCACAACTTCAGTCTCATTATGAACTTGTGGCACTGATAATCGCCATGTCGTACATCTGCCTTCTCATATATTTCTGTAACAGCTCCACCTTGTCTGTGAGCCATACTGAAAAGAAAAAATCAGAAAATCCATCACAGCAACACAAAATAAAAAAGCAGCCTTGCATACAAACATGTATACCTTCACACTCCTTATGTAACCCTGCAAACAGCACAGGTTAATCAAAGGAGTTAAAAGAAGCCAACAATACTAAACAGAAAAAGATGCTGATAGAATTAAAATAAAAGAAATTAACAATAGCTATTCTAAGAAGTTAGCCAATGCACACTGTAAATATTTCCCAAGCAGCTTTAGTGAGCATCTTTCTATGGAATAAATGTTTGACCTTCATCAGAAATTGCTTGATTATTATAAAATACAATGTACCTGTCCTCTTCCAAAAGAGTTTGGATTCTCTTTCCTTCTCGCTGTTCATAATTACACAGTAAACTTGCCACATGACTTGTAAGTTCAAAATCAGATGCTGTTTCTTCAAAGACATTCAGATAATAAGCAGGGAAAGCAGCAACTTCTGGGATGTTTTGAGTCTGCAAGATAGCAAAATATTTTATTTCTGAGGAAATAAATCATTGAAGAATAATGAATAAACCAAGAATGGACAATGAACAAATTAATAAATTCTTGTAAGGAATCTCATAAATGGATAATTAACACATCTTCAACTTCAAAGCCAGGAGAACCAGAGCTCCCGATAACTCACAGAGGTAATTTATGCAGAAATAAATCAAATACTCAAGAATGATGCACAGATTTGCAAGCTGACCTCTGCTTTTATTTATTGTTTTTTAAACAAGGATGACTCTCCCATTTCAGGCTAGAGGGTCATTTTGACTCATGGTTTTAAAAACTTACGGAAGCATTGGGAACAAATGAAAAGGTTTGGCTGCTCTCTTTGATGTCTATTTAAATGCACAGGAAAATTAAAACAGTTATGGTTAAAAGGAAGAAAGAGAACATAGGGGGGGGGGGAATAATAATAAATGTACCATATTTCCATCATTTATACATTCATCAATCCTCAAAAAGACTAAAATGCAAACCACTAATTGTCTGAGTAAAACTAAAATCACCCTTCCCATCAATCTCTTACTACTTACATATACTTTCTGCATGCTGGTTTCTAGTTTTTTCTTGTCCATTATAGGCCCAGCCATCAGTTCCATCATTCTCTGCATGGCCATCTTGTCAACTGCCAATTCTTCTGATGGCAAAACCTCAGAGCTGGGACTGTCACCCACATCATGCCCGTCACTGTCAGATGTGTCATCAATGCTCATCTGTGCCAGAGCCTCGATGTCTTTTGATGTTCTCGCTGAACTTGAGCCACTGTTTTCCATCACACCAGCAGCATCTCCAGATGCTGTCACCACAACATCTGTATTCTGGAGATTCCTCCTTGTGCTTTCATCATCAAAGTGTCGCGTTTGTTCTACTTCATTAGCAAGGTTTGCCTGGACATGGTCTGACAAGTCTGACTTGCAGGTGCCTTGAGAAGTTTCATCCCAGTGACCCTGACCTTCACCCCACTCATCCTGTCCTTCACCCCAGTCATCCTGACCTTCACTCCATTCATCCTGCAGCACATTCAAGTGGTCCTGGTTTGTCTTTCCATCTGAGGCACGTCCTTGTGGAGTGGTTTCGTCTAAGATTTGTGATCGGAAAACTCTCCACCTGAAATGACAATGAATGTTTCTTTTTGATCCTGAACCTTACTGACAGCAGTATATATATTTCCAAACCTCATTTAACATTTTGGAGCTGTTACATAGTTTAGTGAGGACTGTGTTCCACTCCTCTGCACTAGTTCCTAATACACTACTGCTAGTAACAGTCTTGCCATGACTTCTTAACAGTCTTGCCCTGAAACAAGTTGCACAGCAGGCTCCGACTCTGAAACATTTCTAAATATTTTGAATTATAAAACTGATTCTAAAATGATTGTGAATTTTAAATTCTCTATACTGATAGATTGTTGCAACATATATTTGCTTTGTTTGGAAACTTCACTTCTCAGTAATATCTTTTAACAAGATGTCATTTTATATTAACTGATTCCAGTAAAATTTCAACACTTTTTCCATCTCTAGATAAAAAAAAATTATTTCAAATCCTTACCCATGATTCTGTCCATAACATGCCTTTCGCAGACAGACAAACACATACAGGCATCTGTGGTAAGGAGAACCACTCAATGGGCAATAGATCTGAACTGCCAGTGGCATTAACTGGCCACAAAGTACACATCTCACATCCTCTGCCTTGCTGTTGATCCAATTCTGGTTTTTAAAAAAATTATATACATCCACATGAAAATACTCAAAATGCTCCTAATGGCAATTAATGATCATATTCAAAATATGTTAACAAATTAATAAAGAACAAAATTAAATCAAAATTTCTTAAGCAGTGTCACTAGGTCAAAAGAGTCACAAATTTCCATCCATCCTTCCGAAGTGGAAAAACCTTTAAAATTGAAGGAAAGCCACATTATGATTATGTGAAATGGTCTCTTGCAAATAATAAACTTCGGTTACCAGAATGTGCCAGTCCATAAAATGCTACGAAGACTAAGACTAGTAAGAGCCAAAAAAAGAAGAAAGAACTCGTGGCTATTGTTGGAGTTGCAGGGGTCGGGGAAGGACATTTTGATTATAGATTATTTTTTATGTTGCCCGTGAATCTCTTTCAGGTCTCTTCTTTCAATCTTTTTCAAAACCTTTGCCGTACATCTTATTGTCATAATTGTACTCTAGTCTAGTATTTGAGTCCACGTCATATTACAAGACTAAATATTAAAGCATCTTTGAAAAAAAACTGTTAACACTAACAGTGGAAACTTGACAATAACCGAGTTACTACTACATTCCGATTCCAGTCTCCTGCAGTGCTACTCTTAACTCTACTCAGTACTCATCTGTCTGTCGTCACAAAACACTTGAATGTTTATATATTTTGCAAGTAGTAGAAGCGAAAAGCCAAACCCTGCAGACAAAAACGAAAATGATGATAAAACTATATGTACTGGAAAACCACCGATTTTATTCGTTTGCCATGTGCTCTTTTCTTCCCCTTCTATCCGACTGTGCGCTACACCAAGTAAGACTGCCATACTTCACCACGGCACTTGATTGCTTTCCCCTTGTTAGAAAGAGCGAGGGGGAGACAATTCGCCATTTCTGTACTATCTGATCAAACTGTAGGCTTAGGTCTGTGGTCTAGGCCTCGTTATTTTTTTGCTGCTTGAACTATTCTCTTTAATTCTTGATACCTTAAGACTTTAGTAATAATTCAACCAATAACTACAAGTAACTCAAACTGTTATTGTTTACCCCTCCCCCTAACCTGGCCCAAACCATACGTAAGCTTTAGCTGTTGTCATTTTTGTTGGGGTTAGTTATAATTCTGGGTATAATTCTGTTGCTTGTAATAAAACGCACTCTAAAACTCTGTTTTTCTTTTCGTTTTTTTTTCGTGCATCTGTCAGTGATGGTTATTTTGAAGACCCATACGGACAGTTGTACCACAGTCGACTGTTCGGGGGTGGGGGTTGTATTTGGATTGGAACAAAGAAACGGTCTCTAGCTTAGGCTCCCCAGTGCCGATGTAACAACGCCGTAACATAAGGTCTAAGACCAATTCTTCGGCTAATAGCATGGACTCTACACGCTACATACAACCATAATAATATGAAATTTAGTACAGCAAGAACATCATTATTGTTTATCTTTTTTGTCAGAGAAAAGGTGAGCACTGTCCGGAAACCGCGCTAATTAGGGCACGCGACTAACACGTCACGTCACGGATTTCGTGTCCTAAATATTGATAAAACGTGGACAGGTGTTGCAACCTCATATGTGACGATGATGCAGCACAAACTGACTAGCCTGTATCGTTTCTTGCTTTTTACCGCCTTCTTTCTGATTATGAGTTGTCTGAATACAGGACTTGGACACAGACTAAACGGAGTAAGCCAGTAATCGGGTTAGCACTTATAGCAGTAGCAGTCCTGAGTCCATCTGGCTTATATCGTCGTGTGTCGTAATTGAGTGTCAAACTTCCCGCATAAAGGTACTGAATGAGACAGTGCTTATATGACTTCTGTTTACAGTGCACAATAAAATGCACCCACGTACAAAGTCCGCCTTAAAACTTAAATGAAATTAATAAGTGTGGAAGCAGGTGACTGTTGTTTGACTGTTGCACTTACACCACAGACCTTACAATGTCTGTGCTTAACCCGGTTGAGATGTTCTTGCAGTTGGATTGACATTGTAATTGTTACAGACACTGGATGGAAATGGTGATGCACAAACCACACCTGATGCAAACCTTTCTTAAAGAATTATCATCTATAGAGTATATTTTATTCAGATCTGAATTTAATTTTAAGGCAAATTGTGTGCATATAATAGAAGTCTAAACATATAATTTTATAAACACATTGAAGTTTTAGGGACCATATTGCCTGAACACTTTTTATCTGTAGATAAGGGCCATGCTATGCACAAATGGAGGATCAGGCACAAAGAATGCATTTCCTTCATCTGTTGTTATGACCTCGATTGTGTACTATTCTTGTGTGACGGCAGCATGCGATATGGTTTAGATTTTATGTGGTGACCAGCTCATAAGCTTTTAGCTTTTATGACACCCAATATTTGTACAAATGTAGTCAAATTGTTAAAATAAAAAAATGCATTTTAACTCATTATTTACAGTTACAGTGTGCTTTGTGTCAGTTCCATGCTTTCTACTCCGAATCCCATGACATTTGTATAAAATCTATAGTAATTTGCTGTAGGTTTTTCTGGATACAGATGAGACTGGCTGATCAGTTGCTGAACTAAGTTCCCCGAAAGCCTTCAATTTGTATTGTTTATGTTTTTTTAATTTCAGGAAAACAGACAATTTATAGGCAGCATATACTTGAATGCACTGGTAACATGCCATTACAGACAATAATGAAACACTGTACTGAATCTGAAAGATGTACACGAGAGAGTAATCTAATCGAAATATGCACTTACAGTGTACTAGAAAGCAGACTGCACAGCATCATGAGACACATTCATGGATCTGAAAGGAGATGAATCAAATGATTCAGAGGTGGCAGTTGTAGAATCTGTGGAGAAAGCAGAACTTAATATTCCTGGTAGCTACTCTTCCTTCACAAAGCCCCAAACCATGGACCGAGAGAGAGATAGGAGAACTATCCTTACAACCCATGTCAACATTTTTCTCTATTCAACTTGCTTCTGGATTCAGACTGGAACTTTGCCAGTAAGTTCTGAACATTCAGGGTTCCTTCTGTTTAAATTGCATGTTTGCATACAGTGTGAAATGTGTCAATAATTATGCTAGATATAATTGTTCAGTTTGCTTTTAAGGTTCCTGCTTAGCTGCTGGTGGTCAGACTTTACTCCTGCTCGTTTCTTTGGTGGTTGTATTAGATCCTTATATAGTATGAGCATATCATTATAACGACTTTTCAGATCCTCATTTTAAATATTGTACTTGTAGGACAAGACATGGGATATATCTTATACTTGAAGTAAAATGAAAGCAAATACTGATTGCTGCTCATTTTTCTGTGGTTCATGACAGTATTTGACCAAGAAGCTTGGTGCAGATCCAGTGATATTTGGGTATCTACAGACAACGTTCGCACTTGTGCAGCTAGCTGGTGGCCCTCTGTTTGGTCGGTTTGGAGATGTGTTTGGTGGACGAGCAGCAATGGCGTTAGCATTTGCTGCAGCATTTCTCTCGTATCTCTTGCTAGGCTTGTCGGCATCCATTCCATTGCTTTTCCTTTCACGCCTTCCATCTGTCTTCATGCATGCCATGCAGGGTAAGTGTTGAGAAAAGGTAGGGGTGGGAGATGTATGTTTGCTGGGGTAGTGCAAATCACCCTTATGAGTATGTTTATATTTTTGTGTGCACCTATATGCACCTGGGCGTACAAGTTCTCCTTTATTACTCTTTAGTTGGGGGCCTGGATAGCTCAGTTGAAATAGCAGGGGGAATGTTGCTGGTTCGAATCCTGGTGTAGCGACGGTTTATTTCCTGGAGTTTTACGTTGTGCAGACTCTATTCAGCCATCTCCCTGCACATTGAACTGCCTGTCCGCACTGGTCATTTTACTGCAGCCATCTGTCGGGTATTTTTTTCAGTGCATAGCTTAGTGACAGGATCCCCCCCCCCTCCCAATAGTCTACTGTCCTGATAAGCACCCAAATTGAGGTGGGATGTTAAGCAAGCAGCCAACCAGTGTTACTTTAGTTACAAAGCTTCCTTAGTGTCCATGCTGACACTGTGCAGGTTTCCAGCAGCATTCAGAATTATTTAACAGCTTCTACACGTCTTCATTGCAGAGATCCAAAAGAACTAATTTCATGGCCTCATAAGTACTATTTCCTGCAAGTCAACTTTATTTTGAAGTTACTTTAAATGACTTCTTATTTAGTCTATACCTTTTTTTTTGTGCTGAAATTCACACAGGTGGTCAGATGATAGTAACTGACATTGGAAACAGCAACCAGAGAGCAGATGCGCTTGGCAAACTTGGCATGTCTTATGGTGTTGGCATGGTTATTGGTCCCTTCGTTGGAGGACTTGTCACTAAACACTTTGGGTAAGGAAGATGTAATCTCCATTTTTGTTTTCTTTGGACAGGTCAAAACAGGTTAAAAACAGGTTCTTAAAAAAACATTTCATAAAGATTGACATATTAAGCAATCATAGCATTTTGTCTTAATCTCTGCTGATGGCTAGTGGGCTCCATTCAGCCTGACATGTTTATAGATACAAATGAATGAATGGTGAATAGAAGATTAAAAGTGGTATGCAAAATTTATTTTATGGTTGTGTACAATTTGTGACTTTGCTTGTTATCTAGACATGTCAAATAGGTAGTTAATTTGTGCATTTCTTTTTAGTGGAGCTTAGTGTTGGGCTTTCAGTCTGTGGGCTGGCTTTTCCCCCCAACCCACCCACCCCTTTTGTAAGACCTTCATAAAGCTTGCAATTTATTCTAGGTTGTAAATGCTGAAGAAGGGATGGATGTATGGGTAGCTGAGAGAAAAAGTTACTAGAACATATGGTTTTTTTTTTTTGAAAACCTTTTTTCTTTAGCAAAAATAATGTTTTGTCCATGAACAGTGAGGAGTCTGCAGCATTTCTGGCAGCCGCTGGCTCTCTTGCAAGCATTGCATTGGTTTTACAATTTGTGCCTCACCAGACCAAAAAGCTTTCTGCATCCTCTAGCAAAATGATGGACGGTGAGCATACTTTGACTGGCATGGGTAATGTTTATTACAAGAATGCTTGTTTCTTTTGTATTGTCGTTTTTGAAATGTGGAGACCTATTGCATCAAGAGTGGCTCACTTATTACTTCATGCTGAGGATGAAAGATATGACACCCTTGTGCATGATAAAATCCATGCAACTCAGGGATACTTTAAGTTTTCTCTTTTGACAGGAAAATCCACTGGCAGCCTTTTTAGTTTGGGAAAATGGCACGCCTTAATAATGGCTCCTGGAGCCCTGTTTTTATTGTTTCTCCGCTTGGCTTCAGGTACGTTACTCTGTGTAACTGTTTTGTTGTGGGTGATACATTGTATTATTTAATGCAGTACATGTACTAATTGTTTCGCAGCATTTTTACTGCATCATTGATATCTTGGGGAAAATTCCACAAACTATTGCATTCAGAGCACTGAAAATGAAGCGACTTAACCAAGCAAAAATTAACAAAGCCAATGACAATCTTTTGACATGTTACCCTTTCTTCAGGGTTCATTTGTGTCATACTGAAGAAGGGGTAATGTCCCCAAACATTCTTTGTTAATTTTTGTTGCAGTCCCTTTTTCGGAACGTCCCCTTATGTTTTACTCCAAGCAGCAGTCACATTTCTTTTCATTTCAGCACTGAAAACCGCTAGCAAACTCAGAGCTCCTGATAACACACGATCAGGGGTAATATATGCACAGAAATTCAAGAATGATGCAGTGATTTTAAAGCAGAGTGTCATAGAGATGCACAACATTTTTTTTTAAAGTTTGGCCAATTAACAGCAAAAGCTGCTTGGATTGAACCTGGTTTTTAACAAAATGACCATCAAATTTCAGGCTAGAGGGTCATTTGACCCTTAATTTAAAAAACCTAATTTTAGAAACAGTGTAGTGAGGAGATACCAAAATAACCTAACTGCTAGTATTACTTCAATTTCAGGTGTACCGATTGGGATATTTCAAAGCATGTTTCAAGTTGTGGCAATGGAAAGATTTTCTTTGGAGCCAGATCAAAATGGCTATCTCATGTCATACATTGGTGTGACAACTATGGTAGAGTGCATTTCTCTATATGGAAGTATAATAATGATATACTGGTCTTTTAAAAAAAACAACAGAATGATCACTTGTGTGTGTATGTGATTCAGTGTTTAAACTGACGCATGTAAATTTTTACAGAATTCAATTGTCTTATTGTAAGATGCTTTTAGTGAAGACATAATAGTTTCACATTTCAGGTCGTCCAAGGAGTGGGTGTTGGTATTGTAACAAAACAGTTCACTGAAAGCAGAACCCTTTTCGCCTCATCATTTCTGCTTCTTTGGGCATATCTTTTACTGGTTAGTAAAGAGTGATCACAAGCAGACAGTTAGGATCTATTTTTACTTTGTCGTGTAGGGTAGCAGTGGGTAGAGTGCATTGCTGTTGATCATTGGTCGATTTTTTGTTTTTACATAAGATATACTTATTTTAGTTAAACATTGCTTATAATACTTGGTTGTTCTGAATGTAGCACTTCCCTAGAGTAGATGTGGGGGGGGGGGGGGGGGAGTGGAGGGTGAGAGAGCAAGAGTCAGAAGCTGAAGGCTGCTGCTGATTGTGGCTGTGGCATGACAGTGGAAATGATAATAAAACTGCAGTATTTAGAATATTTTTCGTACCTGGAGGAGTGTGCATTTTTTTTTCTGAATGAAAAACAGACCTCATGTTTCATTTTTAAAATTTCAGTCTCAGGTGACATCAGTCATACAACTTTGCATAGTGTGCTTACCATTGGTGGTAGGCCTAACAACACAGAACGTTGTCATTACAAGTGCCTTAACACACACTGTTGAATTAGAAGATACAGGTATACACCTTTTGCTTTCATGCAAAACTTTTTGTTTATTTCTCGTCGTCTGGTATTAATTCCTGTCAGTTTTTTGTTTTAATCCCTTTCCCTTAGTCCCTTCACATATTTGCATGTTATAAAAAGATGAATTCGCTTGCCTTTGACTGTCTTTAAGAGCACTTGTACTTGTAGTCCTTTCATGGTGTGTGGTCTCGCTTAGATTTTGGTTTGTGTACTTTGTGATTCTCTTGTGGGTTAGTGCGCTTGTGATACAGAAAAAGTTCCTGGATGATCCTTTTTGTTTCAAGGGGACTTTCTCTGGTCACTAAGTGAGCAGAGCAATTATCCATCCAGGCATGCATCTGTGGTTTTTGTTTTGCGTGTGTGGGTTAGGGGTGGGGAGCCTGTTATCAATAGGTCTATCTTCTGAAATTTAAACAAAAACTGTTTTTGTCTTTGTGCAGGAGCCATGCTAGGTCTCAACATGGCAGTCAATTCTTTGGTACGATCGGTTTCTCCTTTTATTGGAGGATACATGTTGAAGGAGTATGGCTTCTCATCCTTTGGTTACCTGGGCGCCATCATCAGTGCCATAGTAACAGTTGTCCTGTACACTCGCCACAGACAACAGACCAACCATTAAGTGAACCAGAGCCTTGATCCTCATCATTCTGTTTCATCTGAACTCTTGGTAGAATGTGGTGGTGGATGTAATTTGCATTGTAATGCAGACAGAACATGGCAAAAAACATTACTGTTTCTTGGCAATGTTTATATGCATCTGAAGGATGAATAGTCCATCTTATGTTCATTTTTATGGTAAATTACGTCAGAGCTGTGAATTTTTGTTTTAGGATGTTGTCCTGCTTGGATCTGTGATCAGTAAAATGTTTGTTATAATATGCATGTATAAGCACATGGACACATGTGAGTGGTGCACGTATATAAAATCACTTGACTTATACAGTACATGGATTTTACTAGAGCATTATTAAGTTGTTGCAGTGCTTCGTGTGGTGTCATTATCAAATGTGTCATGCTGATTTCATGTTTTACTGTCATTTTGTCTTTTTCACTGTAATTTAAAATGTGCACTTAAGTCTTTACAATAGCCTGATAAAACTGTGCGATTAAAAGAAAACTGATGTGTTTTAATTATCAGTGTTTGAGAAATGAAACTGGTTACCATTTAAGAGATTGTTTTAAAGGGGTCATGCATATTTCAATGTTGTGTGACTGTTTTACTTTCACATGTGCATGCACTTAGGGTGTCCTTCCAGAGATGATTCAGTCTTAATTTTTTTTCAAATATTTCAAAATTTGGAGTAAGTTTGTAATGACTCGTACACTTCCTTACTTTTTGGTAATGTTAAAGCTTTAGCTGCAGCACAGGTGTTCAAGAAAGTGAAGTAACCATATGAGCGCAGTTCAATTTAAATGGCTTTCTCAGCCAGGGCAAAAGAGTGATGAACGGTGCTGGGAGGAGAGGAAAGGGGGAGGAAGTTTAACACAAGAATAAAACTCTAGACGGCCAGTAATGTAAACAGAAGCCACGTATTGACAACTTGGAGAACTGGAAATGAAAACCCAGGGGCGCCACCATTACGGCCCACATCAAGGCTTCCTGACGGACATCTGAATCCATTCAGCTGTAGACTACATGCAGCTAGTGTATTCAGTTTCCTGAAGTTGTTGATAAATGTGTGTGTGTGTGTGAGAGAGCGCGCGCGCGTGCCATATGCACTCGCACATCCATCCACATATTTCTTCTGTACTCCCCTCTCCCACAACTTTCACAAAAGCACACACCCATGAACCCCGAACACAGCCCGCTCCCTCTCACCGCAGTCATACTCATTAGTGATAGGAGGGGTTTGTGGGGGCGTGTCCTTTCTACCACCACTCGTACCAAACAACACTAGACCGGCAGTGAAAATTCAACGAGGCCCCAGCCAGGTATAATTTTGCGACTCCCTCCAATCTCCCCCAAACAACGCAAATATAAATATCTCTCGCAATCTCTCACCACTACACTACACATAAGACATCAGCTAATCTCTAACACGTCATTGAATGGCTCGTGACAACCCTTCATCACACCTTCTCATCGCCACCAATAAGTTCCTTTCGATCACTCTTCGATAGTACATCGATTACTGAATGGGTCCAAGCCCATTCACTGAAAACTCATCGACTCTGTCACTCCCGACTGAGCGAAAGTGTTTCTGCTTATCTCCCTTGACGTCCACCGACTGGTCGTCGTCCAACTTTCCCCTAAAAGTCCGATTTCGGGTCACGCACGAACACAGCGTCTCTCTTGTCCCGGAGGGAATAATTTACCGTTCCTACCTTGATTCTGCCAAGGGAACGATCTACAGTCCCTTACTTCACGACTTGTGCAGGAACGAAGTTACCGTCAAGGCACCCAGCCCGACGTCTCCAGTACTGCAGGTGGGTCGACACAACACCTCCACCTCCACAGTCAAATTGCTCCCGTTGACTAGGCACCGGCTCGCCTAGTCGCTCTCGCTGGAAGCAGGGCTCGGCTCAACAC
>SMGT01016281.1:65420-94131 GCA_004794575.1 Lanistes nyassanus
AAAAACCGGTCTAAACGTAGTAAAAGGGAAGCAACTCGTGAAGAAATGATTCAGCTTTCTAATGTAAGAGTTCTTTACCTTAGACAATTAGCGATTCCCCGTAAATAAATCGTCAAAGTTGCTTGGTTTATTTTCCGCATTCGCTCGTAAGCGTGGCCTATGCTGCACAGAACATTGTCCGCACATGTCGCTAATGTGTTAAGTTTTCTTATATGAGTTTGAACTACGTTGCTGTCTAAAATTCTATACGCTGTTAACAAGTAATTGTTTCTTTGTGTCTGATGGTGTCAATACTAATATTAATAGCTTGATATAGCCCTGCAGTGTCCTCGGTGTCTGATAAATACTGTTACAATGTAACTTACATGTATATTAATAAGTTACAGTTTTTGAACTCCTGTTTACTAAATAAAGAATACAGGTACATGCATATAAAGTGGAGAAGAAACAAAGGAAAAAAGGAAAGGAAGCATGCCAGAGTACTGCCAAAAAAAAAAGTTTGTAGCGGTCAAAAATGATGATAAATGGTGCCAGGTTATTGGATAGCTGTTATGCATCTAGGGAAAGAGGTGAGTTGAGGAGGGGAATAAAAGAGGGGGTAGGGGAGGGAGGGAGGAAGGAAGGAAGGAAGTGGTATAAAGTGATAATAGTGACCACCTGAGCGTGTGACTCTACAGACATGTGAATATAAATAGGAGAAGAGGGAAAAGCCGCAGGGCAAAATGAGCATCATGATATCTGTGGTAATGGCTGTAGTGGAACATTGCAGCCTTGTGAAAATGGATTTATTTTTGGGTTTAGGGTTTGGCATTGTTGTCACAGATGTCAGGTAGCTTAGCCAGGTCTTCTTCATTGCAGGATCGACAGAGTTGCTGAAAAATGCCCTGAAAGGTGAGATGGACATTGATCTGGATGAGCACAATATTAGTGGCGACACACCGCTTCACTTTCTCGTCAAGACTCGACCATTCACAGCCCTCCATAGGGAAATGGTTCAGCTTCTGGTCACACACGGTGCCCTGCCTAATGTCATAGATGCTCAGGAGAAGATTCCTTTGCAGTATGTTGTCCAGTCTGAAGAGCCAACCATCTTCCAAATATTTCTCGAAGCACTTGAGAAACCAAGTAATTGCTGTACAACGATTTCTTTTAATTAAAAAAGAAAGATATTGATGCTTGCATACATTTGGGTGTAAGTTTGTGTGCTCACATGCGTGCATGCATGCATGTTCAGGGGGAGGGGTGTGCGTGTGTGTATTGGGTCAGGGTGGTATTGGTTGTGTGTGCACAAGCGTGTGTGTGTGTGTAATAGAGAGTACATGAGTTGGAGGTGGAGGAGAGGCAGGTTTTTATTTCATTTTAAAGTACTAATGAGAGTTTTGGTCTTGTCAGTTTGTATGTGTGTGTATCTTTGTGCAGGTGCATGCACTTTGTGTGTGCATGTGTGTGTGTGTGTGTGCACACGTGTGCCCATGGGTGTGCATGTGTGTGTGTGATTTTTGGAATGATGGTTTTACTTTCCTGCTGTTCCTGCTTTAGACGAAGGCTTCAGAAATCGCATCAATAAGTGGAAGGCAAAAGGGAATGCAGCTCATCGAAACAAAGAACATGAGTCAGCAATAGGTTGTTACCAGGTGGCCATTAGCCTCATCGAAGCAAGTCGCTATGATCTAAGACGTGACGCAGCCATACTTTTCAGCAATATGGCTGCAGAGTATGCCAGAGTGGGGCTTGACGACATGGTTCTTTTCATGGCTGAGAAAAGCAAAAGCGTAGACCCTACCTTCCACAAGGTGAGCATTTTCCTATCAACTACCTTTTGAACCTCACCAGAAAGAACATTACTTCTGTGCTTTACCTACTGTTTTCTCTGAATCTGTCATCTGACCCAGATGTTAAGATGGGGGTGTGTGTGTGTGGGGTATTTTTTTTAATTGTGTTTTTCATTGTTATCTGTTGAATTAGGTGATCATGATCTTAGTCTGTAACTAAGGGAAAGGACTGAGAACAGGTTAGAGCATAGTGCCAGCCCAGCTTTACAAGAGCTTGTGTCGGCATTTTCTGCCGTAGAAGATGGGCATTGTAGCTATTCCTTCCATCCAGCTGTTTGTTATTCCTGGACCATCATAATTAAAAATATCTGTGTTTCAGCCATACTGGCGCTTGGGCAAGAGCCTCATCGATAAAGGAAAGATGCCAGAAGGCTGCACTGCACTTATGGAGGGACTAACTTGCAAGGAGGTGGACCAGGAACAGAAGCTGCAGTTTCTTCAGGAAATCTGTAACAACTTGTCTGCCCTTTCAGGTAGGGGTTTGAAAGATGAGAAAAATGGCTGCAAGTAATATGTTATATCTGTCACAGAATTAAAAAAATTTCAATATGTAAATGTATGCAGATTCAAGCATCGTAGATATGGATGTGCACATAATGAAGAATTTGTATTGTTCTGATCATAAATTCAGAGATCTGACAAAATAATATTTGGAACTACAGCACTAAAGTGATTCAATCTATGCTGTTCCAGAAGATAGAAAGTAGTTTATTATGAAATAATTGCCACTAGAGTCTCTTTGAAATATGGAATCTTTGAAACTTTGTTTTAATATTTTAAAAATATTTTTTAAACAAAGAAAGTCCATTTAATAGTCATTTTAATTATGGCAAATACTCTTTTTGTACAAGCAAAATCCTTTTAATAGTCATTTTGATTGTGGCAGAGACCCAAGCAAATAGTATAGTGTCAAAGATGGCCTCATTTCTGCAAGACAGTTGGCCCAAACTGGTAGAAACTTTGAGCAAAACAGCATCTGCCAAGTCCTGGGACATAATCCGTTGCCTGGTTCTAGGACCACCAGAAAAAATAGTGCCCAAGGCTGCTGTGAACCCTGGGTGGAAGTATGCAGACAGATTCAAAGATGGTGAAAAGCTGAAGGTACTGGTCAGCTTACATGCTCAGCTGCTTTTAAAGTTTGACAATTGGCCTGCATTTTGATTTAAGCTTTTGTAAAGAAAGTTTGTGAGCTGATTTTGATGAAAAAACAGGGAAGACTTTTTCATCTGTCTATAAGAACTCCTGCTAAAAGTGAAAGATCAGCGAATGTAATGGGTGTTGTGTTTTGTGTCAGGTTGGCTATGCCATGTGCTTGAAGGCCCAGACCCCTGTTCTGTCCACATTAGTGGAAGTGGTAGAAGGAAATGAAGGAAGCAAGGTACAGGAGTGGGCGACAGATTTGACACTGGCATTATTGCTTCAAGGGGCAGAACTCTCGAGCCTGGCAACATCAGACGAAGAGACAGCCTACCATGTTGCACTGCACATGTGTGGTCAAACAGGTGTGAACCCAGGGCGAAGCTGTGCCTGCTGCAAGAAGTCCGTTTGTGCTGTTGTGTGCATGTGTGTGTGCATGTGCATGTATGGGTGTGGGTTCCCTCCTTCCCCCTACCCACCCACATGCATTTAGAGCAACAGCCTAACAAAAGTAATGTCGCTGATAATCCATGATTGTTTGCTTCACAGACAAAGTTAGTGCTTTCTTTTAGAAATGTATCACCTGAATCTCCACTTTCGGATTTAATAGATTTGGGTGAAATGCTAATGAATATTTATGCTTTGTAATTTACATTTGAACCATACTACTTTTACTTCAAATAAGTATTAAAAATGTTTTATTTAACTGTTTTCCCTACCAGCCCATAACTTCCTAATTTCTGTAAGGAAGCAATATATTCAGGGAGGCTTTCAATGCTGAACTTGATAAGAAAATTATTTTCTTATTTACTAATATTTGTATCGGTGTACTTTTCTGCATGTTGGAAATGCAGAGAAACTTGGGCTGCTGAAATACATACTGTCGGAGGCGCAATTTCTCCAAGAGGCTAGGAAGGCAGTCACTAAAGAGGCAAGAACTCTGCTGCATGCTGCCTGTCTGGAGTTTGGCATTGGGAGTCACCCATTTGGCCAAGAACTAGTGAAACTGCTTCTTCAGAAGGGATTTGATCGTTCTTGCAAAGACATGCTGCAGAAGACGGCTATTCAGTATGTGAACCCTAACAGCCCCATGGGACAGCTGCTTTCCAGTTCTCAAGGTCTGTCCAGGGGTGTAATCTCAGCCTGTGTGGGAAGGAGGGAAGGAATGAAGGGTGAGGTAATTCCATGTGGGTGGGGGGGGGGAATGATGTCATTGTTAGCATGACATCATTTTTAGCATGAGTGATGCCATTTTTAGCATGAGGTCACAGCAGAGTGATGTCATAAAAGAGTTGTGATATCCCAGACCAGTTACAAGAGAGTGGGGATCAGACTCACAGATGTTTGTTAAATTCTGTTCTGCTGCAGGTGACTGGGGTAAGGGTCTTTATTTCCTGCATCCAGAGCTAGAATTCTACAGGTGCAGTAAAACCTCCCTATTAAGACCTTCTCTATTAGTATCACAACCCCGTCTTAGATAAGACAGAGAATTTTATCCCTGACATTTGCTGGGTTACACTACATGCACTCTGTATTGAGATCCCTCTCATTTAAAGCTTGATTGTGGTGTATTTTCAAAAGTCTTAATAAGGAGGTTTTTTTCTGGGTGCCATCTGATTCTGAAGAAAGACAAGGTTAGGTGGTATAATGTTAGTCTATAAGTATTTGAGATACCCTAAAACCTGTAAAAGAGGGACTCTCTTTAGGGAAGCCTGAATGTGTCCCTTCGTGGCAAGTGGCTATATTTTTTGCAGGGAGGTGTAAAAGTGAGATATTGTAGTCTATCAGGGATACTTGTCATATACCATTGAATAACTTATAATGCATGGTACATGAACAAACTGTCCTATTTATACTATCATATATCAAAGACAAAAAACACATGAAACACTGAAAAGCTGTTGTATTTACATGTATTATACATACATTTATTATACCCACATGTATTATACATACATGTAAATACAACAGCTTGTCAGCGTTTCATGTCTTTTCTCTCTTTGATATATGATATTATAAATAGGACAGTTTATTGCATGTATCATGCATTTTTAACTTATTTGTAAGCTCCACAGTTAATTTTGTGGTACTGGCAGCTTAACCAGATTTTCTTGTTTTCACGATTTTGCAGCTTTGGAAGCAGAACTCAGCACTTACATGACTTTAACACTTTTAAATCACTCAAATACTTTTTATGATTTTGGATTTGGTACACTTGCAGAAGTTGTTTTATGAACTGTACAGCATAAGCCAGGTATTCATGTAACCATGTGTGCATGCATTTGCATGTGTGCCTGCTGAATGTGTGTGTGTGTGTGTGTGTGTGTATGTTTTCCAGTGACAAATTCTAATCCAGATCCAAAGAGCGCCAAAGAGTTTAAAGAACTTGGCAACAGCGAGTTCAAAAAAGGCGGTTATGCAGCGGCAAGTCAATACTACAGTCAGGCGATTGAGGTTGTGAAGCAGAAACTGCCTCCTTTGGAAGACATGGCAGCCATGATGGAGCACGATGAAGAGAAACATGAACTTGCCATCCTGTTCAGCAATCGAGCAGAGTGTTATCTCAAAATGGGCAAAGTAGATGAAGCACTGAATGATGCCAAAGAGAGTGTCTCTTGGGATGTCCATTGGTACAGGGTATGAGATAGGGGCATTCACTATATTTCATGGTAGATGACAGCATTTTGTTACTCAATATATAAATGTTCATACCACGATTCAGTCTTGTGATATGTTGCTTTAGGTTGCACAATGTACTGTAGATGACTTGCTTCCCCAGCATGCCATAAAGCTGAACATGTCATGGAATGTGTGGTTAATCTTAATGAAACTGTGTCACAAAGTTCAACTGCAAAAGACTGTAAAAAATATATATATTCCCCCATGCCTTTTACTAAAAGTAGCATCGCATCAAAGCAGCCATAGCTTTTGTCTACATCTTGTCGTAAAACCAGCATGTAGGTAATCAGGGGACTGAAAACCATTGTTAATGTGATCTTTGCTGAAAAATAATAAATACTTTCCCTACTGTTTAAGGGCCATTTGCGTGTGGCTCGAGCGTTGCAGAGAAAGGGCAAAAGCAAGCTGGCCATCAAAGCGTATTGCAATGCTTACAATGCTTTGGATGGTGCTGCCACTGAGGCACAGCAGAAGGAGGTTTTGAAGGAGATGATCAAAACATTAAGTACTATCCCCGGTGAGTTTTTGTGTTTTCAGATCGAATCATCATACACTTGAGTTTTTCTTTTGAAGTGCCAAGCAGCAAATTTAAATACTTATGGATGCTCATTTATGCTTTTGTTTTGGTTAAGGTCTGAAAGTATAGAAGTTAATTAGCTTCAAGATGTATTAACTGTTAGGAACTTAAAACAGTGAAACAATGAAAACTAGTTTCAGGTCTGATTATCAGTTGGTGAGTTACAAGGTTCTAAGTATGGTACCCCATAACCTCGTGCATTGAGAAAACTGCCTCCGAACATTCCAGATTTAAAACAAGCATGTTATAAGACATAACACATTGCCAAATTGTTTTGGAAAAATAAGAAAAGTGAGTTTTTGTTTGGCATGCATTTTATGTTTTTTTTTTGGTTGGTTTTCCTCTGGGTGTGGCACCTGTTTATGGTGTGATTTGTTCCAGTGATATAGCAGCTACAGAGATCGCTCAGTTAAAGATTTCCTTCCTTGATGTGGCATTCTAACATAACATTTTATGCTGATATTATATGGATATGAAATGAAAAACATTTAAATGGGTTTCTTTGATACAAATGCTTCTTTTTACTGCTATGCAGCCAGAGGAGGCAAATCCAGTTAGAAGCATCTTTTCAGGCATAATGACTTTTTGTCCTTTAGCAGCTGTGGTTTCTGAGCTCCGAGTGTTGAAACATTGTGCATTTGGCTTTTGAGCCCATTGGTACATTCTGTAAGGTGTAATGTGCATATAGCCTTCAAGCCTTGAGAGAACTAAACACAAAGACAACTAAACTGCAGAAGATTGCAATGTATCATTCTCACACCACTAAAAGTCTATTATCCCTATCAACAATACAAAAGCTGAAATCTTCATGCATTAGATTTTCTTCACCTCAGCCCATAATCTTCTGGAGGTTAATAAAGTTTTTCTTGATTTAAAAGATTATTAGATGTCACCAAAGAATACAAATTGAACTGTTTGTTTTAAGTCTTAAGTCCCTCATTTCAAGAAATCTGTAAGTGTAACCCACCATGTATAGGTTCCCCATGTATACAAATGCAAATAAAAACAGGCAAGATCCCTTGCCTTTTTTTAAAAAATATCACTGTTCCCCATTTCTTCCAGCTGAGAAGATTCAGCGCATTCCAAACCTTGGATTTGTTCCTGCAGAATTGTGGGCAAAGATTGCCTATGACTTCCTTTGTGAAGCTCTAGAGAAATATCCAAATGGCACACCTTCTACTTCATCACCAGATGCTTGGGATGCAGGCAATCTAGCTTTCAGTCTGTTTAGCATAACACCAAACCTCAACCTGTCAGTGCCTGTCAAGCTGAATCTGAAAAAGCTGTGCTCCTGGTACTTGGCACAGAAGTCTGTTGGATCAGCTATGGAGCTTATCTTCTTCTTACTGCTTTCTGGCTCTGATCACACCACACTCAGCTTCTACGAAGGTGACACATACATTCATGGAGCCATTTTTGTTACCATTTTGTCAGGTGAGGCCTTTCGGAGTTAGAGTGCATGAGAAACAGGGATGGTAGAGGGTGATGTCATTGAATTTTTGTTGTTCCTGCATTCTCCCCTAACCCCCCATCCTATCCATCCTGTCTTGCTCTGCTGTAAAGGTTGTGACTTTTTATGTTTTTTTTATTCCTTATGGTTTCACCTCAGGATGATCTCAGCTTTCAGATATACTTAGTCATTTTCTGAGGACAACACCATCTTTACACTTTTCTTATAAGTCAGTTTACCTTCAGAAAACAAATATTTTTATCATTCATTTTTATAGCAAACATTTCAGGCAATATTTTTTTTTACACAATGATTCAATTTATTCATTAAGCACCTACTCCCCTGATAAAATGGAAAGTTTAAGGTGTAAAAGTTGACAACAGAAATGGGGGTTGGTGTTGAATAAGGTAAAGTTTCAGTATTTTGTTTTTGTTCCTTCTTTGAATTTGTAGCATGTGGCAGATGACTTGCTGGAAAAGTCCATTCTAGATTGTTCACTGCAGGAAACACAAAGGTGCTTGACTGGATGATGAATACCTATGGCATACCAAGGGGTGAAATCAGCTTGCAGGACAGGGAGGGCAACACAGCACTGCACATCATGGCCTACAAACATCACCCCCCTTACCGGATACCACCACCATCCTTTGACCCAATTACTCGCTGGAAAATGTGTGAGTTCCTCGTGAAATATGGAATCGACCCATGCATCAAAAATAACCAGGGCCAGACTGCTTTAGACTGCTTGGAACCTGACTGTGATAGTAAGCTGCGGATTCTCTTGGAGATGTATACAAAACAGGGTAAGTTGAGAAAACACTCGCCTTTCTTGCATTTCCTGTCCTGTGGGTGGTATCATTGATAAGTGGCTGGGTTCTAGATAACTGCCGACAGCATGCACACTTTGTTTTAGTAATTTTTATTTTCTCATGAAAATACATTTTTATATGTTTTCTGTGACAGCAATGCAGGCTCAGTCAAGAGCAACACCTGCTCCAAAGTCATCCCCATCAACTACAGCTACTGGGCCTAGTGTTAAACGAACTCAAGCAGCATCTTCCCCAGAGCCATCTCCATCAACTACAGCCACTGGGCCTAGTGTTCAACAGACTCGAGCAACACCTGCCACGAACCAGTCTCAGACAAGCACAACCAGTGGAACAACCAGCACAAGTGGAGCCAGCGGGACAGGTGGCCCCACCACCAACAGTGATCCAAGAAAATCAGCTAACAAACCCAAGACGAAGCACCGGTCACAGTGTGACTTTTGCGAGGACCACTTAGCTGAGGCCAGTTCATTCTACGCTAATGAGAAGACCAAGATTGCGTGCTCCAAATTGATGACCATACTGAGTTACAGCCACAAAGACCAGCGCCATGAAGGCATGGTCAGTGCTGCCTTGAACATGATTGTCCAGCAACTCACCAAGTCGTTGTCTCCAGGTCAGGCTCATTTGTCGTTATCTGATTTACGTATTCAGGAGCAGTGAACATTCTTGTGGACAATAATAGCTGATATGAATGCTTCTAAAGTTATCCACAGTGCTCATTACTGCATTAAGGTTCGTGGTTCATGAAAAATGCTGGCTTATGTTATTTAAAAGGTAGTGATCATTGCCAAACACATACAGAAACACATGCACAGCCAGGTTATTGAAAACTAGTTAATATATTTGTTTATTATATGCTGTGGAACTGCCCAGAGTGTAGTGAATGGTCATCCAGGACGTATGTATTCACAACAAAAAGACAACTCCTGCGTACATATTTATAATCAAACTGGGTTGCGTTGGTCCTGTGGTGAATGAACTGCTCTATAAGCCAGCAGTGGCTGTGTTGGGAATATGTGCAGATATCAGTGCATGCTGGTCTGTTAATTTGGTGTTTCCCCATGTCGCTCAGTTAGATCAGATTGAGATGTTATGCCTGAATGGATTCTTAGCTTTAAACCATTTAAGCATTGAAACATTAAAACATTAACGCTTAGAGTGCAATGAAAAGGAGCTTGCCAAAATGGTTGAACTTCTCGACAAGTCATCAACAGCCTTGGCATGGAGAACAATGCAGAAAAGACTAAACTGATGACCAGCAACGCCAGTGTCATCAGCACTGTCATCAGAAACAAGACCAACAAACTAGAGTCCTTTGAAGGCTTAGAGCTGGAAATACTTGTCAGAATAGCACAGACAACTGCAGCACTTACAAAACTGAAGCCCATCTGGAATGGAAACATCACTCTTGGTTCCAAGATCAGATTGATGTATGCCTTAGTCATCCCCATCTTTCTCTGTGATTGTGAGGCATGAATCCTGATCGCAGATCTGCAGAGAAGGATCTGAGTCATGCAGATGAGATTTTTCAGAAAGGTCCTTCATATCTCGTACAAAGACCACCAGTGAGGCAGTATGAAAGAGGATACAGCAACCCGTTGGACCATATGAAGGCTTGATGACCACTGTGAAAAAGCATAAACTGAAATGGTGCAGGTACATCTCGAGATCATCAGGACTTGCAAACACCATACTGTAAGGTACAGTACAGAGGAAGTGATTGGAAAATAGCATATGAGAGTGGACTGATCTAACATTAACAGACACCTAGAGGCTGACTGAGGATAGAAATGGAGGAACCTGGTTGCCAAGTTGTTATCAGTACCCCATTGGTCTCCAAGCCTGTGGGACAGATGATGATGTCTCTTGTGTGCACAATACATCTTGAATTGGATGAAGAGCTGGTTTTTGAAATGAAGGAACCAAAGTGTTGTAGACTGCTTTCAACAAAGAAGCAAAAATATAGCAGAGTAATTTTTGATAATATAGTTTTTGATAATAATTCATTGGTACCCACTGAAACCAGTAGGGAGATATATAGCTGTCTAAATTTAGGGGTAGGGTACATCCCAGTTTGGGGAGTTGATCTGATGGGAAGCACTGGTGTATGGAGTTTTCTTTTTTTAATTATTAAATGCAGTTTCGATGAAATTTCTGATTTGTGACAGATTTTCTGGTAGAAATTGGAAAATAATCATTTCATTTTGGACAAAAAGGGTGGTTTTTCTTTGGAGGATGGATTCATAGAAAACAGCCCTATTATTTTC
This sequence comes from Lanistes nyassanus, assembly GCA_004794575.1. NCBI lineage: Eukaryota > Metazoa > Mollusca > Gastropoda > Architaenioglossa > Ampullariidae > Lanistes > Lanistes nyassanus. The sequence continues at coordinate 76,193 of SMGT01016281.1, forward strand.
TACATCTGTTAATCAATCTCAATTGGTTTTATATTTGTGCATGCATGACCAATCATTATTTGTGCTGTCCTCAATAGATATTCCAGATGCACTGATGAATATCTCTCAGTCACACCTGGTCAGAATTCTGGAGAATCTTGCATCCAAAGACAAGTGGCGCCAGCTAGAGGCAGTTGTGAGCAAAGCTCGTGCCAATGATGTGCCTCTTGGACAGTTTGGGAAAAACATGTCCATCCCCCACCTGATCATGGACAAGAATCTTTGTGGGGCAGAAAGTCAGAGATTACAGGTACGTCACATGCTTCATGCTACAGCCTTTGACAGGCATGAGAAAGTGAAAATGACATTCACAAGGCAACAGCGCCACTGTAACGTTTTGTGGGGTGTGCTGAAATTCTAGGGAAGAAATACGAAAAACATACGCCTAGTGCAGACCCTCACCTTTTCAATCAAAAGGTACACGTCCAGATAACTTAACACATTTATTGAACTATGAACATTAGAAATGAAAGCTGAGGAAAGAATGGTGTAGTTGAACAAATACGTAACAGTGCGTGTGTGTGTATGTGCGTGATAGCAACAGTTTGTGACACGAAACAATTGTCTGAACAAGGTATGATGTAACTAGCGTACAATTAAATTCAAATGAAATAGCGTGATAACGCAAAGAGACTACTTGCGGGGAAATGAATTAATCCAAAACCGGAACAGAACAGTTAATCCATAAATCGTTCTCATCAGGTAATGGCCCGCAGAAGTAGTCCGAACAAGATGGGATGGTTGACACGTAAGATGCAGTTCGTAGAAGTGCAAATGTTCTGACTGACGAGCGTAGATCCGAGAAAAGTCTGTAGCAGGGTCAAAGGTGATCTGTGAGTCCAGTCGTACCGTGCCAGAAGAACTCAGGAGATGGAGCTTGTCCAAAGGTGTCAGGAACACTGGTTACGAACCATGTATCGTACTGATAGTCCGTTAGACCTTGAGATGTCCTTGCTTAACTGTCACAAGGTAACACAATTGATGCCCCATAGATTTTTGATCTATGAAGAAAGTTCACTTCCACAAGTGACGGGGTCCGTTTGACTGTACACTCTCAGCCTACTATTAGACCGTTTACATGAGAGACAGGTCCACGGTGATGAATACTGGTAACATGTCCGTTAAATCTTACACCACTGAAGATTTAACATTATCTTACGTTTCTTCATAAGACAGACAAATGTTGACACATACTTGCTGCAGAAGCATAAAGTACTTCTCCCGGCTTAGCAATGGATCACTACAATATCTTACTATGTAGCTACACGGATGCAGCCTTCATAGTAGAACGTATAGCTTACGGCTAACCGTCGATGATGGATTCGCGACGAGACAGTTATTATTTCGTTCTCGACACTTTCTTTCCACAACGCTATTTTTCTGACTGAGTTAGGTCTATACGCGAAGTCTAACTCCTTCCAGTGACCGCTGAACAATGATCCTACATTAACAGCGCGTCGTGAACTGTTGGAAAACCGTTAACAAGTCTCGCAGACTAGTAACACGTCTGACTCTTCCGTATCTCCAGACCAGAACTGCCAAAATCCGTTTAACTTCTCCCCATGTTTCCTTCGTTTCCATGCACCCTCGAATTAGTATTTTCCCATTGGTTCCCCGAAACCTGAGTCATACGCGATTTTGTTAAAGAACAAATGACGTCTTTCTTCTATCACTGCTACGTAAATCTTATGCGTCACTAACGTGTCAACAATTCTATGAATGAAAAGATGCAATACTATGTAAAGACATGATACAGTGTTTAGAACAGTCGCGCTGAAAGAAAATCTTGCGTAACGCAACAGCCACTACCAATAAATACACAGAATTCAGGTGGATGGTCATGTCTCATAAAATGTATAAAATATGGCCTGTCTCTGGACTGCAAGTGCATTGCTCAGAATAAGCATTCATTGTAAGGAGGATGGAAGGAAGGTCCCCTTAGGCAATAGAAATGAGATGATCTCTGTGCAACATGCTACAATTCTTAACATTTCTTGGACTTTCCTGACTATTTCTAGACTGTTTATGCTTGATTGCCATTCCATTTTAATTTGGTGGAGATCATCTGACGGTTGTTGCCATTCGGAGTAGTGGCAGGGGCAGGAAGATTTTAAAGTCTGGACACGTCTTACATAGTTTTAGGAGAATAGTGTACCAAGCCATTGACATCTTGCCTAATTAATCCCCTTAATGTGACGAAGAAGGGATAAGAGTACGAATTAAAAATAAATTTGAGAAAATAACTCAGGCCTCTGTTACAGATTCTGAATCTGCTGGTTACTAGTGGAGCCCAGCTGCCTAGCAGCAAATTAAAGGAAGTGGTGAGTGTGGCAGTACAGCACAATGAGTTTCACTTGGTGGAGAGGCTGATAGAGGTTGGAGCTGACCCCCAAGGTCTGAGTTTGGAGGCTGGAGACACGCCCCTTCATGCAGCCCTGGCAGTTGCTTTGGAGAAGGAGAAAGGTAAATGGGTCAATGGATCACTTTGAAGAATTATTTATTTGTGCGTTTGTTGCCTCTGAGCTTGCAACACTGTTGATTCTTGCTATTTGGCAATTTGAAAACAAAAAGATTGAAAATATGTGTACCTGAGATTACCTGTGTGTGTGTGTTTGTTTGTCACAAAAGTCTGCAAAATCCTCTACATTTTTTTTTACAATGAGGGTGGTTTGCGCAAAGCTGAAATGAAACCTGACTGTCCCAATGGGGCAGATTGGTAATTGGTTAATACGTTATCTGAAAAGACCTCCTGTTGGGTTGCAGGGTATTTTGGCCTCTTGGAAAAACTGCTGGAATGGAATAAGAAAGACCCCAAGAAGTATCCCCTCCTAAGCCCTGGCTGCACAGATGCTGCAGGCAACACACTGCTGCATGCTGCCACCAGGGTGAAGTACACCAAGCACTCCCACAAAGCTGTGGAGATGCTGGTGTCTGTGGGCGTCCCCGTTGATGTCAGGAACAGCAAAGGCATGCTGCCTATTGACAACATCAAGGTGCACAACGATCGGCGTGCCCAGTATCTACGGATAGCCAGCATGCCGGGTGGAAGTTACAAACAAGAGCAAAAGACTTCTGTGGCAGATAAAGAGACAAAGCCAAGGTCGAGATCACGTTCTCTGGAGGTGCCTACAGAGCCTACAGTGCCTACAGAGCCTACAGAGCCTACAGAGCCTACAGGGCCAACAGTGCCTACAGGGCCAACAGCAGCTGCAAAGCCAGTTGAAAAATGTCCACAGGCTGAAAAGAAACTGACAGCGAAGCATGAAATGGTGATTGACAACCGCAGTTTCAAAGTGAAAACTGCTATTGAAACGCTGAAAATGCAAGTTTCAAAGTTCAAGGAAATCACTTCTGCAGAGGCGAAGGTTGCTAAAACTGCTAAAGAAAGATGGCTAGAGATCAGCAGGCCAGCTGCAGATAACGCCGACAGGTATGGTCCATTGGGACCCAAAAAAGTAATTGTCGTTGGAGAGAAGGAGCCGGAAGCATCAGAGTCCACTTCATCGACAGTTTCTGATGACAGTCAGAAGACAGACCTAAAGGAGGAGGAGGAGGAGGAGGAGAAAGATGAAGAACAGGTAAGTAAACAAGCAACATTTAGTTGGGTTTGAGGTCATGATTTTTCCTGTGTTCCCTCATCAAAATATCATTTCTAGTGGAAATGCATGCTTCTTCATGCGCAATCATGCCATGCATTGTTAACTCTTTGAGCCCACAGGGACCCGCAGGCTAAGATACCCCAGAGGCCGCATAAAGGCCGGACAGATTTACACATTTTAAAAAAAATACCGCTTAAAAACTACCACACTCACAGCAATATATTTTACATATTTAGAAAGATCTATTCTTCGGCATCACAATGGAAACAATACTTTTAGTTAAAAATATTAAATACTACTTACTATTTGGTGCGGAATACAGTCACTTTTTGCACACACAAGAAATGAAACACGTGTAGCCATTGTGAACGACGGAAGTAGACTGGCCAGCCGCTACACTAAACCTCGTTTGGCAAGCCGAAACTGCTTCCAAAACTCATTTAGACAGTGCAGGGGAAACAACCGATGATAGAGTTTTACAATGATACAAAATTTACTTCTCTTATACCGGTAAATGCATTGCACAGATTTTTAAGTCGCCGCAATTTTGGTAGCTGCGCTGACGCAAGGGTCGGCAGGCTCGCCGCAATATAGCCGAACCCAATGGGGTCAAAGAGTTAAACTTTTGGCTGGTGGATCTGTAAAGTTGAATTATGTTTGAAAATATGTGTTCTCTACTTGAAACCTTGTGACCTGCTTAGTCCGACCATCCTGTAGTTGTACCATAATGCAGCACAGCAAGCGATTTATTTTTCTAAGGGGGTTGAAAAATTCATGTTGTATTTTCAGGTAGATGATGCTGATAATGAGGACTTTGACCTGCCTGTCTTTGACAACCTGGAGTGGGAAGTGGAGTGCACTTCTGAAGTGTGGAAAGCCATGCGTGATAAGCGTGTACCACAAGTACTCAAGCAGCGAGTGGTGAAGTGTGTTCACCTTCTCGCCAGAGGGGAGTGGAGGTCTGCATTGTGCCTTCCTGTGAGTTTTGTTTTGGTTCTGTTTCATTTTCTGGTTGAGAGGGTGGAGTGAAAGTTTTGGTCAACTGATTGAGGAAAGATGGTGTGTGGATTTGCGTCTCTTGTGTTTTATCTGTTTTGCAGAGGAGCATTTGAGAATATGCAACATGCAGTTTTAATTTGTTTGAAAGACACCATTATACTGCAAGTTTCTTGGCATTAATTTGTGCAGTTGCTGTTTGTGAGGCTTTCCTTGTGGTGCTCTTTCACCCTAACTGGAATATTGGCATAATGTCAGCTCTGGCTTTATCTGTCCATAGGTTCAGGGTGTTCCAGAGACACTTAAGTTATGCCAGGCCAAGTTTGCCAAAGGCATGCGCATTCTGTGGGAACTAGCTATAGCCTTCTCACCTCGTTTGAGTGAAGAAGCAGAGAAACGCATCAATGAGGACACACAGGAGGAATTAGCTGTTCGGGGTGGCCGAATCTACACAGAAATCATACGAGTTTGGGATGTGGTATTTCAGCATCAGAAGGTAATGGAATACAACTAGCCCATGTTTAGTTTTAGTCCTGACCAGAAGTTATAGACGTCAAATTATAGCTGTACACACAAATGTATGGGGGTTTTTCAGGTGTGATCTCTAAAAACAGTATTAGGCATTTGCTATTAGATGGCAAATATATATTCTGATGGTTTTGTATTTAGCAGAGTTTAAAAAAATCTGAATCAACTAATGCTAATGTTTAGTTAGGTTGTCTAAACCCTTTCTGATTGAGTGATTGAGGTGCAAATAGTTTCCCTAAAGTACTGTGCTACCTAAAAAACTTTTAAAAAACCCATCAAACTTAAAAAAAAACATCAAAAGAAATCATGAAGTGTGAGTCATAAGTGGATGTATTGTGGCTAGTAATTCTACTTCTAGACACTGTCTAGACTGAGTAATATGTGTATTTGGTCAGCTGTGCTGTTACTCTTAAAAATTTGTGGACTACTTCCAGATTGGTCCATCTATTCAGCGCATCATTCAATCACACCGTCGAGGCGAGGACTGTCTGATTCAGAAAAAACTCAGGGGTGTGAAAAGCGAGCAGTTTCAAGGTGGAGTGGCCAAGCGCTATCCGATGCTTTTTGCGGAGTCAGATGTGGACCAGGAAACCTTGGCATCTTTGACTGAGAAAGAGCGCAAACAAGTTCAGCTGTACCCTCCAGCCAGTGCTAACGAACTTGAGTTTCATATTCTGAAGTTTTACTGTTTCTCTTCTGCGTTGGTGTACAATGTGCTGAAGGTCAGCCTATTAACTTATTCTGTTGTGCGTTCTGGTGTAAGGAATATCTCAGGTATTTAACAGACTGAGCCTTTTCCAAAATTTTTAAATTTTCATTTATTGATATGAGGTCAGTTTAACTCCTTGATGTTCATAATAAAGTTTACAGCGTTTTTTGGTCTGACTCTTTGTAGCAAGCAATATCAGCTTCAAGATAATTACTTTTGCTGGATTTGATTTTTACAGTTATGGACATTCTTAATTTGAGCACTATTTACATTTTTTCCAGAATATGAATATAAAGATTTTCATAGTTACAGACATTTCCAATTTCAACAGAATAGGTATTTTTTGCAGAACATTGATATAAAAATCGACTTTCCCTTCCGTGTGACTGACCGTGAGCATGCAGTAATCAATCTTCGCTCCAAGAACCCCATTTTACTGCTTGGCCGGAGTGGGACTGGAAAAACCACGTGTTGCCTGTATCGTCTGTGGAGTCGATTCTTGGCTTACTGGGGCAAATGTCAGGAAATGGGTGGTGATCGATGGCTTCCTCGTACCGAGCAGTATGCTGCAGTGGAGAATAGTGGTGAGGAAACACAATGGGTTTTTTGGGGGGTGGGGGTGGGGGGCAGGGGCGGGTAGGACCAAGAGTTGCTGTAACCAAGAAGTTGTTTTGTTGGTTTTAAGCACTTAAAAGCTGGGTGCTGAGAGAACAGATGGCATTTCCTGTTTCATGGAAAATTATGAGAGAACAGGAAAACAGAACATAAAACTTTTTGGTTGATAATGAGATGCATCCCTATACATACATTTACACGTGGACATAAGCAAATGGTTCCACGTAGATGCTTGCACACATCCATCCATTTGGGGAGATGCTTTACTTATCAAATATCGCAAGCATTTGCACATATATAAATGCTTCTTTCAGAGCTCTTGATAACTCACAACTGGGGATACTTTATGCACAAAATCTCCCGAAGGATGAGCAGGTTGACCCCTGCTTTTTACAAAATGACCCTCAGATTACAAAATGACCCTACGCTGTCATTTAGATCCTTGGTTTAAAAAAAAAATTCCAGAAGCACTGTTCTGTGCATTTCACCCCATGCTTACACTTGTGCTTATCTTTGTAAACCTGTTTCAGAAACCACCCTCCTGCCCCCCTCCCCCCATCTTCCACCCACCCCATCTCCATGCAGTAAAGTTTTATGTTGTGTTAAAAAAAATTGCTTTGGTGCACGAGTCACATGCTGTTGAAGGAGGAACTGCAGAAGAGAACCAAGACCCCAATGCAGAGATTTTTGAAGGCTTGGACGATGGAGGCGGTGACACTGGCAAAGTTAGTGGCGCCGCCGCAACCAGCAGCACTATGGTCAGCAACTCCAAGGAGCCACCTGTCAGGTCTGGAAAAGGAGGTTCTGCCAGAGACTTTGACTGCCCTCAGACTGATGAAAGTTTGACTTCCATAAGCAGCAAAGACGAAGGCGAGGGCCATAATGTGAACCACAGCCATGAGGGAAGTGAAGAGCAGGAGGTGGAAGAAGAGCCTGTTGCGCTGCAGTCTCATGTTGTCTACGATCACCTGCACCAGGTGAAATATGTGCACATTGGCACAGTTGGCATTTTGTTGTGAAACAGACGCGAAAGAGAGAAAAAAACCCTACTGATAAAGAATAATTAAAGGAAAGAATAATTATAATTAAAGGAAAGGTAAACAGTAATGGACAGAAAGTAAAATCCAAACAAAAATATTTGAGGGAAAGAAACCAAATGACTCTAATTCAAGGGAAAAAAAGAAAATGATGCATGATAATTGAAAGGAAGTGTAAAAGACCAAAAAAAAAAAAGGGAATGACAATAAAGAAAAAGAATCCAGACAGTTGTTACTACATCTGTATTCTAGAACTTTTGAGGGCAGTGGGATGACAGTGTGAATGGCAGTTGCCTTCTCAATGTAGGGAGGCACCAGAAGAACTGTCGATATCATAGACTGACTGCAAGTGTGATATGCTTTCCAGCTGTTTGTGACCAAAAACCAGGTGCTGTGTAGCGAGGTACAGAAAAACTTCCGTGAGCTGTGCCATGCTGATGAACTGGCTGCACACCACATTATGGTGGAAGACAACTCACTGCCTCATCGGCTGCAGGTGAATGGAGTAGTGGTGGTGGTGGTGGTGGTGGTGGTGGTGGTGGGGGAATCAGCATTTTGCATCACTGGTGATCTGATAATTTGAAGTATTTCTTTGTGTTCCTAAGTGCATGTTTATAATTTGGTTTTATATCCAAACCTTGTGGTGGCATGGATGGGAGAGTGTCAGAGGCTTGGAGGTGAGCACTGTTGGCTTGGTAACCAGGATAGAGGGGGTGGTGGTGTTTGTTGCTTAACGTCCCGCCGCAAACTATGTGCATATCAGGACGGTGTTGCTTAGACAATGTTTACGTGCTGCATGTGAGATAGAGGATAAAATAGGAAATATAAGGAGGAAAGACAAGAAAGAACACTTTAACTTTGTTATGTAAATGTTAGCTTAGTTATGTTAGCTTGCTAAATCTTTCCCCAATCTACTGAACTTGTTCCAGGACATCGATGAATACAAATACCCATTGTTCTTGACGTCAAGGCAGCTCATCTTGATGCTGGATGCATCCCTCCCTCCGCCGCATTTCTTTGAACGCAACGAAGATGGCAGCTTGAAGGTGATCATAGAGGGATGGGGGGCAGATGAAGAGATCTTCGCTTTCATGCCCCTTGATGATGATTCTGAGGAGGAGGAGGAAGAGTATTATGATGATGACGACGGAGATGATGGTAAGTTAAACTTTACAAAATAGCTCAAATAGAATGAAAAAGATATTACATACATGACATTGAAAAAAAAAGTAATTTTGGAATTTTAGTACAGTAATTTTCAGTTATTAAAACTAGTAGCTAAATAATTTGTCCATGTTTTACAAAATAGTATGGTTTTTTGAATTGCAAACCATTTCAGAAAGTTTCTTATTTTTAAAATATTGCACAGGGTGAAAAATTGAAACATGATTATGTGCCCATTGTAACCACTTAGTGGATATGTTGACATAGAGACATGTGTATACGTGTGTACATTTAGAGGATGGGCAGAGGCAGGAGGAGCCAATACCTGTGCCAAGGGCCAGGAAGAAAGACAACCGGAGGGAGGTTACCTATGAGGTGTTTGCTCACGAAATCTGGCCTCGCATCATCAGAAAAGCAAAGGTACTTCGGAGACGTGTGATGAGTGTTGTTGAAACATAGCACCTTCAGTAATGCTTTCCTCTCATTCAGTTTCAAGTTTCACAGAATAGTGTAAATATTGATAGACTCTCTGAAATTCCAGCACTTTAATTCATAAATTTTTGTTTTTGTGCTTAGGCATTTTAGGGGAGAATGTAAAGCATGTCTGGAGACAGTGAAATAATGTTATCCTGAGAATATAACTTGCTGTCAACATATCGCTTTACAGGTGGACTATCATCCGAGCTTGGTTTGGACAGAAATCACATCATTCATCAAAGGGTCCTTTGAGGCGCTGATGCAACCAGCTGGGTACCTGGACAAGGACAGATACGAGAACCTGGGCAGGAAGCAAGCACCCAACTTCACAGGCAACCGAGACCAGGTTCTGATCGTAAAATTTAGCTAAGATTTTTCAAGATTTATTCAGCGTATTAATGTACTTTGAAGCTTGTGGGATTCTTTGATGCTGGCCGCATTGTTGGTTTAGTGCATGTTAAAAATCTCCATTTATCAAAAATAAGGAAACCGTTTGAATTTTAACACCATCCCCCATCCATGTATAAAGGAAATTACTTAAAGATCATAGATTACTACTGTGCTCATTTATAGCTTTTAACTTGCAAATGATATCTAGTCAAGTCCAGTCCTGATGCTAAATGGAACAGGATGACACCATATTGTTTTTACATGAGTTCAGAATAGTAAAGTTTACCTATTGTGTGATTTCTGTTACTTCGAAAATGTTTCCATCAAAGAAATGGATATAAATATTTCAGATGAACTTCTACATCAATTTTTAATTATTAAACCATCACATCAAATACATTACTGGAAATGTGACGTTGTCATTTTCAGGTGTACAAACTGTTTGTTGCCTACAACCACTACAAGAAACAACACAACCTGTATGATGAAGGTGACCTTGTGTTTCACATTTACAAGCGCTTGAAGACAACAGAACAGCTGCCCTGGGTGTTGCATGAGGTATGTGCATTTGGGTTTTGATAAATATCTTCTTGTGCATGTGGTAGAATGTGGCGATCCCTGTTTGAAAGATCTATTATTAACTCAAAAGAACTCTTAATCATGTGTTAAATTTTACATGGCTGTTTTCATGTTAATTCCCCATCCAGGTCTTTGTGGATGAAACCCAAGATTTCACCCAAGCAGAATTGACAGTTCTGATCCGTCTGGCTCAGAATCCAAATGACATGTTCCTGACTGGTGACACTGCACAAAGCATCATGCGGGGCGTGTCGTTCCGCTTCAGTGACTTGAAGACTTTGTTCTTCTACGCCAAGCAGTCACTTAAAGCCAGAGGAAAAACAAGGCTGCTAGAAGTGAGTGGGAAGCGTGTAGAGCGGTAATCGAGCCAAGCTTGTTATAGACATGCAGCGTCTGAAGCTTTTGGAAAAAAGAATAAGCTTTGGTTTTAAAGGTATGTTTTTGCAGTATTTTGTACTTCCTGCTTGCCAGGTCCCCAAACAAGTGTACCAGCTGACCCACAACTACAGATCCCATGCAGGCATTTTGTCACTGGCATCGGCTGTTCTGGATCTCTTGGTGGAGTTTTTCCCGGAGTCGTTTGACCGTCTTCAAAAGGACCAGGGGCTGTTTCACGGGCCCAAGCCGGTTGTTCTCGAGTCATGCAAACCTGCCGACCTGGCAGTACTGCTCAGTGGCAACAAGCGCAAGACGTCACACATCGAGTTCGGTGCTCACCAGGTGATCCTTGTGGTCAGCGAGGAGGCTCGCAACAACCTGCCGGAAGACCTGAGTGTGGGCCTTGTTCTGACTATCTTTGAAGCCAAGGGACTTGAGTTTGATGATGTCTTGTTGTACAACTTTTTCAAGGACTCACAGGTATTTTCGTTGTTGGACAACATGTGCAGAACATACAGTGGTAAGGAATGAAAGTGAAATGAAAGAGAGGATGATAGTGAAATGTGAAGATAATAAGGGTGGCTGGGAGTGCATGTGAGCGTGCGTGTGCAAGCACCTGCATTAGTGAGAGCAGAGCCATACTTGTAAAAGATTGGGGTAGAATGTATGCATGTTTACATTATGTGGATATGAGCGTATACGGATAAATTATATGCATTCATCGTATGGCTCTATGTGGTGGTGTCCATATACATGTAACTGTATTAAACAGGCATGATGCTATATTTTTGGAAATTAAAATGGGGGTGGGTGAGGGTTGGAATCTCTATCTTAAGATTTTCTGCGTGTGCATAATTTTGTATCCTGCTTATACAATTGTGTCCTAGGCATCTAAAGAATGGCGAGTCGTAACAGACTACTTGGAGAGACTGTCTCGAAATGAGGTCACCAGTAGCTATGTGTCAGCAACAGGTCTTGTTGAAATTTGCCAAGGTGTGTGCTGCTGAAGAATTAGTTTTTCCTTTCGAACCTGCATAATGTTCAATTTGTTGGTCGGTCACTCAGAGGAATTTATGACAATGGCTGCTCACTCTGTAGCACAAGCAGGCAAAGAAAATTGTAGCTTCCATTAGCTGAGGGTTTGTTGTCTAGAAGTCACTTTAACATTTTATTTTCTCCTTTCCACTTCCTAGAGATTGCCAGATCAATAAAAAAATATGTGAATCAAATTCTGAAATAGAAGGTATAGGAAATGATTTGACATCCTTCTATCCTTCTATGGGTGATTGTGATTGTGATGTTGATGATGGTGGTGAGGGGGAAGCAAGAGTAACATGTTTTAGAGAAGCAAGAAGCAAGATTAATGTGTTTTAGAGAAGCAAGAAGCAAGATTAACGTGTTTTAGAGAAGCAAGAAGCAAGATTAATGTGTTTTAGAGAAGCAAGAATTACATGTTTTAGAGAAGTGAGATTAACGTGTTTTAGAGAAGCAATAATAATGTGTTTTAGAGAAACAAGAATAACATGTTTTAGAGAGGCAAGAATAACATGTTTTGGGAGAGGTTTTTATGCTTTCAAAACACAGTGGTACCTCGATGGCAGTCCATTCAGGGATGGTCATCATTATTCAGATCTCTGACTAATCAAAGGACAATTTCTTATGGGTTACTACGGCAAATCATATAATTCATTCCATGCCCCCGCCCTGGAATTCATAAAACTTATTAAAAAAAATCATGGCTATGATTTCTTTTGTCTGTTCAATAGAAAAGGTTTTTCTACTCTTTTTCCTCGCTAGGACTTTTCTTTGGGACCCATTTCATCACAGGGTCAAATCACCTGCACTTAAAAAAGACTTGACAATCTTACCCTCCTGCAGAAAAGAGACAGAGACACAAATATGGCAGAATGTCTGTGTTGTCTTTGTGCGATAGTTTTCTGAGTTACAAGAACTAAAAAAACTGTTAACATATAACAACACACATGGGAAGACCTTTAAAGAAAATAAATCCCCAAAATGCAAACAAAAGAAAACACACCACAAAACACTCACACAAAAACAGACATTAGAGAAATGTAAACAGTGAGCCTGTAACATAGAAAAGGTATTTCCTGCTGTAACAGACCATATTTAACTATGGCAGTCGTTTATTGAGGTATCACTGCAAATGTACATATTTACAGCATATTACAAGATTGATACAATAATTCCACCAATTAAATAATTTAATTTAGAAAATTAAGTTTCCTTAATTTAGAAAATTAAGTTTCCTTAATTTAGAAAATTAAGTTTCCTTTGTGACTCTCCCTTTGTCATTTGCTTTGAAGTGTGAATGAAAATTATGTATCACAGATGTGCTACAACAACCAGGAAGATCACGACCTTTGCACTTTGACCCTAACCAGCACAAGATCCTCAACTCTGAGCTGAAGCAGCTGTACACTGCTCTGACGCGTGCACGTGTCAATGTCTGGATATTTGATGAGGATGAGGACAGCCGCAGACCGATGTTTGAGTACTTCAAGGCACTGAATCTTGTCAGGTTTATTGCCATTGGAGAGAAAGGTTTGTCCAGAATCTTTCTGGACACTTACAAAATTTGCCTTTATTCAAAAAGTGTTATCCTATATTTTCTGTGCAATTAATGAGAAATTTAAAAATGACTAAAAATCTTCTTGCTTATTTTGTAAAGAATTGTTTGACTAAATTTGCAAGACCTGTGAAAAACATTGATATGTTCTTTGCCCAACAGATTTGGAGAAATCCATGTTTGCTGAAGAATCCTCTAAAGAGGATTGGGAGAAACGGGGGGATGAGATAATGGATCGAAGTCTGTACCGAGTGGCAGCCAAGTGCTATGAGATTGCAGGAGCGCACCAGAAGCAGAACATCGCCATTGCCCACCAGATGGCCCTGGAAGCTTCTCAGATGCGTAATCACCCTCGAGAGATGCGTGAGGCATTCCTGAAGGCAGCAATTTCTTTCCTTCAGTGCCTTGAGCAGCTGCCTTCTAATCCCTCAACTCTTGTCCTTCGTTTCAACCTGGCAAAGAAAGCAGGTCTGTGCCTGCAGAATGCTCGTGAGTTTCGTTTGGCAGCTCAAGTCTTCGAGAAAAATGGATTGGTAAGAACCCTTCTCATTCAAGCATGCAGTTTCGAATTACAGTAAAACTTCCCAATAAAGACCTTCCCTATTACGACTCCCTCTTAGATAAAACTGAAACTTTCTTCACTGATCTATTTTGTTACATAAACTACCACTATTAGGACTACCTCCAAAACCCAACCTACGACCACCTGATTTTGTTCTTTTATGACCAGAACTGTGCCTACAAATCTGAAACAAGATGTACATAAGAAGCTGATGTCACCCAATAAAAACTAGAAAAGACCAGTCTGTAACGCTGTCACCCAATGCAGGTTTCAGAGCAGATAGCAAAGCTAGCTGGTAGCCATTTTTAATCAAGCAAATCTAGGGAAGTAGATGTGCCTATGAAACATCTCTCATCTCGTAGTGGCTTCAAAATGGCAAAACAACAGGTGTGCTGAGTGTTGTGGTTTTCTTCAGTACAGCAGATGAATGAGCAATACTTATTGCAGCAATAACAAGAAATATCGTAACTTCCACATGGGCAGAAGATAGAATGCATTATATAAGCAATATTGGTGCCATGTTTTAAAAATTGTCACTGCTGTGAGATACATCCATTAACAAATGATCTATTTTATGATGTATTTATTAACCCTGTTCAAAACAAAATGACTTTCACATCGCTACAAACTGTAATCTGTGTTTATTGATTACTATTCTTTCAGTTCCTTAGAGTGCTTTTAAACTTGACTTAATGCAGTGTAAAATAAACAGAATTATCGTCACTCTCGACACAACAATACTGCTGACGCCATCTTGTCTGCTGCATTAATGAGTAGGACCACCATAGGGTGCTAGTTTCACTACACTAGCAGCTAGTTTCACTACATTGTATCCCCCACTGTGAAATGTACTAGCCTAGCTTTGGTATTTTCGCTAGGTTGGCTACACCTGTGAAACTTTCTCAGCTAAGAACTCAGAACACTTCTAAGGTCTGAACACAGATCAAGCAGAGAGGGTCAACCTGCCCCGGTCTCACATGCAATATGTATGCGCGATCCTGATTGGTAGATTTGCTCTAGGTTGTCAGGGCCATTGTAGGCAAGCGGTGAGTGGTTGGTGGTGGGGAGTCACCCACCTCAGGAGAGTAGATGGGGGACGGACCACACACCTGCCCTGCTTGACCGCATGATGTGGTTCGGCTGTCATGCCCTGCCATAGGCTAGGGCTACTCAAGATTATGTGGTCCACTCATCATTTATAACTCTTTACATTCTTCGCATCAGCGATGAAGGAACAGTTCGGACACCGTTCTACTGAAGCAGTGATCTTTCTCTAACAACTACTGTTGTAGTTTTCATTACAGAAGAGCGCTTTCAGAATCACGGATATATCCATTACGCAGAGTATGATACAGAAAAGAAAAAGAAAAGCAGAGTTTTTCCCTAAGAAATAGGCCTAATTTGTGTAGAAATTACATGCAAACAACAGTGCTTAAAGGATGGGGATATTAACATTTGTAAATGTATATTCGCTGTATATAAATACTGAAACGTCTTCATTAAACCACCAATTTAAATTTGCAAGCATTTCTTAGTCCTCAATTCCCATCTGTGTGCTGGGTTACAGTATGCTACATATTCAGACCCCTTTCAGTTAAGACCTGATTTTGTTGCATTTATATCTGGTGGCTGGATGCCAGTCATCACCATGAGTAGCTGGACAATTTTAATTAGGCTGTCAGGATTTTGGATGATTAAGTCCTAATAGGGAGGATTTACCGTAGTTTGCAAGGTTTAGTTGAATGGAGCAGAAGATAGAAGGCAGGGAGAAAGAAAGAGAACATGTAGGATTGCCTGTAAATTCTTTTATGTGGAGAAATCTAAATGTTTTAGAAAATTGTTGTGAGGTTGTGATAATTTTACGATAAATTAGTGTTTGTAAGAAATGTGGTCAGTGAATTGAAATTAGGGTAATGCTTTCATATTTTGTTGGGAAGATGGAACTTGCTGGTCCTCTGTATATACGAGCACGAGAGTGGCTGGATGCCAGCCATTGCTATGAGCAGCTGGACAATTTCAATCGAGCTGTCAAAATTTTGGATGAACATGAGAAGTATGATGAAGCCATTGACTGTCTTCAGAGATACAACATCCGCAGACAGGTGCGTGGATGTGAGCAGATGTACTTCGTGTGTGTGTGTGTGTGTGGGGGGGTGAGGGTGGGGCGAAGGGCTGCGTGTTTGTGAGTGTGCAAGCACATAAGGCGAATCATGCATGCCTGTGTGAATCCCTGCCTGCGCACGCTTTTGTTTCAGTTCACTGTGAGAAAATGGACTTTTTGCTTGTTTAGTGTCATTCACATGCTCCTGCTGTTGTGCACTGAACTACAAACTGAAAAAAAAATATTTTGAAAAAAACAAAAGAATTGTTTGAAAATGATATTTTCTGGGTTATAGATTTTAGTTTTAACTGTTCTATAGATTAGATGTATTAAGTGTTGGTATCCTTGCCTGCTAGAACAGCATAGCTAATGCTATCTTTAAAAACATTCAGTTTGGTTCAGCTCTCTTAAAACTAAACAGCAAGGATTTCCATCCATCATTCTAAAGATTAGACAAGCCATGACAGCATGTCTTTGGCTGTTATGAAACTGTGTGCTTTGTATTTTGTAGATGAGCCCCACAGCCCAGAAGCTAAAATCCAAGAAAGTGTTATTGCCAATTGTTATAGCTCGCGATGTGTGTACACTTTTGTTGTGGGTCTGCAGGAGTTTGAAAAGAGAGGCCAGCCATGTCCCAAAGCTCTGGTTGATCACAAACCAGATGAGGCATACACGTTGTCCAGCTTCTGCTACAAGTCAGCCAAGCTGTTTCACCGAAATGGAAAACCTAAACATGTGTGTGCTGCTGTGGATCGCATGCCTAATGTAGAAGATCAGATCAGCTTTCTGAAAACGTACGGCTATTACAAAGAGGCAGCAGAACGCATGTGCAGTCAGGGTAAGGAGAATTGGAGAGTCTGAAAACTGTCTCCAGTCGTTCTCACTTGGAGTGGTCATTCAGCAAACTTGTATTCTGGCATGCACAGACAAGATCAAAAGTTTCTTTAGGGTCAGTTTTCTTAGAGGCTGTATTAGAAAATTTAATTCATGTGACACTAACAGCTTTAAAAATGTGGGACAGTAACACTTCCAGATAAGATTTTCCCATTTATGAGTTCCTTCAACAAATGAACCAGAATTTTTTTGATGGAGATTGTTTACTCTATAGACGACATCCGATTTACGACTTTCCCCCAAGCACGACTGCTGACCAACAGAAGTGACCAATTTTGCCCTGGTCAACTGGAAAAAACATAAAGGGACTTGTTTATTTCTAGTTACATCTGTTCCTTGTGTCACAATACATGAATACTCGTGCTGTACTAATTGTTTAGTGCGACTAGTTCTTCCTTGTAAGACCCCACTATTATAACACCTGATTTGGGTTGTTTTTAAAGTGTTCTTATGGGAGGTTTTACTGTAGTTGATTAAGGGATGAAAACCGTGTCTGATTGTAAAATTGGATTTTTTGCTGATAAGTCTTGCTTTTTTAAAACTTTAGGCCAGTTTTCGGAAGCTGCACACATGATGCTTCACAATGGAGAAATGGATGAAGCACTGCAGATAGCAGAAAAAGGGGAAGATAATGCTGTGAAGGCCCATTGCTACTTGCTGAAGGCTCAGAAACTTATGGTCAGCAAGAACAAGCAGAAACTGGTGGGAAAGCATGACGGGATGGTCAGCACCAATTTGTTTCTCAAATTAAAGATGATCCAATGTTTAGTTGGGAGTAAACTCTGTTGTGACTAGGGCTGATGCTGCCTTATTGCTATGCTTATGCTATCAGGCTGCAGAAGTTGAATTTCAAGAAAACAGCTGTAAATAAATCTGTGTAATGGGCTTATGTTGAGCCCAAATAACATAAAATTGTATGGACTTGTTAGGTGTAGAAAGGTAGTTATTGTTCCATTTTTTCATTTCATCGATGACATCAACAGTGAGATCGAGCAGTTAAATGTATATATCATAATCTTAAAGTCATTTGCTACAGTATCTAGGTTACTACTGTACTGCATTTCTGGATTTCAGAGCTGTCTGCCATTGCTTTCTGATAAATGTTGCTGTTTTTATCAGTTGCTCATCAGTTTTAGATTATTTCTTGGGATTATGCCCATTTTAGCTGAAACCAAACATGAGAAGAATATGGTTGCGTGATAGAGTCCATTTATTGGCTTTTTTGTGATAAAAAATAGTCAAATGCTCATTGTGTTCTGTAAGTGGGGGGGGGGGGGGGGG
>SMGT01016281.1:98044-109119 GCA_004794575.1 Lanistes nyassanus
TGTCCAACTCCTGTTTGGGAATCAACTCACCATAAATCAGTGAACCAATCTTGGGTTTACATTGTTGCAGGGTAATTCAGTAAATGTGCAAGTGTGAAAATACTTAAATAGTACTGGTAGTGGTAATATAGATTAAAAACAAACAAGCACGCAAACGGCACCAGGTTCCAAATAGCAGAATATTTAAAAATATGCATGAGCGAGATATGGAAATACTGTGGCCTAAATTTTTTATCCTCCTCCTTAAAATGCTCTGAACACACTAATATAGTTCTCCTGTGCCCTTTGTTGAACTCTTTTTTCTCGTAGTTTGCAAAAATCAGTTCCATGGTGGCCAAGATTGTAAGAAAACAGTCAAGAGAAAAAAGTAAAGGAAATAAAGTTAAGGTAAAAGTTCAACAGGATAAAAGTGAATGTCTTTCACTATCTTCCCACCCCCACCCCATCCATCTAAAAAGAAGTCAAACACTTGTTTTAACTTTTCCCCTGTTATTTTCTCAACCACCTTTACTCATGGTCTGTGTTCCAAACTGGCGACTTGAAATGAGAGGTCGATGTCTGTGACGTGACGGGCCATACCTTAACTTACCGGACTCGACTTCTCCAGAATTACTGAACAAACTTTTGTGGTGATCTCGTAAATGTAGATTTAATTGAGCAATCGTCACCAAAACCTTTACTGCCTCAGGTCAATCGTTTCTGCACCAAAGGGTGATGACGCTATGAAATAATGAGAATAACTAGAGAAATCTACCGAGGGAAAAGATTGTCATACTCTGACACGTTCGCTCAGTCTCACACAGGCAAAACACTACTAGCTCAAGAGCACCCACCCTCGTAAAAGACACAACTGCAGCAAACCGTTATTCAACATAATTTCAAACATTAACTGGCTCGACAACATCAAATATATCTACAGATTATTTACAAAGAATCACCGTGCTCGTGTCTAGGGTAAGACCCTGCTTGATTACGTCATATCTTGCGGTATCAGACAAAGAAAATAATCAAACTCCAGAGGGGAAATCAAACTGCAAAAACCGCCTATGATCCCGCTCGATACACAAATACAGTAAGTGACCTCCGACAGAGCTCCTACTCTCGTCACTACTGAAACAACTACTTCTGTGATACACAATTCTAAAGCTATTCAACGACCAACAATGAAGCGATGACACTGCCACGATCAGCACTTCCTCTACCTCCCCTTTTGGCATACGCCCGGCCACTAGCTTAATGTCTCCTGTCTCTGGCAGGATAAAACCCCCTAACTTAAAACAACCCGAGTCCCAGACTCTAAGATAGTTTATGGCAAGAGAAGTCCTTAACTTATAAGGCACAGTCAACAGTCACTTACAGGTCTATTCCGTAGACGTGTCAGCGAAATACAGCCCAGTGTATTCAGCGTGATTGCTAGCTGAAGCTCTTTCGACATCTTGGCTAAGATGGCGAGGGGTAGAGGTCCGTGGGTCTACACGTGTCCGCTTCTCTTGGTCCTCCTACATTAACTCTCTCTCCATGTCCTGTCCGAGTCTATCTCATCACGTTTTTGCCTGTTTAAGTAGTAGGTGCCCTGACGCCTTAACCTCGATTAAATCGGTTCTGGCCAGCCTAGGTTGGGGAGGAGCTATCAGCCTGTCTATGACGTACTTTCCACCTACCAGGTGTGAAGAGGGGGGAGGAGCAAACAGGCTAAACTAAGAGTGACAGGTGATAACCTAGGAGTGACATGTGACAATGTCATTCGTGCGTCATTCCGTTCCTGGAAGATTTTGCACCAAACAGGTGAGCGGAGTACAGATTGTTATGAACACACACACAAAGAACGCTAAGTCTTCAACAATTGGACTCTGAATATAAATGATCACAACAATCGCATCACTGTTTCCGTGTGAGAAATGTGGAACTCATAATAAAGTGGAAGCTTATATAGTGCGATATCCCGGCAATATGCAGGGTGCCCTGCGTTGTACACAATATGGATGAACAAAACAAAGTATAAAAACACTACACAAACAAAACCTTTATAAAACACACATTACAACGATGGAAAACGTATAAGTACAATCATAAAATATTAACGAGACAACAATAAAACAGAGGACATAAACACGAGTAAAACTTGTTTAGAAATACTATAAGCACAATAAACAACGCCCACAATAGTACAAACTAAAGTACTGAAACATAAGCGCAACAACCTTGATAGTTAATTGAACAGATAGATACAAATGAAGTGCTACATTTTCACTTTTAATGTTACTTCAGCTCCTCTACAACAAACCCTTGTACCGTCTTCTCGCTTCACTTGGGTCCGTTCCGTAGTTGACGTCACACTCAGGGTTTTCCGACTTTTACCAAAGATTTTATTTTTTTGGCGATAGTTTCGAACTTTACTTGCAAACGCAAAATCTGCTTATTAATAAATCTAAGTACCGACAGATCAGAACTCCGTGATAGAAAAGTAGAGGGTTTACACAATAGATGTTAATAAAATATTTGAATTTGTGTGCTTTCATGAATGGAAGTTTCGTATCGAGAAGCTACACTTTAAACAGTGGTAGTAGTTCTTGGAAACTTTTGCAAATGTATTTAAATATATTCTGTTCTTTTTATTCTTTCTCTATTTCAGGTGTTAGAGCTGCTGCAAAAAGCCAAGAATTTGTTTGACGTCTGTAAAAATAGAAGTGGAGTTGGTGAATGTCTCCTTACAGAATCCTTGTTACGGCTTCGTGATAATCTTGTCATCGAGGCCATTAATAACTTTTCTAAAACAGAACCTGTCTGCAACAATGCAGGGATCTTAGAGTGCACAGAGGTAATGATTTTTTGTGTTTGTCATTTTAGGTTCACTGGATTAAAGAATTGGAGATCATGGTGTGAGCAGAGTGGATCTTGTATGTTCTTTTAACTACAAGAACAAACTTGCCTGAAAACAATCTGGAAACAATTTAAACTCCAAGCTAGTTTTTCTTGCAATATGGAATCCATGGAATGCATTATGTTCTGCATTATGTTACAGGTTCTTCGACAAATTGCTGGTGTGAATGACCCTCGAAATTTCGACCGACTCATCCGTGGCATTGAGTCCGTCTACAAAGCTGTACAGGTGCTGCTAAAGCCTGCGTCAGTGGAGGACAAGAACTGCTTTCAGATGTACATTAAGTTCTATGGCCTGGAAGTGGCAGAAAATGATTGCTTGGCCTTTCACCCCAAACAGAAACCTCGCTGTGTCCAGATGGCAGGAGCTGAAAACCTCTTTGCTAACAAGGGTGAGAAAAAGCAAAACCGTTTGGAAAAGCCAGCCGGTGAAGTTTGTCTGCACCTGAGCAAGTTTCTGTTGAACCGAATGGGAACGTGGAAATCCGAGGCAGAGGAATACATCCACAAAGAGCTGCCCACTGTCATCCAGTGTCACAGCTTCCAGGTACATTGAGGGGTTTTTGATACAACCAGGAATATTGGTACAGTAGAAATGAATGCATATTGGGATCCCAGTAAAAAAAAGAATATATTTAAAACCTACATAAAATACAGTAATTATCAGAAAGTGATATTGTTTATGTTTAGGTTTACTGACAGCATCTGCCAAGGTCTTATCATTTGGAAGATTGACTATAGATACCTGTATTCCTTTCGCAACTCCTTCTTTCCACAGGCCACTCTTTATCAGTTAACAACTAACCTGTCTTGTGTGACACCAAGACAAAGTCCTATGCTTGCATGTAGGAAATAAAGTATTTATTGTATTGTATTGTTTGGTTTCTCTAGTTTGACTTCATGATGATTGCAGGAAGGACAAAAGTGTGATGACGAACAGTTCTGCCCTTACCTTCATGGCGTCTACAATCCTGCTTCTACAGGAACTGCAATTAACTTGCTTTCGTGCCATGTGAGACTGGATCAGGCTGTTCAGTCAGGTTCAGAGACTCTGTCTAAGACTAACAGCGATTTATTTGAATTAACAGCCAGCCTCATCACACAGGATCAGAAGTGGAGCTCCGTGGAGAGATTGTTGGAATTTCTTCTGCCAGCTGGTCTCCCTACCTACAGCATGAACTCTGTTGTTGATTTATGTTTTGCTGTGCAAAAGAGGCTGCCAAACTGGGAAGGAGTCTTTCGTCAGGTATGTATAAGGCCATTAAAAAAAAAAGACCTGTAATTTATCTTCAGTACATATTCTGCTTACCTCTCTTGCAGAATATCATAAGACTGCAATAAACATGCTGAGAATATTATTTCCAATGGTATGAGACTAGTAAATGAAATTATTTTGCACAAAACTCAGAGTTATATTTCTGTAAAGATGGGGCAGGGACTGGGAATGCTGCAGAAACAGTGTGTTTGGGCAGCTTGTTGTCTGATGCCACATCTCATGATTTTCACCTTGTGAAAGTGTATGATTTTTTCAGTGTTAAAAGGGAATGAGAGGAGTTTTAGCAATATTTAAGGTATGTGGACGTCTCATTTAGGCATAGTAATGGAAATAAAAGATATGTTAGTGGAAATTAAAGATTGGACTAAACTTGTCAGCAGTGTAATTTTACCTCTCATTATCCATCACTGTGCAGTCTTTTCCCCCCAGCAGTTGCCCATAATGGAGTGTATCTCTTGCTTGGCCATTGTTCATATAAGCGGATTAGTGGATAACAGCTCTTGTCTCCCACCTACCAAACCTAAAAGAAAAAACTCCAGAGGTTTTCACTGAACTTTCTGCACATTTATAGCACTTTTGTTTGAGATCAGAGGTACTTGAACTAGAACATGCATACAGCATCGGATCTATCCCATGCAACTTTAAGGTTCTTTCCTGCATCTTTAGACAGCCCACTACTGCAACTATTTATGTATATGGGTTGAAAGGGGAAAGCGCTTTTACAGGTTATGTATGCAGACTGTTCATCTTTTATCATTTTTCTCTTTGTTAAAAAAGTAAAAAAAATCACCTTTTCAGCACAGAGTGCTGTCGTGTCATTTATTTTTGGTTTCATTTGCTATGCTGACCCAGGTCCAGAAGTACCTGAAGTACCAATGGGAACACCCAGGCCGTGTTGGACGAGGGAAGTCAAGAAATGTTCTGAAGGAAAGATGCAAGTCCACAGACTGGATTGTTCTTGCCGCTTTTCTGTCCCCACTTTTTAAACTGGACATGGATGTAAGAGCACATCCTCGTTGCAAATGCATCATCACTTCCTTACACCACAGGATCACACATTACATGCAAACATCTAGATTTTTTTTCCAGGTTGAAGCGTGAAGCATGGGTAGTTTATTTAGATTTGTTCTAGATGCTGATGGCTTTTGTAAATTAGAAGAAAAGAAATTTTGTCATTCCTCAAGCTTAAGGAGAGTTCATTTTGACTGGTTCAGGTGGACAAACTGTGCACAGAACTGGAAAAGGAGCTATCTGACAAGAAGCCTCGGTGGGTGCGCAAACTGCACAAATATGCGCTGCTTACAGACAGTGGATATGTAGTGCTTCTGGCACGTCGACATCTGGATGCCCTGACCTATCTCCATGTAAGCTTTTTTGGTCATTCTTCTGATTTGGAGGCTAATTTCAGGCTCTGTTGTGGCATTTGAGTTAAATGTAAATTTTATTACCAGAGCTTACACATGTTACCCTTTTTCAGGTTGCTTTGCACATTTCTCTTATAGAAAAGCTGAGTTCCCTTATTTTTCAGTACCATCCCTTATAAAACCAAAAAAGATTTATAGTTTATCTGTAAAAATGCAGTAAATGTGTCTGGAGCCAGGTTGTTTTTGAAGTTAGATTATTTTCCGACAACATAAAAGGCTATTTGGTGTGTGTTGATGCAAGCCCTTCTTTCACAGTCTGTGTTGTTTTCATGCGCTTACACTGGAAACCCTCACAATCCTGGAAACTGTTTTCATTAGCTTCATGAAATGGTCGTCAGCAAATGGTGGCAGATTGTGTTCGGCCTAAAATTAGTAGAACAAAACTTCAGACACTGTCAGGCTATAGTCAGCAGATGAAGTTTTCTTCCTCTTGGTGAATGGGAAAATGCACATTTACTGCTTTAAAGTTTCTGAACTGTATGAAATTGTGCGACTCTGTATCAAAGTGAATATGCAGGTCATACACACACAGAAACGTTTCCCATAGTCCTGACCTTTGCTGGACTTCTTGATAAGGCCAGTGATCCTTATCGAATGATTCCTCCCCTATTCTTTCTAGTATTTTTTGTGTAGTGTGGGTTTCTTTGAATCCATGATTTAATCACAGTACACACCTCCCATCTAAAAAACGGCAGCACAGCTGTTAGCAACAGGCATGTGGGTGTGACCAACCAATCAAATAGCCTGCTGCAAAAACCCAAGTGCAGACGGCACATTCCGGAAGTTTATGTTCCAGCATTGTTCAACACAGTTTGTTCAACGCAGTCAAAACAAGTTCTTTTTAGTTTTTTTTTAAAAATAAAAAGCTTGCAGTTTCATATTTTGCTATATAGAGAGATTTTTATATGTAGAAAGAGCTCTATGGCCATATAGACCCCCCCAAAACGAGGTGAATTTCCCATACAGCTGTATGGGCAAATTCGTGTAGGTTGACATGTATGTCAGAGTAATGTGATGGGGTATGTGTGTCACTGTAAAGAGAGCAACGTTATTTTGTATATATACGCATGTAAATACATATTTTATGTATTAAGTGATAAAGTTTTTATGCGGTGCACATTCTTAGTTTTTTTTATAAATAAAATCATTTTTTAATCCTCTGCTATAGCCAGATATATTTGATCCCTTCGAAGCATTGATCAAGTTCACCAAGTTCACTAAACTTCTTGGAAACAGAGGTCAGGTGGGGCTTATGCCGGACTTACCCATATTCTTCTTATGGTTGGAGATTTTTACCACGCTGGCATTCTGTCTTGCTGCCAAAATCAAAGGGTACAAAAAAATCTTTATATTTTAGCTGTAGCTGTAGTTTCTTAACACCCATAACTGCTGCTGCACAGCCCATGCCTCAGTTTGATTATTTACAGCTATACCTGTCATTGACTTAACTATAATAGGTACAACAAAGAGAACTTGGCCAAGCGAAACTTAGACAGGAAGTCGACGTTTTGGAGCATGTTTTTTTTTATTAGGGGTGTCATTTTGAGAATGGCTCTTGATTGCAGGAATGGCTATATGATTCTTCCAGACTGCTATATACGAAACCTTCGCATGGTCAACCTTAACTTTCCTGCCAACAAAGGAGGCAATCTGCACATACTGCTTGAAAAACTCAAGTTTAAGCGAAATCAAGAACTGCCACTTTTACATGACCGTGTCAAGGTAGTTACAAAGAGCAAGTGTGTGTGTATTAATATCGGGGTGTGTGTGTGTGTGCAGGTGTGTACATGTGTGTGCACGTGTGTGTGTGTGTGTTTATTTGTGGGCACATGCATGTGTATGTATTGGGAGGGGGGACATGGATACCATTTTCACTGCTGGGGGGCTTTTTGTTCATATTTACAGGCATTGGTGGGAATTCTCAGTGGATTTGAATGCAGGAGAAGATTTAGCCTTGTTGTTTACCTGGCCCACCTGCGGAAAAAGATGCCTAATACCTATCTCCTGCTAGAGCGTGGTCTGGTGCTGGAATTGATCCTCCTGCTGAACATTGAGCAGGGCAACGTTCCTGACATCTGTGAGGTGCCCATCCTGCAGGCAGTGCATGCAATCAGGGAGGAAGAGGTGAGCTTGGGAAATGGATAAATCTACGGACTTGGAGAGAAAGACTTAAAAAGAACAAATAAAGTTGCTGATTCTTTAATACCTGGAAAGTTAGGGGGTTTTGTTTTTGGCTGAATATTATGAAATTCGTATTGAACTGTTGTGTGGTTAGAAGTGGACAGTGGTTGTTATGTTGGTGAACTAACAACAGAACACCTGCTGTCTTATTCAAAACAATCAATTCTCCTTCATGTCATCCTTAGCCCATGATTGAGACACGTTCCTAAACCTACCAGTTAGTTTGTCTCCATCAGCTTATTGACACCAGCAGCACTGAGGAACTTCACAGCACTGTAACACAGAGAAATGCAGAGCTGCACTTCTCTCTTTTGTGACTGCCCTTTGACCCCAAATTGCCATATGGGCAAGAGAAGAAACGTGTATGCTCTTGGACTGTCCTTCAGTATACCACCCTTCACCATTTTGCAGAGGGGGTGTGCCAGACTTTGTGATGAGTTGCTATTAACTTTGTTGCTCCCTGCCCTTGGTGAGGATGCAAACTGAGGTGCATATGGCAAAGATGATGAAAGTGGTGAAGAGTTCCCCAGTTTTCCATGTGTAAGGTATGTGGTTGCTGATTAACTGTCTTGAAACAACTGCAGTAACTGGGAAAAGATTGTTTGCCAATACAGCAGATTGGTACACTGCTGGCCTCGACTTCCGCATCTCTTGTCACTGTTCCACCCACAAATTACCCTTAGGTAGGCTGTCAGAATCGTTTGTCAGGTAAACTTTTGTCACTTTCCTCAGTGCAGTAACATTAATAGCTTTTAGTGTCATCAGTTGAAAGGCTGTTTGGTTGAAGTGCCAAACTGTCTGCCTGTTTGGGATTCAGCAAGTAGTGTGCACTTCTAACTGCCTCATAAGATAATTTTCTTTAAAAAATAAATTTGGTTATGGGAACAACAAAGAGAACTTAGCCAAGTGAGACTTAGACAAGATGTCAACATTTTGGGGCATGGCCCCTTCTTCAGGATGACACATACAGATAAATAAATGGTCACTTAACTGACAGAGATGCTGGTCAATTATAGTTGCTGGACAGGAAGAAAGTGTGGGGAAAGCGACAGTGCATGGGAAGAAGAGGATGCTAAACCAGTTCATGGCAAGAGAGCCTACAACCAATAGAATGGTGTGTCCTGTTGAGAAAGGAATGCATGTACTGAGTTTGGAATGAACCCGAAGGTCACATAGGTTCTTATCCTGCCTGGATGCCAGGAGGAGGGGGGGGGTGACTATCCAAATCTGAACCAAAACTCTTCAGTCAACCCCCTCTCCTGGAATCCCAGTGGGATAAGAATCTACGCGACCTGGTTCATTCCGAACTTGGTAATACACAGCCTCCCCTCTACCTCCTGGCACTACCCCATGCAGTGTCGCCTGTTGTCACACATGCTCATACCTCAGTACCACCACACAACTCCACACGCCAAAAACCACCTTCAACATCAAGCATCACTTCACCTGCACTAACAAAAACATTTATACCATCTCATGCACCATCTGCCCCACTCTGCTCTACATTGCCAAAACTCAACATACTCTTTAACGACCAATTTAAGGAACACCTTGATGACCAGAGACATATGAGAAACACCCCAGTTGCAAGACACTTCAGCATTCGCCCACACCCTGGACAACATGAAAGTCTGTGCTTTTTAGCAAATGAGTGGAGACGCCATAGACTGCAAGAACATAGAGTCTCATTTCATTTCCCATTTTGGCACCATGTCCCCCACAGCAATGAACTTAAAGCACTAACCTCTCCTCCACATCTCTTCACTCCCCTTCTTCCTCTCTTTTTTCTCTTTGTAATTACCCCCCCCCCAATCTCTTTTCCCTTACCCTCTCCCCTTTCACCTGCCCCTATAAGACACACCATTATCTGTAGGCCCCCTCTCCACTGATTGGTGGTTTAGCATGCTCTCCTTCCCATGCACTGTCCCCTTTCCCCACACTTTCTTCCTGTCCAGTGACCATGGTGGACCAGCTAACTGACCATTTTATTTATTTGTTATCTGTTTGTTACCATATTTACTCCCAACCAGCAGTCACCTGTTTCTTTTCTCTTTACTTTAAAAATGGTTATAGTAAGGTTAAATATGGATGCTGTTTAGTCCGCTCCTCCTTTGTGCAAAGGATAAACTGAGAAGTGATCATTATGAGCTGTTATCAGGTCACTCCCAAACAATGCAAGAGTTGGAAGTCATTTTTGTGTGGCTTAAAAGACTACAAGATTGGTGCTATGCTGTTGTTTGTTGAGCAAAATACCAGCAAGAACTGTCAGTTTCTAACCTCACTAATCACTAAGTTTTACTCATTTTTAAAAAAATCACTATTTTTTTAGTTGATAACCTTTGGTGTGTCTCAGAAAAAAAGGACCAAAACCTGACACAGATGGTGAAAAATAAAGTTAAGAGTATCAGAAATAATGATGGGTGTACTATTGTGAACACTAATCTTTTGCCATATCCAGTGTTTGGTCCTCCCCACCCCCACACATATCCATCACTACCCCCTCCCAATCCTCTGTCATTGATTTGAGTTTCTGGTACATGCACCTGTTTATTCCACCCTCTTTCTAGTTCCTCCTTCAGAGCTGGAAATGTGTGCATACATAGGCATTTGAAATTGTGAATGGAATTGCATATTTGCAATGGACAAACTGATTTGTATAATTACGTAACCTATGGTATATATATATATATGTGTGTGATGAAGCGGGTTCGCTTTGCAACTTTCCTCTCTCTCTCTCCTTCAAAACAAAGGCAGGTTTTCTTCCTTCCACGCCCTCTGCGTACTTTATTTAGGGCCGCCACAGCTGCTGCGGCCCTACATGCTCCGCCGCCCCACGGTTGACTGGCACTTCACTACCACACTACATGTTCTCCCTCGTCCTCCTCCTGCTTCACCCTACTTCGGGACTCTCGTTTGTTGTTGTTGTTGTTGGTTTGGAAGGGAAAGTGCTTCCACCTCGCGGTGATTTCGCACTGAAGGGGAGGGGAGATGGGTGAGGGGAAAGGGAAGGGGTCTGCGGTTTGGTGTCCTGGACTGGTGGTGACTATGTGTGGTCCCGCTGGCTGGCCTCTCTCCTGGCGCACTGATGATGGCTTGAGTAGCTGGAGTGGTGGAGTTTTCGCTGGTCAGACCTACCGCTGCTACATCCCTACATTCTTTTTATCTCTACCGCTAAGGTGCTATGTGTTATATTAGTTTACTTTGATGTAGTCTGTTTTACTGGTATCCTCTGTCCTATAGCTTATTTGCTGTTTTTAGCTGGTTAATTCCCACTTTGATTTTTTTTTTTGTTTTTTTTGTTTAGATATATCTAA
>SMGT01016281.1:125360-141473 GCA_004794575.1 Lanistes nyassanus
CCCCCCCCGGCAAATAAGAAAAATAAAGCAACGCACTCTAAAACACTGCAATGCACCGCAGTCAACCCAGCCGATTCTATTTCAGTCATAAAGTTACACTTCACATGAATCAGACCCTACTTTATCAAGCATGATCTTTCATCTTGCATTCATCCCTCCATCACAATTCATCTTTCTCAATGTCATCTGTCTGTGGCTTGATGCTGTCTTTCACCTGCCCTGCATTCTTCTGTTTTTCTTTCTTTTTCTTTTTATCCTTCTGCCTTTGCTGTTCTTCTTCACGAGCTTTCTGCTGGCAGTGGCCTGACAAAACTTGCTCTGCAGCTCTCAAACCTGGGTCAAACAACAGATTAATAGGCATTTTAAAAAATATTATGGTGAAGTGAGGTAAATGTAAGGGTGACAAATGCATGCCTAAGAAACAATAGGTTAATAAGAACGTGCAAGTATGCAGCATGGGAGACTGACAAGTTATAACATTAAACAACGTTCAACTTGTCCTAGACATTTCTGGCTTTCTATATAACACCACCTCTTGCCAATCACCAGTAAAGTTCTCAAGAGTCATCTTGGAACAGATAAAAGATGTTGGCAAGAGATTTAGACAGGAGCAGGCAGGCTTTAGGAAGGACAGATCCTGTACTGACCAGATTGGCACACTCATGATCATTGTAGAACAGACAACACTGGCAGATTCCACTCTGCTTCATTGAGAAAACATTTGACAATGTGGACAGGGCGTCAGACAATATGGAACATCCTGTGACATTATGGTGTACCAGAGAAGATGGTAAACATAATCAAAAAACTCTATAAGGGCTTCTCATTTCAAGTTATCCATAATGGGAGACTGCCAGAGGAGTTCCAGGTCACCAGTGGGGTCAGACAGGGATGTGTACAGTCCCCTCTTCCTGGTGGTGCTCGACTGGGTAACATATACAGCCTATGCCAACTCTGGAAAAGTATCCAGTGGAGGCTGACTGGGAAGCTAGAAGATCTGGAGTTTGCAGATGACCTTGCCTTGCTGTCTCACCGCCTACAAGATATGCCAGGAAAAGCTGACTCCCTGGGAAAGACCGTACAGTGTGTTGGCTTGAAGATCAGCCAAGAAAAGACCACGGTACTGCAAATTAACAACAGCCAAGAAACACTCATTATGATCAGAGAGAGGGCAGTGGAGGATGTCAACAACCTCACCTGCCTAGGCAGCAAGATCAGACAGATCCTCCACATCAAGTGGGTCGACAAAGTGACAAACACTGGCCTGTGAACCAGGGCAAGCCAGGAGCAAGTGTCAATCCAGGTCAGGAGAAGAAAATGGTGATGGATCGGACATGGACTGCAGAAAGAGCGGTCAAACGTCCCTCAGCAGTTGCAGACATGGAATCTGCAAAGTAAGTGAAGATGGAGGCGCCCAAACCTGACCTGGAGATGGAGCCTAATGGAAGAGCTCAAAGTCGTTACCTGTCTTGGGAAGGAGCAAAAACTATCGCCAGAGATTGCAGGAACTGGAGGACAAATGTCGAGGGCCTATGGTCCACAAGGAGGAAAGAGGGCTGAACTTCTAACACCAAGCTTGACATTGCAGAATATCATTTTACTGGTTTAAAAATAAAATCTTCAGATATTCATCTTGCTATGCAATTTCAAATGTAAATGACTGTGTGAGAGCGAGTCACTAACATTATATACATTTTATGTTTTCCTATATCCACCATGATAAAGTGCAACTGAGGTGATCAGCTGGTGCACAACATGTCACCAGGACCATGAAAACTGTGGGATATGGATTCTGATCTTGTCACTGGGACACATATTTCATCTCTATGCAACACCTTTTTGAACGGGCAGGTGCTTTCCATGATGCTAGCTGCTGACATGGTGTAAATGCCAAACATTCTAGCAGATAAAGCAGCAATGAATCTTGGAGTTTTAGTTAATGCTATCACACCTAACTCACCTGAGGCATATGCTCCATGTAAGGTGCCGTGACCTCTGAAAACTGTGTGCTCCCCAGCAAAGTAAATGTTGTGTGGACATAATGGCTGTGACAATATATCCCACAGCTTTGGGGAGTTACCTGTATGATAAAAAGTGACTTCTACTTATTCACAAAAAAAAGCAGGACAAAAATCTTGAGAATGTGCTAAAATCTTAAAACTTTTCCAGCACAGGCATCCTGCATGGATGCAACTATCTCGCTGAACGAAATCCATCTTTCAAAAATCTTGTCAGGTGGAGCTTCCATTTTTAACTTATTTAAATCTCACAGGTCAGAACCCTTCCCAAAAAAGTAGCTGTACATTTTCAAGTCACTTTTTTAAATAGAAAAAATGCGATAGAAAAATATGTGAAACAGCATTCTGAACACAATTTTAAGACCTTCCCCAAAATAATATCTGTGTTTATCTTTATTACTCCTTTACTTGAAATGTTTTGGCTGTTGTTATTTAGCACCATAACCAAAATGATAAAAACAAAACTCATCTCTTGCAGCCACACTTCTACATATGCTTTGAATCTTGCACAAATTCCCAAAGCAGGACATTTAGTAGTTCTGTCAGAAAATGATCCAGCACTTAGAAATATGTGGTTATTTCCTATTTTCCAGCAAGAAGTTTATGTATTGAAGTTGTAAAACTGATCGAATCTCCTCACAATCCATTTATAAATGTAGTGTTTACAGATCACAGCAGCATTACCGAGATGTGAAAGACTAAAAATGTCTTTTCCCATATGGTTTCAGTCTTTGAGTGTTAGAAGTTGCACCCACCCAGCTACAAGACTGTGATCACCTGCACATCTAGGGTGAGAGAGAAGGTCATGATGCCACACTCACACATACACTGAGGTAGCGATCTGCTTGCGTCTGCAAACAACAAAATCTTTTCCTCACCAACTTTTGGATAAGAACTTGTACCCCCAGACCACTGGTCTGAAGACCACGCCGAGCGAAGGATCTGCTTGATAGTGCTGTCTGCAACAGTCTCTTTACCAAAAAGCTGGCCTAGTTTTCTTACAACTGTAGGGAGTGTGGGGAAAAAACTGAGTTTATTTCTCCTGCTGTATGCAGTTTCCAAGTAACAAGTGATTGATAATTGTGTCTGCCAACTGGACCATCAATGAACATGGAAGCATGGCAGTTTTTTTTTTTACGCAAACGTAAACATTTTCAAAACTCCTTTAAAAGTGCAATACAGTAGATTATAAAATATTGTACAAAGTATAGTGATACAGTGTTCATGTTCAGAAACTTTTATTAGGGCCACTGGCCCCTATGATCCGAAAAGAATGGGCCATCAGAGATCTTTCAATAAGGATTGCACAAGCAACCCTTTATATCTGCACCTTTCTCCCCCCACCCAAACCCAACAAAAAATTTTATCAAATGAAAACAAGAGAAAAGTTTGGTTGGAAACAAATGAAAATGCACAATGCTTGGTTATTCATGTTTGTCCTTGAAAGCAACTGTTATGCAAACTGGAACCAAGTGAAAGGTCATTAAAGAAAAAAAAAGAATAATGCAAATACAAGCTCAACCTCCCTCTGCCCACAGACATAAAAGAATTGTGACCAAACCCAGGGCTTGAAGTTTATCATCAGGAATCTTCTCAAAGTCGCGAGCCTTTTCTCCAAACACCAGACCCACCAGAACTGGCCTGCCAAGCAGTTTGTGGACATTGAGCCACGTCTGGAGAAAACCCCTTTCTTCCTCATTCTTAGTAGCCTGGATAAACACGCCAACTTCGTCCGACCAAAACGGTGACTCAAACTCCACAACAATTTTGTTGCCATCGGCTATTCCTGGTAATGAAAATGAAAAGAAATACTGTCATTGTGTAAGCTGGGTTAAAACATACCAGGAATTTAACGACAAGCCAGCCAACACTTTCTGCTCTGCACGTCCAATAACACTCAGTGCAAGTGAACAAGTGCTTTCAAGGCTGCAAGATATTGGGGCATAAAGTCAAACAGGATGAGTTTTATTTTCTTAGCATCTTCCAAACTTACCCATTTCTTGTACAGCCTGCAGGTACTCTTGAGGCAGTTGTGGCTCGAAAAGTAGCACACCTTTGGCTATCACCGATGCAGGTACAGCAACAATGACATGATCAGCAGTGACTTGCGAGCCATCTTTGAGGCGCAGAAGTATCTTTTTCTTTGAATTATCAACCTTGATCTGACGTACCGGAGTCCTCAAGCTTATTTTCAGTGGACGCTCATCATCTGCACCACTGACCAGTCTATCAAAGAAGTGAAAGAAAAAACCGCAACCAGCCATCATTAGGCTTTTATCCCCTGCTACTGAATTAGTTTGTAAAATACCTTATTCGCAAGTGGGTATTTATGTTATGGAGCTAAATCCTATTGTTCTTTCCCTGCACAGCTCTGAACTTTGTACGCAGGTAAGCTTTGTGTGTTAGAATTTGCAAGAGAATGCATAAAGTGGTTTTTTTTTGGGGGTGTTGATATTAAATTGTTTGCCAGCATTTTTTCTTCGCACCTCATCTGGAGGTGTACAACAGATTGTAAAAGTCAATTCAAGATTCTAGGTCATTGTGAGAGACAAATGAAAAGCTTCAAACATTTTACTTACATATTACCTTGTATAAGATTTCAGTGCAACATGGTGGGTTTCACAATGCAAGGGAAAGAACTGATATGGGACTCAAGTCAACAGCAGACTAAACTATAAAAATCAAGAACTCTCTCGACTGACACAGTTACTGTCACCGTGTCCTTTGTCTGGTGTGAAACACGAAGAAGAAAATCTTGTAAATTTTGTAGCAGCAATGCCAGTCATGGTTGTTTTCTTTTTATCTGAGGCTTTCAGTTTCTTTTCTGAAGGGGGGAGGGTAAAAGTACAGAGCAGCAGCTCCTGTACTGCCTGTATGTGACTACACAGCACAATCATGGATGCAACATCTATGCCAGACATTCTGGCAAAAGCAGTTTAATCAAACAACATGCCCCAGCCAGATCTTACATCACTGGTGATTTCACATGCAAAGCAATGCAGATTAGGAACACATGGGTTATCAACAGAGATAGGTGAGGGCCAAATGTTTAGAAACAATGTTTACAGGATTGATTACAGTAAACAGAGGCTGATCAAGCCTCAACCTTCACAACAAAGATGTCTAACTGTTTGATGGCACAGAGGCATAGCACTGACCTGTCAACCAGTTCTCCCATGCCATCCAGCAGAACCTTGTCATAGCCAAAGTCGAGACTGTCGGGTTGATAAAACAGCGCTGAGTACTCTGGGATTATGTAGGAAGGCAAAGACTTCAGCAAAAGTGACTTTAGGTTGTCATCATCATAACCTTTTACAAGAAGCTGATGATCCACAGCCTGTTTGATAGAGATGTCTTCCCTCTTCTGACGAGTGATATTTATGGCTTCTGTCAGGATCTGGAAAAAAAAAGAAAATACACTTCAGTTGACTTCCTTCTTTTTCTTGTCCTTCTGTGGCAAAGAGATTGCTGTCTGTTACAAATATTAATATGGAGACTCGGTCAATTCAATTTAGTCTGCATATGCCCCAGTTTATGCAAGAACAAATGGGTGCAAGCCTTTTTTTTAAAAGTGGGTATGCCTCAAAATAAATGGGTGCTTTTAACTTAAGTTCACACACACACACTCTATGCTCTTACTGCTCCAGCTTCTGTCATGGTCTGGATCAATTCGTTGCCAGTGTAGTGCTTGTTCTGCCAGGGCACAGTGAACTGAACACCACTTATCACTGCAGTCTCCAGCTCTAGGCTTGTTGTAAGGTTCAGCAAAGGGTTCAAGGAGGGATGGGCAATGCTAAGTGCTGATCCTCCCAAATCCACTTCAAAACCTGAAAAGAACAGCAGCTGTTATGATGGAAACCCCCCACCCCCACCTTTCATCCTGTAAATAAGTGTGAACAAGAGTTTATTCAGTTTCATTGTGAAATGATTGTACATGTTTGGACAATGATGGGTATATAGGAGAAACCCACAGTGCACAGAAATACATCTGCTCAAGCATGATTAGGGACAGAAGAGAGAAGTGGCTTTGGAAGATGGATGGAGGATGTAGGGAGAGAGGATGAGACAAAGGTAGGGAGAGTCTTGGACACTGACAAAGAGATGCATAACAGAAAACTAATAATAATAAATGTAAATTTTTAACGCGCGAGAACACATTTCATGCACACTTCTTGCAGACGAGGCACACAGACGCTCTAATGAAACTAACAAACACACACACACACACACAGAGGGAGAGATGAACACAACGCTGACCAACAGGCTAGGATACAGATTGTCATTCACAGGTGGGTAGAAAAGTATCATAACAGACAATGAACAGAGAAAGTTGTAAGCTGATGCAGACAGGCAGTTGCGACATCAGTCAAGGTACTTGCGGAAAAGATAAGTTTTAATAGAAGGAGCAAAAGAGCAAGAATTATAATCATAATTGATTGATAATCATTATTTAAATAGTAGCATGTGGTTTGTGATGGAAAGTAGGGGAAAGGTAGAGGCTGTCACAGAGGACCTGAGATAAGCATTTATAACATTGAGAAGTTTACCTCTTGCTTTTGGATTTCTCAGTTTGTCAGTCCAGACACGACCTCCATATCGTTCTCTTCTAGCTTCAAATACTTGAACACTGAATTTGTTAAAACCTTGATTCAAAATTTCACGGGCAGCAGCTAGCCCAGCTATTCCGCCTCCAACGATGACAACCCTTTCCTTCTCATCGTGTTTTTGACAGACACCAAGAGATGCCAACAATGACAAGATAAAGATAACCACCGCCTGCATCCTGCAGCAAAAAAGCAAAACAGGAATGTTCTTCATTTATAATGGGACTCACAAATTAAAAAAATATACACATATGCATGGGGAGGGGTGAGGGAGAGACCTTGCAAGACAGAATACCTTAAAAAAAAGGGGGGGGGTATGATCCTTGGAAATGTAGGAAATAGTCAACATGACACATAGTCAAATGGAACATGCTCTTTACTTGACAAACAGTATCAATCAAAACTGTAGTCAAAGATTTCATAGTTTTTGGTGTTAAACCAGAACTGTCGCTTCCTCCTTAGTCTTGTGAGCCTAGTACTCAACTCGCTACTTTTCTTACTCGCCAAATGGGAGCTGTCAACTCGTCACAATGGAAGGTTCAAGTTGTTCCAGCTGCAGAGCCAGCTCGTCGTATGAAATTGCCATAGGCCAGAGTAAACGCAAAAGCTAGCACTACCAGTATTCTGTCACTGATGGTAACATGTCTAATTTAAATGTGAAAATTTTGCTTGAAGCTTAGCAGGGAGATTAACTCCAAGTGTTGATGTAAGGCCACTTGATCGCTTGCCTAATCTATATTACACGGGGACCTGTGTGCCCAACGTCCCCTTGTACAACCATCGTATCGTATCACCTTTAAACGTCTTTTCTTTCATGATCAGTTCTCTCACATTTAAAGACTAATTAGTAATAATACTAATTAAAATCAGAAATTTGATTATGAAAAGTACTAAAATATATGGTTTAGTAATATGAATTGCATGGTGGCGGATCCTGCAACACAGCATGTGCAGTGACTGTGTGACAAGCCAGCAATGGGTGTGTGCCATGTGGTGAGTTTGAAGCTGAACGTATGACGATTTGGTTTTATGAGGCGTGTTTACTGTTGGAAAATGGGCCGGATACCGTCTAATAGTAGTAAGTAGTATAGTAACAACCACTGTTTAGCGCTTGTAAAATGCTGTACATGCAAGAGCATAAGAAAATGCTATTTGCAGTTAGGCTGAAATATTACATACTTTCAAAGTGCGAAGTTTTAAGAGATATAAATCTTTCTCTCACCTTGTAGACACGGAAGCAGACGCCGTAGTTAAACTGCGCGGGAGTTGTTTCTTTCCTTACGGACAAAAGAGCTGAAGGGGACATAACTTTAAAAAATATACCTTTCACTATGCTGTCAAATCCTTAAAAAAAAATGGAGAGTACCCACAGTAAAGATAGTACATAGTATGTAGGGTGGTGGTTATTTAGAGGGACAGTGCTTCTACCTCGCAGTGATTTATTACTATGGGGGATGGGGTCCTTTTACTAAACTATGCACTGAAAGAAACACCAGCTGGACTGCGGACAGGCAGTATAATGTGCAGGGAAATGGCCGAATGGAATTAACTCCTGGAAATAATCCTCAGCTACACCAGGATTTGATAGTACGTAGGGTTCTTCTAACAGGAGTTATCTAGATGTTACTTTAATCAAGGAACACGTTTCTTTGGTGTTCCCTATTTACGCTTTAGTTACCTCTTTTTCTTGTGTTTTTTCCCTGTATGATTAACGTCTGATTCAAAGCTGTTACCAAATCTTTGCTATTGCCATTAACCATGTACTTACTACTTGGGCTGACATCTGCGAGTGTGTCTAACTGGTTGTAAATACTACTTTTTATCACAGCTACTTTTAGGATCCAGAACACATGAATAAAATATAGTTAAGTATTTGCGATTTGTGGAACCAGCATTTTGACTGTTCTGTATTGAAGTATAGTATTGTGTTAGTGATGTATTTTACAAGAACGTCTGAAATTTTGAAAAACTTTGAATTTAAATTTTCTATACGTGGTAATTTATAGTCCACCAGCCAGGGAAAGTACTCTTCGTACGGAAGGGAAAAGACTGTGTGGCTATCTCCCTTGCACGCTGATCTCTGTGTACAATGACTTGTTAACGACTGATCATGTTTATTATTTCATTTTTGTGTAGGTCTAGATACAGGTTCTAAATATGGCCTATACCAATCTGCGGATGAAAAGGAACCTGCATGCCGAAATTGTTGTTGATCGGTTTAGGCATGCATTTTTGTATAATATAACACATTCGGCTTTATGTATGACACAATTCTCATGGCTAAACATAACTTTCAAAGCAACGTAAAGAGGGGGAGAACAATTACTTCAAAAAGGTTAGATTAGACGTAGTTATTTCCCTTAGACCAAAAAAAAACCTAGGGCAACAAACTAACTGCCGCTGCTTGAGTAAACAGTGAAGCTTCAATCTTTCATTGTCGTTTACAATCAGAAACTATACCCACTTACTCAAGACTTGTTTTCAGATCGTCTCCCTTGGAAATAAAAAAATCGACATACCCTCGGGTAAAAACCCTTGGTTAACGGTCAAATTGTTTAATAAATTATCACAAGAAAATCAATGTTTTAAACAATCGGGAAAAGTACAGAATACGAAGTACCCAATTGTATAACTGCAAAAAGAAATTGTTTCTTCTGATCTCGCTCTTGGCGTTAATTATCCTTTACCATGAAGTTCGTGCAGTAACTTGCCTTGAAGAAGAGGAGGAGAAAAAGAAGAAGAAGAAATATAATAATAATTATTATTAATAAGAAGAAACTTTATGTTCTGCTGTCGCTGTGTCGCACAAGCAGAAACCATCCAGGCACAGTCACACACCCATAATATAGTAGATGTTCAAAACAACACCTAAAAATTCTTATTTGAAGTTTTTTTTGAGTTTTTTTTTGGTGGCAAAAACATAACATATCGCGCACGACCAACCATTCCATAATGTTTACAAAACTTCATCTCACAATACGTCGATAAACTTTATATATCTTTAATATTCAATTTTGTCGAAGATAAAAATTACAAGTAACTCGCGAAAATGTCTTGAAAATTATACAGAATGTCTAATAATAACACCAGGATGTTTTATTGACGAAGATAAACATGTAATAAATGCGTTTGACTTTTGATTTAGGGTATACAGCAAATCTGTTAATGGGTGCACTTGGGTACTCCTCGGCACGTGACGTCCGTTATATCACAAGCGTTTTGATTAAAAATTTTCTTGATCGCAATCCTATATTTTCCCAATTAAATCTTTCCAGTCGCGAGGATGCGTAATCCATGGAAGGTTGCTGGTTCGAATCCAGGTGTGGCAAAGGATCATTTCCTGGAGTTGCACATTGTCCAAACTCCATTCAGCTGTCCCCGGTACATTAAATTGCCTGTCCGCAGCGGTCATCTTAATAAATTAATTACTGCTGCTATCAGTCTGGTGGTTCTTTCAGTGCATAGCTTAGTACCATAGTGGAAATCACCGCGAGGTGGAAGCACTGTCCCTTAAAAAACCCAACCAACCAACCGATGCGTAATCAACATGTTTTTAATTAATACTGAATACGATCCGTCAGGGTACTTTAACAAAGAAGGGATATTCGCATTCATCAAATGAAGGCAAGAAGTCGTCGTATTTTTAATCTTTGATGTATCATTGACACGCAGGTTGAAGGCATCGTCTGGATTATCTTGAGACAGTCAATACTTCTGCGTCTACGTCTACAGCTGGCATAAAATAATAAAATAATAAAGAATCAAAAAGTAGTTCGAATCAAGCCGCCGTGTCCAGGACAGCTGCAGATGTTACAGATATATCGATCACATCAAATGGAAATAGGCATGCACATATATTTGATTCAACAGACGATAACAAGGATGATTAAACAACAAAGCATTGTGCACTATAGCTGGCTATCATGTTGACATTCTTTTATTTTTTCAGAAATGCAGAATTAAAAATATAAATACGCAGGAAGTCAGGCTTAGCTGAGTAAGCA
The DNA here is from genome assembly GCA_004794575.1 of Lanistes nyassanus. Classification (NCBI taxonomy): domain Eukaryota; kingdom Metazoa; phylum Mollusca; class Gastropoda; order Architaenioglossa; family Ampullariidae; genus Lanistes; species Lanistes nyassanus. The sequence goes on from SMGT01016281.1 coordinate 135,987, forward strand.
ATTCTCAAAGCACAAAGCGAAGCCAGGCAGTCAGGCAGACAGCAGCATTAAGACATCTTTATCTTCATCAATCACTGTAGCGCTCAAAACAGTTCACTGAAGAAGACGTACCCTCTCTCTCTCTCTCTCTCTCTCACGTATATACCAAATAAAAAAAGTCTGAATGTCAACGTTTTATCTTTGCGTGAATAATACAGTGAAACTTTGCGACTTGTCAGATAATACCTTATCTACTTCTAACGGAAGCCCAGTCCCTTCACCAACAGCAGGAAGCAGGGGATGGGGGTGTGGTCTGGATTGTGCAAACAACATGCCTTGTCATTGTTCCACTGTTCGTACTGTCTTCTACCCATCTAGGCGGCACAGGCAAGAACCTCACACTCTGGAAAGAACTTAAGAATCCATGGTGACGCTAGTACTTGTTTCCAGAGTGTGCGATTCTTGATCCAGACGTACCTGTGCTCGTGTCTACATGCTTGGCTAGGGCCGCTCCGTGACGTGTGCACACATATAATTGACAGAAGATTCTGGACGGTGCGCCATTGTATCCCCAACCCCACCCCCTCAAACACACGAAGTCCCCGTTTTATTTGCTAGTTTTTACCCACTTTAATGCATAATTCAAGAAGCCAGACAGCATTCAGGAGAAATAGTTGCTGTTGGTACTGGAAGGGTGGAGGCGGGAAGGCGCTATACGTGAATTCTTAAAATAATTACAGAGTATAGCGAAGCACCGAGAGAAGGATTAAAGACTGGAAGCGTACCGTCTAGTCGTCTTTAAAAACTGCAGCGCTACACCTTATCACCTGCATAAGAGGTGAATGCGTTGTTTTCAAAAAAAACCTCCCCCCACCCATTTTGTGCCTCTGCCGACAATACACTTATAGGCCCACGCAAATAGGAAGAATGTACAACGTTTGTACATGAAGTACGTGGTTTTTTTGTGTTAGCGGAGGTCTGTGTGCTACGGCCGTACACATCAAAACTGCCTTCAGATTTGTTCGAATTCACCACCCATCCACTTCACTATGGTTCATCCATCAACACGTTACTGTTAAATCTTTCCAGGGCTCATTGCGTCCAGTTGCTCAGTGTTGCACTTACATTTAAACTATTGCATATATTAATTTTTCAGTCAGGGTTTATCCTAAAAACATCTGACAGCTGTGAGAGCAGTGTCTGTTATCTAAGTGAAATATCTAGTTTCCCAACAAAAGGGATTTACACAAATATTTATCTTAGCACATGCAGGTCGATGTTTTAATTTCCAGTACTGTATTTGCAAACACGTCCAAACTGTTACATTTCAACATTGTAACATTCGTGTAGAATGCCCGGCTGGTGCCTAGAATATCCGTCTTATGATGATCGCCACGAGCCAAACAGTCAGTTCATCAACAGACTATATGTAACACGCAGGACCGCCATTGCACTTCACAGGTTCAGCGAACCGAACGAACAACATTGATTGGAATGGCTGAATAGTTCTTTCTCCGTACAAAGGTTCGTCTAAAGTTCAGGTGCAGCTCAAAAAGTCACGAGAATGTTTGTCTTCAATATGTACATAACCTTTTCTGCACATTAATTCCGGAGACCATTACCCGGTAGACGCCTCAGGGAACTGCTGTTGAGGCAGTGGAAGGCAAGATGAAGGGCATCAGAAACTTCCACGACTGTCTTTGCCAGAAATTAATTAGGAGGACGTCGTCAGCAGGTTGAAAACCTCCTGGCACTCAAGTTCATTCGCGTGACCCCTAAATGTTTCAGCGGGCTGTCGGTGAGGCAGTGGGTGGGAAGGTCAAGGACATCGGAAAATTCCTCCAACTCCTCGAGCTCGGATTGCACTTCGTCCAGCATGTCCTGATGCTGCTCACAGCTCCTGGCCAGCTTCAGCTGGTGGATGTCGCTTCTTATTGTTAGCAGCTGTCGCGCCAGCATCTGGTCTTGAGTCCGCATCTCCGTCTGACAGAAAAATGCGCAGACTCATGTTTATAATTAAAATCGAAAACACCATAACCATTTGCCATCTAGAATCATGATCAGTTAATAAAACCCATTTATTTATTTTTATTTAAGCAGAATAGGCAAGTCTCCTCAAACTCCAAGAGGCCGACAGTCTCAGCCATTACATCAAGTAATATGCAATTAAATATGGAGGTACAGCAAAGAGAACTTGGCCAAGCGAGACTTTGACAGGAAATGTCGACTTCCTGTCTAAGTCTCGCTTGGCCAAGTTCCCTTCGTTGTATTTTTATTACCCCAAGCCCCAGTCACCTTTCTTTTCTCTTTCAGTATTGAGGGACAAAAATTTCTGTTTCGAACAGCCTCTAGTTTGACAAGTTTAGGTATATGTCAATTTAGACAACTAAGGGTGATAAAACAAAAGAGAATTTTGATTTGTTTTAGAAGCTTTTGTTATTTTGTACTGACAAAGTTTCCCGAAAGAGACTATAATCTTCAGCCTTAAAATTTTAGTAATGCTCTGAGATTGACCCACAGACTGTTACACTTTCATTTGTTTCTGTCTTTGGTGACATTTGAAGTTGGGTCGGATTTTATGGGCGTTGCAATTTCCTTTTCCTATTTATGTGATAGGTGCAAGCAGAATACACTAGACGAACATGCCTTACGGCCAGAAGGGTGGAAACGAACATTTATGGAACCATGGAACCCAGTCCTGGGATGTTGTAACGACTTAAAATAAAGAACATTTGAATTTCAACAAATTAGAGATGCATAAGCTGTTAAAGCAGGACCAAGGAAAAAAAAACTACCGGAGAGAATTTAAAGTGTCATAACAAAAGAGCTGAAAGACACTTCCTGAGAAACCAAAGAAGCCACGCTAGACAACAAATCGCGGAAGCAGAACCACTCAAAGAATCTCACCAGTTCATGACGCAACCACTCCAAAGCCGAGTCGATTCTTTGCTTTCGCTCCGGAGTCCACGCATCATCGGCTGGACCTTGGCAATCCACCTTCCCGTTCACGACGTTGAGGTCGACCGGAAATGGCGGGCCCTCCATGTACTGCGCGCGCCACTGCATGACGCTGGGCCGCCTGGTGCTGAGACACAAGCGCTCGGCGGTCTGCTTCAGCCGCGCCAGGTCCGATGGCCTGCTGTCCTCGTCCGGGTCACTGAGGTCAGAGGTCAGAAAAGCCGCGCTCGCAAAGGCTCGGCGACCCAGCAGAGGGCTTGTGCTGGGCACGAGGGCAGACTTCCGGCCCGATCGGATGTTCGATCGGCGAGGAAGCTTGGGGCTGCTTGCGGTAGGAAAAGCCGTGAAGGCGAGGGAGTGTCCTGGGAACTCGAGGGACACGTCGGAAGAGCCTGGGCTGTCTGGCACTCCATTTTCGCTCAGGCGACTGCAGGAGCTGCTCAGGCTGAGGTTGCTGGAGTCGAGACTTGCCACGTTCTCGTGGCTGGGGTTGTTATCCTCGACGCTGTTGTTGTTACGGTCATTGTCCTTGTCCTCCTTGAAGACCTCCTCGTCGACTTCAAACTCCTCGATGACGGCCGACAGGGGGCGCTTACGCTGCAAGTTTGGAGTTTTGTTGACGTCATCTTTGCGGCATCCCATCATAATAGTTCCATGACCTCATCTAGTCATCATCATGTTTTAGGTACATCAGATACCTGAAAGAAAAAGTTAAGAAAGGATAGAAAATAATAAAATTAACACATGAGACAGTTGGTCACAAAAGATTTCACAATTTCAAAGGTAGAATATTCTAGTCTCCACCAAGAAAATGGAAAAAAAGTATTTCTGGCTTCCTCATTGGTTTGTGAAAAGATGTTTTCAGTTATCCAACAGAACGAAAGAGATTCGTTGTAAAGTTAATTAAGTCGTGTTTTTCAAATACGACTATAGCCGTCCACACTTCATTACGTTCTGAACGAGACGAAGTGACTGGGAAGTTTCCAATCCTCTTCAGTCTGCGTTTCAGCCAGTTTCTTGACTAGTGTCTCTTCGGCTGTCTATTCCCTCATCTGTCTCTTACGATTCTTGTCCAAGCCTTAAACCTTTCCTCACCCCTAAAGCAATGCCTGACACCGACAACAAAAGTCCCTCCTAAGCTTATCACTTTATACTTTGCACGTGGATAGGATCTCTGGTTAATCACCGAGATTTTCCGTGCCTGTGCATAACTCTTGACGATCAACCTTGCCACTTATTGAACTGTTAAGGCCATAAAGCTAAACCTCGTGGAATACCCTTTAGCTATTTAAAGTCCGCCCCAGGAATGCACACAGGTATTGCAAGGGAGGACAGCTTTACTCAATCACTATAACCTCGATTATATAGCGCATTCTGGGCCGGACAAGAGCAGGCGTTTTAGCTGCTGAAGCGCTAACCCAACGCCCTCCTAAAAAATTGATGATCCAGGGTACAGGTAGGATACAGGTATGTACCCCGTATGTGAGTGTTCCGTGTTATACCCCCCCAAACTCACAGCAAGGAGAACGTCCTGCACGTTCTCTGGTACATTAAAAAAAAATTAGTTTCCTGCACATTAAATATGTACGGTCTCTAGCCCGGATGGTAGGGGACCCATCACATCCGACGAGCAATCTACAGGTATAGAAAGGCAAAATCTGTTTACCTGTAGGCAATAACCAGACCCGGCTTCGTATTTCTTGCAGCTAACGTCATACCGTACACCGCATGACGCATTTTATGCGATCGTTTGGGAAGCACTAGCGAAAGTAATGAGGCAGAAGCGTCGCGATTAGATTGATGACTGCAAGCGGAGTGGGGGAGGGGGAAGAGGGGAGGGGGAAAACTTCTCGAGGCTGCGCCTATGCGACAGGGGGAGACAATGCAATACGTCATATTAATGGATAATGCACATTCAGATGCATGAAACGTAGAAGACCCGGTAAAGACGGGCAAAACAAAGCAGTAAAGCAAGAGGAGATAACTCGGTCTTATTTGCAAATAACGTGCAGATACACCAACGTCATTAGCTAGTCCCAGAAAAAAAAATCGAAACTAAAAATATCCCCAAAACATACTAAACGAAATAATGGCAGTAATAAAAACGGAAGGCCTAGCTGGATAATGGGGGATCAGTATCGCGTGTCGCAGGCTGAGGATTCGAATCCAGTAGTGGCCAAAGATTATATCCTGCAGCTAAACATTGCGAAACTGGAACGGCAGTCATCCCCCGATTAAACATTAAATTGCTTGTTTGCATTGACCATCTTACTGCAGCTATCAGTGGATGTTTCAATGCTGAGATTAGTAAAAGACCGTCATTCCTCCAGCTGTCCAAAATCACTGCGAGGTTGCAACATTTTCCAGGTAAACTACCAAAACACTAACATGCAGTTTACTGCAAAACAGTTGTAAACAAAGCAAAACAGAAGAAACGTGGCAAGAGGAGCTTTCCTGAGCAACAACACGCCTCCCTTATGTTCAGTGTTACGAGATGACGTTAGAGGTCAACTGTAATGGCTGGTTTACATTTGAGCCCCCCCCCCCCCC
>SMGT01016281.1:143764-218386 GCA_004794575.1 Lanistes nyassanus
GCCCTCGTGAAAGCTCGCAGAAATGTCGAAACTATGTCCAAACAAGAACCTCGAAATAGCGATCGCGCAATTTTCGCTGCTAATTTTAACTCGTCTGGGAGTTAACTTAAAAAAATTAAAACATTGCGATGCGACCTTAATGCTGTTTGTATAATCTAGTCATTCTGAGCACATATTTGTCAATTTCTTTCATGTAAAGTGCAACGATGTGGTGTGACGAAATCAGCCACTAATCGCCGCGCTTGTCCTTTAGACACAGGCCCACGAACTCGTCTGCAGGCTGGTCACAAGACCAGACTTCCACGACGGATCTATGGAGCCGAACGTGCCAGACACGTTGCCTGACATGGAGAGATTGCTCACTGGGGATACCGGCGGGTACTGGATGGGATGGGAGTGGGACTCTAATTTGGACCCTCTCACAGGTACACTTACACCCACACATACACACGCACTCGCAGTAACTGCCCAACCACGCACACGCAAATGCGTGCTCGCGGATCGAAAGACATGTGATCGAAGCCGCCCACTTCTTCCCTCGCACACCAAAGAAATTCGTCTACCTCGTGTCTGCAATACGAGGTTTAAATGGTTCAACTAAGTCGAGTGAAAGTAGTGGTTAAGAACTAATCGAACAGCGCGCATTAAACAATGTCTCGTTACGACGAAGAACTACTCTAAAAACACTTCACTTCTCGGAGAGATGAGTTTTCCATGGAATTCACAAGTAGTTACACCGAGAGGGTAAAAAAAAAATCAGAAAAGTATCTGTACAAGCAAGAGTAACTCGAACAGACCTGAGTTCCGCCGCATGTTTGGTTTTGCACATCTCACGCCCCAGTATTCTGTGACCTCTCGGGGTTCACCTGCTCAGCGTCAAGGTCTTACATGAGCTAAGGACCATTAACTGCAGTGACTTGTATACAACCTCGCATGAGACCTATTAAGCATATAATAAATTTACACCAAAGCAAATATTCAAACACCCTTTCTCAGCTCATAAATTTGCAAGCGCTTTGAAATTACGAGCAAAGCTAGCTTAAATAAATGGGACGATAAATCAGTGAGGGAGTTATACTTTCTGCAGGAAATACAGATTAGGACAGGTTTCTTTAAGGAATACGTGTACTCGGGAGAAAGACGTTCATAAATGGTCTGATACAGAACATTTTGCACAAAGCAGAAACATGTACACGCTATGAACAGAGACCAGAGAGCTCCTGTAGGAATTCTGACCTCACTACCTGTGCGTGCATGCATGCGTGCGTGCATGTGAATGAATTCAAAGTGTATCCATTACACGTTGAGGTCAAAAGGTCACGTTGCGGCAGTGAACAAGTTAATATTTCTAAGCTGTCTCATCTCTCACGATACCCCATTGGATTCTTCTCACCTTGGCGTCTACTTTACCTGCAGCCCCACCCAACAAAAATAAAATCAGCACGAAACAAACTGTCGCCACAGACTGGAAGTCGTCTCAAGAGCAGTAAATTGATGCACGAAGCACATAAAACCTATTGTGCTGGCGCTGGGTCGTTGTTAAACTAACCCGTCTTTCTACCAGATAGCGAGATAGAGTTTCAGCAACTTGGTCGTTCATATTTTCTTTCCTCTGGTAAGCACCGATCAAGTTCAAGTGTTTAACGACAAGCAACGCATAGTGAAAATTTTTAAAGATTCTACTACTTCATTTTTAAATCACGCAAATCACACATAAACTACCAATATTCTGCATGCGTGTGCGGTCCAAAAATAATAAAGAAATTGCAATGCGCGCGCACGCACGCACGCATGTACGCATATTAAGTATATTAAAATTCTAATTTTTCCCATCGAGGTTGTCCGGCCCCGTGACAATTAAACTGCCCGGATGCTTCCGATCTGTGAAATCTACAGGAGAGACGGCACTCTTGTCTCGTCGGCTAGACGATCTCAAGCTTTAACTCTGCTCTTTTGAGGCTTCAACGCTTCTTATAGCTGGTAATTGAAAAAACCCCTAGCATTTATATTTAGAAAACTACATAGCCTTGCTGAAATCAGTGGCAGTGCAAAGAAAGGCTACATGGCAAAACTGTGTTGTTATTTCTCGCAAAGTGTTGGCAAAACATTGTGGACTGCTAATTTTCTAAAGGGGAGATTACTCTCACAAACATATTGTCTCCAATTAAGAATTAATGTCCTCTCACCCCGCACATGAAAATGCACTTGACGTCACATTCAAACGCAACCAGGAACTCCAGCTCTTTAAACGGGTAAATTTCTACAAAGGATTTTATACACATACATATGTCTTTATCTTTGAGTAAATCTCTACTTACTATTTTGTAGTTCGGCCAAAACGTTTTCGAAACAAAGGTCAGACAATTGATGTCGATGAGAAAACAGCCATCAGAAGACAAGGGAGCAGTTAGAATCTCCCGTCTGCCGTCGCAAGCCAGCAAAGAGGCGACGTGATCCAACCAGTGACATAAATATAGCTGTCACTCGCCTAGAAATGGAAGCCATGCTTATTTTAGTGGATGTTTGACTTCAGATGCCTTTGATTTTGTTTGATAATACGGAGAAGTTTGAACTCTGCTCCCAGGAAGACAGATCCGAGGATGCAGATAAAAATCCCTTTCGCTTTGAAGCAGAAAGTTTGTGCCAAAAAGACCGTAGCTGAAAATACACAGCAGCTGTGCTGCGTCTGAAAAGCCATACTTCACCGAAAGCCAGTCGGATTACTGCCATGTTTGGCGGCGAAGGAAAAAATGCTTTCGAACTCATTTCTCTATCTCCTGCTGTCATTCATTCATTCATTCATTCCATCCATTCAGCCAGTAGTAGAACGCAAAAACATCAGGAATTGAAATGTATAGTTTCTACAGCGAATATAATTGTTTTTACCCCCATGTGCGTATAAGTGTGTGCGTGTGGGCGTGTGCGTGCGTGCGAGTGCGGGCATGCACCCATGTCTGTGTTTATTGTTTGCGTGTGCATCGCTGTGCCTGCGCATGTGTATGCGCATGCACCAACGCACGCGTGTTAACCCCCGAGCCCACGCGCATGAGCGCGTGCGTACCCGATTTGTCGTGACGCGCCATTAAAGCGAAGTAGAGGATAATTTGCTCAGAAACTCGTCTCATTATGAAAAGACGACACAAGGGCGGATACGACAGTGCACAGCTCCACAATTTTTTTAAACTTCCACGCGGCTTCCCTCAGCTGGGTATCTCTTGTGAAATTTATAACGCTGCTTAGTGATAAGAAAGACATATAGAAATTTCAGTACCGTGTATTCAGACCGGAAAGGGCACGTGGTGTTTTTTTACTGAAGATTTTTTTTTTATTAGAGTGTGTCTGACATTCCGCGGCCTCTTGTCGAAAAGAATTCCTCACGAAGCATAACTTTTTATTGTTGATGTCAAAATGATTTGTAAAAGGGGAGACCATAAGCTCATAAAAATGCAACATAATTTCGGGGACTATAATTTCCTTGGCAGAAAAATTTGAATCTTTCCCTTTCACCATCATTCCCTTCGCGATCACAAAACGAAGACCTTGTTGGAAGACGCGAGGCACCTAATGCCCGGTGGGACGGGGAGGAGTCAGTCCTCAAATGTTCCCACAAACTGGACAAAGTCCTCTCCCGGTGGCAGGAGGGAGAAAGCGGGAGCGACTGGGGCTGAGGGCATAGGGAGGGGAGGTAGCAACAAACGAGTCATTCGCGCTGAGCTGAAAAGCCTTCTTGCGCAGGTGAACAGCAGAAACATGACATGAAAATTATGACGTGTGCAGCGTGGCATGGTTCGTTAATGACGGATTTAAAACGTCTTGGGTGACGCAGACGAGAGCGAAGCACGAACGCGTGCGCACACACAGACACACACGAAGAAAAAATGGCGATAACTTAAAAGGCTCATTAGGATGAGGTTTCATGAAGCGAGTTAGAGAATGCCTAGACGGTTTATTGCTCTTCTGGTGTTTCGTAACAACCGCAGTGTTTCGTAGTGTTTGCTACCGTCGACTGAACAGTTCACTTATTAACAAAGGTCGTCTTCCTACAGCCCGTCTCTCTCTCGTCTGTCCGTTTTAAAGGTCGTATACTGCACCTGGTGTTAAAGTAATGGGGGAAAAAGGTTTTCTCCATAGCTTTTACGTTGACCGCACATATGGGTGAGCTTTCCGTACTTGGACGGATTCCTACCACGTTTCTTTCTTTTTTTCTTTCTAATTCTTTTTTCCATCTCAAAAGCAATCCTCCATAAATGTGACATCGGCAGGATAGCAACATTAAACGTACACGTGCATTTATACAAATAGGTACAGGCGCATACGCATATATGCACGCATCCACACGCAAAAGGACTCACTCACGCACGCACACAGACGCACACGCGCGCGCACGCACAGATATTATACACAAGCGGGTGCTAATTAAGGAGAAGCCATGATCACCACGCTGTCAAAACCAGCAGAACACCACAGATCAAGGTTGAGAAAATGGTGCAAACTGCAACTAGAGTGCTAAAGATCCGGTTTCGTGGCTTGATTTCAGGGTTTTTCTGTCCAGGGAATTCGCGAATCATCTCTGCGATTCCAATCCACCTCGCAGGGTCGTACGCGCTGGCAAGACTTCAGAGGAAGTCCTTCCAGCTGACAGCCCAACAAAGGCGGGAGTGAAACTCTATACCCTTACGCTGGAGGTCAAAGTTGTGCAGGCGACAAAGAGATCGCAAGCTATTCATCATCACGACCCGTCATCTCTCTAGGTTAGGACACACTTCATTTTTCGTCGTCGTTCCTAGGACTGCATTCGAGAGTATTTTTACATCAGAACAGAAAATGAAGGGAAAGTTGTTCGTAACTTTCGGATCTAGCTTCGAATTTTGTTCAGCAGTTTCCTCGAGTCATGGCAGCCCTATCAGCTGCACGCAACCTTGCTTGACCTTCAGCAAAGCGACACAGTCCTCCAAACTTTTGTTTTGCTTTGTTTTTTTGTTTGTTTTTTGCACCGTTCCATGTTGAAAATGACGGCATCCAAAGTCATACGCCGTTGCAAACATTATTGTTAAAGCGTACTGAACGTGCCGAAATGTGATGAACGATGACGCCCTGGTGGGTTTGGGAGATGGGGAAACAGCTAGAGCTGCACAGTTAGTGTGAGCGTTTCTCAGGTTTTGAAAAGCGAGCCTTTAAAAAGAACAGTTTATTTAAAACGAATTAATAAATAACAATACAGCATAAGCAACAACAACCATTACCACTTTGGGAGTAAATTATTATTCCTGGCAAGGCAGGGCAATGTTTATTCTTTACCCCGGAGGGGCACACAGAAATTAAGACAACACATAGGAGCATACAAAATTGATAATACCTCCAAAAATAATGTTAATAATGATTATAAGCCTTGGCGGGAAAATATCACAAGCATAAGATGCCAGGCAAGAAATGGACAGACATGTGCGACTTTCGTGAAAAGGGAAGAAAGACGAAGAGAAGAAAATGGGACCTCTCAAGGCAAGTGACATCGAAGGATTTTCGAATGACTTTCCGCAATACGTTACCGTTCTGCGGAAGTTCACAATTCCGAAAATAAGTCTCCCGCAGTACCCAGCCCAGTTTTTCTTGTAAGCGATTGCCTTATGAAAGCGTAATGCCTGCATAATTTTTTTCGGGTACCCGGACATTGGAGACGGCTACTAAAGAAGCGGGGAAGAGAAACTATACCTTACAGCTCCAGCGTATCACTAAATCTGTTTTACTGGCGTCTTTTATATTCAGTGGGAGAAAACAGCTCTATAAATACGTACCTGATCGCGCAGCAGCACAGAAATAATTACGAGAGAGATTAACTTGAGAGATTCATGATCAGCCATTACCATCAGTATGACACTAACTGGGAGACAAGAAGGTGACCATATCCTTGTCAGAAGTTACTGTTCACTGAAAAAAAAACCCTGAAAGGTAAGATTTTACAACCTCTCTTGAAATAAGAGTGAACTTTTTTTTTGTACGTCTGTCTAAAAACATTCTTTAAGGGTATTGGTCCTCACTGAAATATATGATCGTAGGAAGCACACTCCACTGTTTAGAAAACTAGATCAGTGAAGACCTGGGGTGGGTGGCATCAGGTTTCATAACGTTTTTTTTCTAATAGGTGGTTGAGGGAACTGTTTCTTGTCTGAAATATACGGACACTTTCATGCAGGAAGATGATAGTGCAACACTCATTCAGCCTCCGCAGCGTGAACTCCAGATAATTGCCCAACGCCGCTTGTTTCCACTGATTGCGCAAGACAACTCTGTGTAAAGTGTCCCCAGGTGTAATATGTCAACGATCGCACGATCGCTTCTGTGCAGCTCAACCGAACCAGGCTAGAAGAATCTTCCTCGTACAGAAGTAGGTCAGCGTTCCCCTGGCGTCTTGTATCGAGGAGTAAGAAGGGGCCGACTACCTGCCACACCCGCAGGACGTTGTCGCAAAAAAGAAATTCGTGGTAGCGTTTAGAACATATACCAAATTCAGCAATTTATCGTCGTTATGGTCTCTTGACGAGGACAGATAGCTCTTACGGAACTCTCCTTAACATTCAAGAGGGAGTGTTCCAGAACATCTTAGGAACGTAGCTGTGTTATTTTCCCTTCGTTTTCTAGACGAGCATGAAAAAGCGCAGAATAACTAGAGCCAATCAAAATACAGTCGTACGTAAACTATGCTAATCTCGTGGGGTCACCACTGAAAACCTTGCAGTTTCCTGGAAGATCTTTACTGCCTATACCCCACCCCACAACTCCCCAACCCCCACCTATCCCCTACTCCTAGCCCCCACCCTAACCCCACCCCTTCCCCTTCCCCTAAACCCCCCTCCTCCCGAAACATCCCCCTCTCCCTCCCTTGCCCCCGCCCCTGAAAAGACCTTCGAAATATAGCTCGCCATTTGATTGGCTCCGCTTTTTACACATCCTAAATAGAGCTCGTCATTTGATTGGGTCCAGTTGTTCTGCGCTTTTACGTGGTGAGACACCATCAGCGAGACAAGGGAGGTTAACTACAACGAAGCCTGATTAGTCGGAGGGCTCTCCGCCCCTTCTTTGGTCGTCAAAACGTGGCGCGTCATGGTTTACCCACTCCTTCCCTCCATGCACACATACGCAGCCGCAAGAATGCATACTTTATGATACTGTCTTGTGTGCTTCGAATCTCGGTCTTGCTTGCCAGAAGCAATTAAATAACGAAAGAAACCTATTTGTAGATATTTTTCTGCTAACAGCTTTACTTTTAAGCTTTCACCGCCAGGGGATAGATGCATTCGACAGCAGGATCGATAGCCGTGCCGATTTCAGCTAAATTTAACCAATTTACAGTTTTACTTCCTTTTCCCACCCACATCTACATCTGAAAAAACACAACACCCGGTCGGTGGCCTCGGGTCCTTGTAATTGCAAAATAATGTTACGCCATTTTCTGGTCTAGAGAGGTGCTTACAAGTAGTCCCGCTGTGCGCACGCATGCACGCAAGCACACAAGACACAAAACCTGTTGTAAACAGCGAACAGTGCGTTTTCAGTGAAACAGCTCAGAAGCTGTAAAATGTTCCGTGGGTCCTGATGACGCACAAACCTCATCGTCTGAACATGGGCTGTAAATCTCACGGCCAGCAACGTCATGGAGTTCATCCACTGGAGCATAAATGCATCTGAAAGATCTGACCATCTGTTCTGGTACTGATCGGTACTGATTACAAAAGTCAACAGTGTTCGATCAAAGCTTTCTTTGCGTTGAAACCACGAAAGCTTTGAAGCGTCTAAGCCGGCCTTTAAATGAACCTAACACGGGGTTCTTCCACTTTCAATGTCGCTCAAACGTTGCAGACTACAACTGTATTACGTACTCTTGTTTCAAGGGCGCCATTTAATAGGAACATGTCAGTCTGTAAGTTGCACGAGACTTCGTATTTCATTTTCATAGAGTTAAGAACTTGAATTTTGTATACGATGAAGCTACTATAATATTCACGCAGATCAGTATTTACGCGGTATATATATATGCATATATACGTTTCTTCTTTACCTAAAACACATTTTCCCGCAGTAATTATGGTCCAGTGTAGGAAGTGGACTTACGTAATCAATTTTAATACTGTCCCCTTTTTTATCACTAGCGAACGACATGGATTCCCTAACCCCACCCCACCCCCTACTTTTGTCTCATTCTACTGGCCAATCCTGCTACTGTAAAACCTCCTATGTAACGCCTTCCCATATACGACTTGCTCCCTCCAACGACACAAAACTTTCTAACTACATGTTCAGTAATTGAGATGCAAAAAACAAACAACCCCGCAACCTCTTTTAACATGTAGTTCAGTGGTGAGTAAAACACAATTTCAAAACACATGTTGCAGTTGGATGCCCTGATGTTTGTTTCTCCCCCCCACCCCATCCCTCACAGTACTGGCAGTTACATGTAATAACGGTTAATTGCAGCTATGTCTTCCCTTATAAAACTCCTCCATTATAAGACCTGATTTCGTGTGGTTTTTTTTGAAAGTCGTATATCGGAGGTTTTACTGTATATGATTCTGCTTTCGGCGTTTATGGAAGATAAAATTAACAGCGGTGGACAACACGAACACGGTCTACAATCGCATTCAGCTGCCCATCGCAGATCTCACACCAACCAGCTGCGCTAGAATGGCAGCTCAGAAGGTGGGACTGATCTAACACGCAAGCTGTCGTCACCACCACCACCTCCCTCCCCACTACAAAAAAACCCTTTCACGACAAATCCAAAAAAAAGAACAATTGCACAGGTGCGAAACCGGGTTCCCAGGGAATCCTCCGCTGTTAAGAAAGACCATTGCTCGTGCTTGCAGTCTGCTGATTGTAGGGTGCGAGCTTTGTACCCGTTCAAACAGGCGTGAGTCAATTGTTAAAAAGCAGTTACAAAGCCCAGAGGTCTGAGTAGCTGTTGCGAGAGAAGCACGGGAATAGAGACGCCTTATGCTCACCACATCACATCCAGACTACACAGATATCGCGACAGATGGCGCAGAATTCTGACTGAATGTTGGGTCGCGTTAAAAGTCGAGGTCTATTTGTCCAAGGACAGCTGGTTAGAGCGAACCAGTTCATTGCTGCAAAGTTACTTATGTCCCCTAATATATGGTTTCCACGCTGTCTTCTCCGAGTAGCTAATGCCGCATTTCTTATTTCGGCATGGCCAAAGGATTTTACCTTTACCAGGATTTACCAGTCTAAAAATGCCAGGTTTATTTAGCCGTCAACTTTAGTTCGAAGTGAGGCAACACCGACGTGTATGTACGAGCTGTTGAATCCAAGGTGTCGTACCTTAGCTGGCAACAATAGCCAGTAGTATTATATCACAGTACAATAGACCTGTAACCCACCCTACACAAGAGTCCAATGTCGCTGGATCAAAAAAATGTTATTGCCGGTTTGCGCCATTTCCGTCCGCTTTGTAGTTCAGATTCTATGACCTTCTGTGACCAAGGGGAACAGACTGTAGGCTAGTCTTGTTAACCTTTTCACTGCTAAGCACGTGCAGGGCGCAGCGATTAAGCCGGTCTCACACCGCTCGACACAGTCAAATGAAAGAAGCGGTGAAGAAATAACACAACGGTCTGTAACGAGAATTTCATCTGATTTCGATCGATACACTTTCCCGCCAAATTCTACTCAGAGAGGCTCTAGAAAAATTCTGAAAAGGTAATCGACTTTTCCCCGAAACAAAACCACATTTTTGCTCTTAACTGTTGGCATAACTCGCCATCAAAAGTATTGGTCGGGTATTCAGTATCCGGCGAAAAGTTTCGTCCATAAACCCTAATCCATGATGTTTTGTGGAAAAATAAAATAATCGTAGAAACTTCAAAACCTCTTTTTGGCGTCGAATGATTGAAGGACTTTAACTATGGCGGGTAGATTCACCAGCCAGTGGGCGCTGCGCAGAAAACTGATGTCACAAAGTGGTTATTACTTGTCCAAAACATGTGCAGTTGAATGAGACAGTTGCTCTCAAAGAAGGTCACGGCACTTAAAACCCCATCGAGAGCTCCACAAAGTGGTTTCCGCACGCACAGCCAGACAGGACTGCCCACGTCCACCTCGCGCCACGAAGCAGAAAATCCGTTAGGATGATGCGAGCTTGCCTTGTCACGCCAGACCGCGATCTAGCCCGACCCGTGAACGAAGTTCGATGACGAATCCACGTCAGCCAGGCTTTACCCCGGTTCCGTCACGAAGTTCCCAGGCTCGAGTTGCATAGACACAAGCTATATGACGCTATATGAACAGACATACCAGGGTGCGATTTCATGACCGCTATGGCCAGTCGTTAAACTGCGGTTTGGTAGGCGCCACAGTTCCGGATAGCAGTCACAAGCAAAGCAAAACTTTCGTGTTTCGCTCTTGACGCGACTCCCAACTGCGGTCGGCTAGACTGCCCGTAGCTTTCACGAAACAAGGGCCAGACTTCTTAGGTCGACCTTCGACCACCACTGGGTCACCCCTGTGCTGATCTGTGAACAGCGAGCATCACGAGTTATTAACATAGTCTTTTTAAAAATTCTCCTTTAAGAAATCTGGAGAACGAGAAGGAGAAACAAAAGAGGAAGAGAGAGATGATTGGTTGATTGTTGCTTAACGTCCCGCCCCAAACGGTGCATATCAGGACTGTGTTGCTTGAGACAAGTTAACGTGCTGCCACACATCGGACTGCTGTCGCAACAGAGGGTTCAGTAGTCCCACCCAGTCACATTATACTGAAATTGGGCCAACCAGTCCTAGTACTGTTCCATATAGTGCCATGGTTCTGGCAGGGCAGCTACTAGATTTCCAAATTTTTATGTCATAGGTATGACTCGGCCGGGATGCGAACCACTGACCTCCCGCCTCAGAAGAGGACGCCGAGGAAGGAGTGAGAGAAGACGAAAAAGAAGTCCTTTAGCAAACTCCAGGCTAGACAACTGACAGAGCATTTTATTGGCACAGTCCTGATATCTGGAAAAAAAGTCTCATTGATTCTTTTGATGAAAAACAAATGTAGCTGAGAAACAAGATCCACGGCTGAGCTCAGCTTTAAGGTCTGGATTGGTGCATTCACAGTGAGATGAAAACACACTGTTCGGCAGACTAAAGCTGCCGGTTTACGCACTTTCTCCGGCGAAAAGGGTTTTAATCCGACACGCCCTTGGTATAACTTTCAGAAGTAACCACAAACAGACATACCCGGAAAGTACATATCTTGTCACGAATCAGAGCTTGCGGGCTATAGCGAAATAAAACTCAATCCCAGTGTCAATAAATGTATTAAAAATGCTTGTATACTTGCACGCATCTTAAGATTTTGATTCAACATAAAGGTCTTGGGAAAGTGCAGCATTTGAAAGAAGTCATGCGATGACAAGAACTAGTAAAACAAATATCCAGTGATATTTGGCAGATGCAGATCAGGTTAGCGAGACAGAGCTTAGAGACGAAGACAGCAGAAACTTGTGGTAAAAACAGCAATTAAAAGCTGAAGCGAGGAAAAGAAGCAGATCACAATGTCCATACAATGGAAAGATGAGGCAGAAGCCTGGTGACAGGATGAACAGAAGAACAAATCAAGCTTTTGTTTATTTTACTGAGAAAATGTGAATGAGATATTAAGAAAACGCCCATGCAGCTACCAGGAATATAAGAAGACCACAGTGAAATGCAAACAAGAGGAAAGAAAAATACGACAAGAAAAAAGAGAAGGATTTTAAAGAAAAATTGTACAATATATGTAAAATCAACGATCACAAAACAGTGTACACAGAGAACGAAAAAGGGGTACGTCTGCACGAGCACTAACGCTTGGATATGAGTGTGCATGGAAGTGTCGTCTGCTCGGGGAATTTTCGCTCCTCCTATAGCTTGTCGTCTCACGTCCTCACTCTACGTTACGAAAGAAAGAATGCGTAGGCAGGAATGGAAAACACTGTATTAGTTATGATATATCGATGCATTCCTACGACTCGAGCCTCCCCCTCCCCTACCCACCTACAGTCTACCAAAGAATCACTTCAGTAATAAGGTGAAAGGCGACTATGATTTGCATATGAAGGAGTGAGATGGGTCGAATATAAAACGGGAAAACTCTGGCTTTATTTACACATCAATCTAAGTTAGGTCTTCACATCAACTACCATGCAAATCTCCTCCCATCACCTGCTACGTACAAACAGCAAGAAGTATCCTTTCCATGTCTTCTGTGATATCAGTAGATCTTCAGTTTGTCGAACTCTTAACACGTGTCCTTACCCAACCCAGAAAACAAAGACACAGAGGACTGGCAGGCGCTCCTGCTGAAATCTCACACCTTACACACAGTGGGACACTCCAGGTCAACCCTTGACCTCTGAACTCGTCGTACACAAATTCTTTCAGCTTGTACTGATCTGGATCGGACCCCTGCTTCTCCCTCTAATCTGCTGCCTTCATTTTCTCCAACTCATTCACCTCATTCACATTCCGCAATATCTCGACCCCCATTTAGTTCAGATACTTGCAACGGCAGTGTAACGTCAGTATGCATACTTGCACACGGCACTCAGGTCAACAAAGGCTAAGAGAAACGAAAAGGTTTGGTAAAAGCAGACGTCAAAACGCCTGCTAACAAGAGATCTAGCAAACAGATTCTCTAGCATGAGCCAGCAAAAAGGCAGCTGACATTTCAAAAATGGGGCTTCCATACAACCAACCTCTTCCACACAACATCCCATCACACAATCACGTAACATTTCAATGCATCAGTCTCCAGGCAGGACAGAGGCAAGTTAGCCACGCCTCCACGTCGATCAAAAGAACACTCCTAGCGCCACCTACTTCTACCAGCTGAGGTGATGATCTTGATGGTTTCTCTACCCCTCGGTCTTGGACCTGTCGCAATCCTGCGATAGTAGTTGATAATAGTTTAAAGTTAACTTGTTAACGTCACTTGTTAACGTCCTATTTTCCTTAGCTTGACTAGAGTTGTGAACGAACCCTTTGACAAAGGTTAGCTTGACCTGGGCGGTAAACCATCGGCCCAGAAACTAGCTCAACATAGAGATTTTACAAGTAACACGGTACACGATTACCAGAAAATAAATTATAACCAAGTATGCGATAGTCCTACCTGACGCAAAACGTGACACGAAGAAAATAAATAATGGAACAATAAAGTAAAATTTTATTTTCATAAAAACCTTCACAGAGCGTCACTGTCCCTACTATAGAAATAGTTCTTACATAGTCTACTAGTATGTAGCGAACAATAACCACGCAATCCTTTTCACCGACTTCAAAATCCAGCTGTGTGTTGCTAATCAGCAGGGGGGAATTCTCTGAACAGAAGCACGCAAGCAGGCAATATGAATAGGAAAAACATTAAAAAGAAATGTTATAGGCACGTTTGGCCGAGCCATTGAAAATCTTACCGAGGGCATTTTCACTCTGACAAGCGATTCGTACGCCGACGATGTCTCAAAACGCAAATAATGCGAGCGCAAGAGATTAGGGACAATTTATTAGAAACGGGATGTGTAGAAAGCCAGCTGAATATGAGTGCATGAAGTGCATGCACACGTGTAGGTATATACTAGATAACAACCAATAATGCCTAAGAAGAGATAAAGAACCAAAAAAAAAAAAAGGAAGACGATAAAAACAGGAGGAGGAGGGCAGGAGGTTAAAGTATTAAGCAAATAATGTTTTTAAAAATCCAACCTGCTCATCTGACATTCCACGACGATAAAGGTGTTCAGTGGCTCACGGACAGCAGTAGAGAAAACAGCGACATGCTAGATCCCCTGCTGTGTGTTTATACAAGCATATAAACTTCTCAATACGTTCTCCCAGTCCGCAATAGTTAGAGGAAACATGCAGCCACGCACGCCTCCTTATTTCTCCTTACGTTTCGGCCCTTTTCAAACGCTCGGACTCTGTTCTCTCATTGAAAAGATGAACAGCACTACAGACAATGCAGCACTTCCGGCGTTACTCGGTGTGTATAGCCATTAACAGGGCCATGCAATCACGCAGCCCCAGGATCATGGAAAACCGAGGACAGCTCTGTCTTTGAGCTAACGTTATGAGATAAATTAGTCTGGTAGCCTATTTAGCGGACCCCTTGGTGACCCCTTCTGCTTAGACATCGTAAAGAAAAGCCTAAAACAAGCAATGCAGAAGTGGTTGTTAAAACAGTCTATTAGGGAAAAAATCACGTATTCAGGGATAGCAACAGATTTTGTTCTGGGTTTGGGCTAAGCCGCTATCTCTGGGTGGTGCGCATGCATACAGACCCCAGTGTCTGACGGGTTGTCGTGTTACTAGCACGTTGTATCAAATTATGTATCGAGGACACGTGGATTTCCTGCTCACATGTATCTTATTTATATCAAAACCCTTCAAACGGGATAATCTCTCCGGTCTTGCAAACAGAACACACTAGAGAAATTTATGACTAACCCGTTACAGGTTGCGGCGCAGTGAATGGTTCATAGTGCAATAGTATAGCCTAAAGCAGCAACGTGTGCTGGTCACTAATACAGAGTCGTGGGTTCCGATTTTTTGTCTGGCATAAAAATTTGCATCGGCATATATCGTCGAGGGCTCTCTCCGGAACTCAGGTTCCCTCCCCTTTTCTCTACCTACACAGTCTCCCATCACTTTCTCCCCCTCTACCACCGCCATGGCATGGCTTTCGTTGCTGGTTGAACTTAAACAATAAGCAAAAGTCATCAGCGTATTGATTTCAAATAAGTTTTACTATTAATATACTTCTTATATTGTACAGGACCTGTGTGACAACATTTAAACTTCCGCTTTCCCCGAGTACGTGGCACGTTCGCTTAGGGATGTGCACTTCGCAACACTTAAACTTTGCTTTCCCTAAGTACCAGGGTTGAATGGATTGGGGTTGATATCGCCTGTCAGTACAGAAAGGTACATGTCAAATACACAGGGCGAACGGGTGGGTGTGGGTGGGTATTTGTTGCTTAACGTCCCGCCGCACACTAGGTGATATCAGGACGGTGTCGCTTAGAGAAAGTTTACGTGCTGCCACACGTGGGACTGCTGTCGCAACACGGGCTTCATTTCCACCCAGTCACGTTATAGTGACACTGGGCCAACCAGTCCTAGTACTGTTCCCCTTAGTGCCAAGCATCTGCCAAGCTACTAGATTGTCAATTTTTAAGTCTTACCAAGACTTGGCCCGGTTGCGAACCACTGACCTCCCGCCTCGGAGGCGGATGCCTTGACCACTAGACCACCGAGGGGGAACGGTTCTTAAGACCACTTTTAAGACCGGAAGTTGCCCGTTACACGAACATGCAACCCAACCGCGTTTGGTTTTACAAGCATGTACCAATTCAAGTGTGACTTATAATGCATGAATTATATCAAGGTTCATGTTGTGAATCTGTTATTAAATTATTGGTATCAACGAAATATTTAAAAGCGCTGTTCAAATAAGCAAGTGTAGACAACCCTTGCCTACACTTTTTCTGATCCAGTACGTGGCAGAAACCGAGACTGAAAAAGTTCACACCTAGGCGCGCGCACACGCACACACAGCTCGAGCCACACAGGCAGAAGCCGTGCACATCACGTGGTTTCTCTCTACAAGCACCAGGCATGTTCAAACGTCCCGAGACTTCCGCCAAAGCGGGAAGATTTCCGTCAAGTGCATGACATTCTTTATCTTGTCGACGGAGCAGACGATGTTAGCAAATGAACACACGCAAAGCATGCACTCAAACGCAGCTTTCGACCTTCCAACGTT
This sequence comes from Lanistes nyassanus, assembly GCA_004794575.1. Lineage (NCBI taxonomy): Eukaryota > Metazoa > Mollusca > Gastropoda > Architaenioglossa > Ampullariidae > Lanistes > Lanistes nyassanus. Next base: position 159,561 of record SMGT01016281.1, read on the forward strand.
TGCCTTACAAACTTTCTTCAAAGCGAAACGACACTCTAGAACCTTGTAAAGTTACGTAACCCAGTTGGGCCAAGAGAAAGGCAATGAAGGAAAGAGAGTGTGCTCCCCTGTACTGACCTTTCACAACGTCACGCTCCGTTCTGACCTTTCCGATGACCGATCCTACCTGCCCACAGAGCACGCTGAGCAGCGTCACAAAATGACTCTAGAACGAAAGGTGAGAGATTGGTGTCACAGCTATCAGTTTAAAAGGATGCCAGCTGAAAAAAAAAACAAAAACAAAAAACGAAAGCCCAGAAATGACAGGAAGTGACAATCGATGCTGCCTGTTTTGCCATGATGCCCTGAAGCAATCGTGTGGGATGGAATTTTTTTGTGACAGTGTAAAGCAGACCTTTAAAAAGTTCACAAAGCAGACAGGAAGTTAAAAGGTCACCGCAGCTGCACCATAGATCTTAAACGTACTTTGCAGATAGTTGCGCAAGCAAGGAGCTTGCATAAATTTGTGGCTGGTTAGTTTTTCCGTGAGAATTCTCACCGTGGGGGAGAGAGAAAACGAAACGCAATTTTGCGAGAAAGGATGGAAGGAAGGAGAAAAAAAAGAAGAAACGGAAAAACAAAGCAAAAGAAATAGCCAGGAAGACAGAATCAAAGAAGAGTACTATGTGATTTAAGGAATTATTACATAACTCCATGTCTTCACCCAACGAGGCGAGCTCCACTTGTTCAGTCCGTCGGTAAAGGGTACAGCTTCTCGAATACTCCTACACAGAATTACTTACCAACGTCCAAATGTTGGCTGCACTTACTTTATATTAAATTTATTTCCCGTCTCATTCGCAAAAAAAGTCAGCAAAGTCATACCGACATTTCTTTTTATATCAAAGTGTGTGTTATTTTTCTGAAGTGCGGGTATGCGTGCGTGTGTGGGTCGGTCTGTGCGTGTTGGGGTGAATGGCGAGACGGGGCGAGGGGAGGGAGCGAGAAGGCAGTGCGGGAGGTTGTCCACATTTTCAAGCCTTTTTCTACCCAAGCGAAGACGCGGAGAAGCAAAGTGAGGATAACAATCGCGTGGTACCTCGTAGGACTATGGTTCACCCCCTTCCTCTCTGTTTACGCTTTGTTTTCTGAAGCGGCCGCGCCAGAAACACCTACGACATACCCACGCTTTCGCAACGCCTAGCAGAACCCGCCACCACTGGACATTAAACGGTTTTTTTTCCAAAACGAAAATTCTAATTCGTCCTAAGCTGAGTTAGATTTTTTTTTCAAATAAAACTGAGTAGAGTTGATAATCACAAAAAGATTTATATATTGGGTGAGTGGGTGGATGAGTTCGAGTGAGTGGGCGGGTGAATGGATGGAATAAACAAATCTCTACATGAGGGTCTTCTGCAACGTGTAGAACTAATTTCGGGTTTCTGGCCTCAGTTTCCGCGGTTCTGTACACACACAGGAAGACTAGTGCTCCCCCACCCCACACACACACACCGGTCCTTGTGCTCCATCCAGCGCATGGAAGCCATAAGAAACGTCCACCCCTCCCTATCAAGTGCTGTCGGTAATTAAACATTCTGGTCCTTACGGGTTTCTTAGTTGCGAAGAGCAGTGCTAAACAAGTAATGTTTAGTACAAGGCCTTAAATCAAACTCTTCAGAGCAATGCGGACAGTTCCTTGGTCGGGGGAAAAAAACCATTTACGAGAACATTGCACTAGTGCAAGGTTACCATACTTAACGATTTTTTTAAAAAAACATTACTAGCGCTTCGACAGCTGCATGTTATTACCAGCAAACAATACGTCTGTACGATTGTATGTTATTACAATCCAACATGCCCCGACAGCCACATATCATACGAAATCCATCTCTTGAAAATTGTATGTTATTCCAATCAAAATTGTCCTGACAATAATATGGCGTGTAGTTTCCCATTGTTATGGAGGTCTCCCATGGCTAAGGCTAGGGCGGGGAGTGGGGATCTCTGGTACCCCAGTTACCAGTTACCAGTGGTCACCAGAAATCATGCAGGGCCTTTGAAAATCATAAATCGCTAACTCGTCGGTGACTTATTTTTTGCAGACTGCCGCTGTAATAATTCTGGGAAATGTGTTACTGCGTGAGACTAGTAAAAGACTGGGCTAGTGGAAATTTTAGTGGGCTAGCGCATTTCGGAAGCTACTAGCCCCAGAGCTAGTGCAAATTTTAGAAATTTCTCATCCGTGGGTATGGAGATTCTAAGGTTACACTGCCATGATTAGTATTTAAGAACAATGTAGATACAGTAAGGACTTTCTCAATGTTTCCACTCAATCACCCACCCACCCACTAACTCACTCACTCACTCACCCACCCACCCACACCAAAAAAAAACAACCAACCCACCAAAACAAAAAACAAAAAACAAAACCCCAAAACAAAACAAAATAAAAAATAAATTCAGTTCCTGCAAAGCTTAACACCAGGGGCTGGTTATATGACTTTTTCTTAGTAGCAATTTTCTCGAAACCTATATTGGAAAAATTATGTTATGAAAAACTACATTTTACGATACATTTATCCCGCTAAATGCTTTAAAATGAAGGTTAAGCTGACAGTCAGCAGCAAGGAAGATCTTCTCCAGCGCTCGACACTCCCTCGTGTTGACCTAAAGGATGCAACCTTTCCTTTTAGCTGGGTGCAAACTCTCTCGCCAACATTCTGTAGGAAAGGGGCGACAAAAGAGAAAATCCTTGACAATGTCGGCTTTAATTAATTTACCTTGCTGCTTTTAAGAGCTGATGATTGTACAACTTATTTGAAGACATTTAGGTCTTTCTTGACCAGAAAAATGTGTGTTCTACTTCGCCGAACGCGGTCATGCATACAATGACCAAGTTTGACAAAGTAGGATGTACCATAGCGAAGGATGTTCTGTGGGCCAACTTCATCTTAGGCGAGCTTCTGTCGTCAAGCACACGTAACTGGTAAATTGTCCAACTGTTTACTTTCTTCTCGTTTGCTCGCGACGTCTCATATCCTGTCTGGGGAAGATATCGGCTGATAATATCGCTGTTTCAACCATAGCTGTTGGTGGTCTGTATATGATATTTTATTTTTAATTCACCCACAATAACGTAATGTCGAAAGTGCACCAGAAGATTATTAACAACTGAAATAAAATCATGCTTATGATGATGACTCATTGGTTTTAGGATGTACGCGAAGAATTGTCTATTCTTCCGGAATTTGTCAATCGTCTTGGTTATTAGCCGAAGTAACGAAGTAACTTTACCGATGCTGTACCCTCCACCCCTAAACTATATGTATGTCGGTTACAAACACAATCGGGTTTTTATTTCATGAGCATGGTACAGTACGTTCGAATTCAGCATGGAACAATAAACCTCTCACGTAATCAGGCTAGCACTCAACAATTTGGTCCCGATGGCGTATTTTAAGTGGATCCACTCTGACTTGCTTGGCATTTCCAGTTAAACGTTCTTGCAGACTGTTGTAGGTCACAGTGATCTCGCTAAGGCTCGTAATCGCAGAGTATGACAGACAGTTGACACGCAGTCCGTATCACACCTGATAAAGTCTGACAATTCCAAACGGATGACAGCTATCATAAGGTCAATGAACAAGGACGTTTATCGAACTCACCACCCCACACTCCACCCCGCCCATGTTTAAGCGGGATGCGCCAAACGTCAGGTATAAAACTACTGTGCCACACAAGGGGCATCTGTGGGGAGAGCGGTGGACTGGCGTGTGGAACATTGCTGGTTCGAATCCAGCCTAGAGTATAGGCTAGAGTTTAACATTGTCAGACTCAGTTTGACCTTTCCCCTGAACATTAAGCTGTCCCTTTCCACTGGCTCTTACTGCACCTTTCAGTCTGGTTCTTTCAGTGTATATACCACTCCCCACAGGCAACAATCACCGCGAGATGAAAGCACATCCCACTAAAAGTACGCGTGTACCTACTCATGTGTCTCCGCTTTGAGAAAAGGATTCTTGACTGCTAATCCCGTTTTTTCTGGTATGTTTTATCAACTTAGTTTTAAATCCGACCCCCTCAGCCTGTACCGTAGGCACACACTCAAAATCTAACGAAACCCTCTGCGTGGTGCTAGAATCAGAAGTGCAGTAGGGACAATGATAATCGAAAATTTTCAGGCGAAGATGACAACTGAATCAATGTGTACGCTTAAAGAGGCTCTCATTTATGTGTGTGGACATCAGTGAGTGGGGGAACTCACAACCTCAAAACATTAAGATCGGACCAGCGTGTTGAGGTTGGTGATTCCAATCCAGCAGTCGCCAAAAACTGCATAAGGAAGTTAAAATCTTGCCCAGACTCTAACCGCCGAACATGCTTCTACCTCACCGGGCGAATACGCTATTTCTTAGATTCTTACTCATTTTAATAATAAATTACTGTGATGTTTACTGTTGTCTTACAGGGTAATTATCTTGTGATTGACGATTGATGTTAAATGTTTCATGACTTTACATGTTTAGACGACTCTCCATTTTACATTGTTGCAACGTTTTACTCTTGGTGACAACATTAATTTACTTTAGGATGACCTCAGGTCTTGCTATCGCTGCTGTGAGTTGTCGCTGCCATCTGTGGTATCGATGTTTGCTATTCTGTTTTTAATTTGGGGTCGCGAGAAGCCCGCATCTCATCAAGATGTGTCTTCTTGCGCATTAGAAAACTTTATATTAAACATTAACCTGGTTATCCGTACCCCCTTCCCGCAGCTGTCAGTTTGGTGGATGCTACAGTGCATAAGCATAGTCATAGGATCCAGCCCCCTCCTCCCTGACGTGATAGGTTCTAAGGTTATACCCCACTCCCATCTTACAAGAAATCAACAAACCACCATCCTACATGTTACCACACCTACATGACAATCAAAATACAATATCAGAAAAATTCACTTATAAAGGTTACTAGGACAATGGTTTGAATCCCAGCTGGCGCTTCCTTTTGTTTTCTTTATAACACAATAAATAACATAAGTACTGATCGCACAACATTTGCAACTTCTGAGTTCAGCCAGGTTTGAACTGTTGGTGCACTATATTGGTGTATCGTGCAGTAATGCGTGCGTGCTCGAGGGAGTAAGTGAGATTTTGGTATACCGTGCAGTAATGTGTGCGTGGTGGAGTGAGTGAGTGAGTCACTTGATATGGTGGCTGGTTGATTTGGAAAACAGTTGTCTTCAAATTAGGCGGAAAAGTGAAGAGCAAGGTGGCAAAGGATGGTTTATTTTTATCGCCTAACGTCCATTCGCAAACGTGCATATCAGGACGGTGTTGCTTGAGACAAGTTAACGTGCTGCCACACGTGGGACTGCTGTCACAACAAGCTTTAGTCCCACCCAGTCACATTATACTGACACCGGGCCAACCAGTCCTAGTACTGTTCCCTGTAGTTCCAGGCGTCTGGCAGGGCAGCTACTAGATTGCCAATTTTGAAGTCTTAGGTATGACTCGGCCGGGATGCGAACCACCGAACTCCAGCTCGAAAGCGGACGCTCGCCTTAACCGTTAGTCCACCGAACTGGCAAGGAAACAAGAGACGCAACAACAGGGGAGAAAACAACTCGATTCTGTACGACGGTTAGTGGTTAGTAACAGACGCCACATCCAAAGTGAAAATACATGTGCTGGAGACAAGATCCGAATCCATGCTTTTCGATTCTCTTCGCCTTGAGCTGAGTGTGCGGAACATGTTCCTGCAACATACTTCTGCAGCTACCTGCGGATTTTTCAGGCTCCCGCAAGCTAGGAGAAGATGAGAACGGTTATGTCGGGTTGTGGAACCGAAGACGCCATTCTGTTTGTGGGGATATGAATAAGAAGGTACGTATACAGCGCCCCAACAATGCGTTGCTTACACTGTACTGGACAGTTTCGTTGACATGGCAGTGGGGGTGGAGGGAAGATCATTCACAAAAAATTCAAGCACAGATTGGAAACTGCTCCTACCTGTTAGAGAATTGCTGGAGAACTTTCTTCCCTAAAAGTGGTCGAGTGAAGCTGGTGTCGACACAAGCCAGATACTAAACTCCGCTGTTACTCGAAAAGCTCCGCTTATGGTGTTGACTGCACAAACTGGAACAGTGGCAGGTAAGCCAAGAGATAGCGCCCCAGGCGAGGTGGTTTGAGAGGGAAGGGGGCAACCAGTTCCCGAAATTAGCGTCACCCAACAAGGGGCGACAACTATTCGTTACTTAACGCGTGCGGGTCTTTTTTTTTTTTCTCCTTCCTTGCTGGAAAGTGAACGCGATCCCGGCAGACGGCAGCATGCAAAGCACGAACGTCGTTCGTAGGTAAACGTTCGGCGACCTTGCAGCTGCGCTGTCCTCCTGTGCCGTGTGGCGCGACGCAACGAACTGCGCTGCGCCTGACGTCGCTGCACGCGCTGCTGCAGAACATAGGCAAGTGCGGGTTTCTTCCCCCCCCCACCCCCGCTTTCTTGTGGAGTTCCCCTTCGGAAAACGTTGTGAGGACGCCGTTATTTCAGTTGTAAATAACGTATTTCTTCTTTGCTTTACCCCGAACAGCCCGTTTTCATTTTCACATAAATGTGAAATTAGTTTTTAATTATATTTTGATTCTTTCACTGCTTGCGCGAGCACGCGCACACACACACACACCATGCAGGCACGCACGCACGCATGCACACGTTTTCCCAGTACTTGGAAAAACCCAGAAGCAATGAAATAGATCTGCATAAGAATATAGAACTAACGTTCTTTTGTGACTATAGCATGTTAGTAGTTTAATAATAATAAAAATGATGTGATGATGATGATGATGATGATGATGATGATGATGACGATGATGGCGGAGACCCTTAAGCAACCATTTCTGTATCCCCTTTTGTATAGCTTTCCTGGGATACGAAAATTTTGGTAACTAATGCTGAAGCGCAACTCGACCTTCGGCGTTTTGATGACGGACAAGCCAACAGGCCAGTACGTTTCTGATGTGCTGGGGAGTCTCCAAAACCCGTTAGCCGTTCAGCGGATTGCAGGCATATCCTGTTTCCTGGCCGCCCCTTTAAGATGTGCCCTGACACAACCAAAAGGCCAGGTCCCCCCCCCCAAGAGAATTTAACAGACCCGCGGGCTAGATGCGACAGTCCCATTCTTGGGACAGTTGACATTCGTGTGTCTCATGAGAGAACATCCTCCTAATTTACTCAACTTGACAAACTTACAGAGACGTGGGATGGGGTGTGTGTGTGTGTGTGAGGGGGAGGGGGGCAATTGAAGCAAGGTGTTGCAACGACTCAGTCGCAATTCAGCCGGTGAGGGTGTGACTAATGGCCTTACGTCGTCAGCTCTGCCTCCTACGATTTCTTTCTGTGCGCGGTTGAGACTAATCTACGACACTGCGGTTAAGAATAGATGAAACGGCAACTACTGGAATGATGGGCAACATTAAACGGGACTTCGTTCCATAAAACTCGATCTCTCCATGCTCGGCGCTCGCACTAAATGCTGTCAGCACTCTGCCATGTGTGCGAGTACAGTCATTGCTGAAAAGATCGCGATGTCGGGTTTTTTTTTCTTTTGTACAGCTGTTTTCGTCAACACTCAGCTCTCTGTGACGGCGCGTGCACGGACAGTACCTGGCATGCCGACAAAACCACGAAGGGATCTGAAGTGCAATAGGAGGGGTGGGGGTAGGAGTGGGAGTGGGGTGGGGCCCAGTGGGACCAGGGCACCTACGAAGACTGCAACTTTTAAGATTTATTTAACACCAGTTCGGGTACATCTCCACGTCTCCTGCCCAACTGCACAGACTGTTCAGTACCAGAGTGGCGCAGCGGCTGAGGAAAAGAAAATAAACTGTAACTAGTTTGCGTTATGCCAAGAGAAATTATAATACGATTATAATCGCTGTATACGTCTGTCGATCCGGATTGAACTTTCGATTGAGCTTATAGTTAAAGTAACCCTGCGTTAGTCCTCTCATAGGGAGAGAAAGAGAGAGAGAGAGAGAGAGATCTGAACGCTATAGGGTGCGTGGGAGAGGTCGATCTGTAATTCATATCATTCAGCTAATAACCATTATCTTGAATTTTTCACACGAATTTGTTTTTGACTTCCTCGTTTTCCCTTACGGACAGCTTCAATAGCATAGGTACGAATACGCGACTGTACATGTGTCGTGGCTCGCACACCTCCGTCAATCGAGAAGCAAGAAAGAAAAGATGGTCTTAGCTTCAAGACAGAAATGTTTCAGTTTTCAATTCTACATTTACACTTTCGTGTGTGTGTGTGCCAATAGGTCGAAGAGAGAAGAGAGTGGAAGGGAGAGGGGAGTGGCAGATAGAGGGTGCGAGGTATGGAGGGGTAGAGAGGAGGAAGAGAAATGAAGCTAAAGGAGTGAGAAATGCCAGTAATGTTGTGAACGTCGGCCCTTTTCCCGCTGGATCAGCGAACGCATGTCCCGAAGAATCCCACGAGGACGCATTTGTTGCATTTTCTCCCGTTCCGTCTTTTCATTTGTATGACCGTCAGTTGTCGCAGAGACGTGGCAGCCGTTCGCAGCATGGTGCCAAGAACGTAGGTTTGGGGGCATTGGGCAGCACTTCCACTCGCCTAGCTCTGGGTTTGGAGGAATAGCCACCCAGACAGTTTCAACTCTGTTAAATTTACTCGTTGGCATGATGGCACGGTGTGGCTGTACTGTACACGGTTACTGCTGTTTTTGTATTGTAATTATTACATTCACTCAGAATTATTACTGTCTGATTATCCCTACTCAATCATTACCCCATCGCTTAGCTTTACGTCAGGAATCTTAGCATCGTTGGGGCTATCATTAAGTTTTCGTCATTTAGAGAGAAAACAGGACAACAAGAAGTAGAAGAGGAGAGAGACGATGATATATATATATATATTTTGCATATATAGGGGGAGACAAGTGAAGGATGAGAGAAAGAGTTGTGCCAAAGGTGCACGCCATAGCTTGTGGCCAGGCTCTGCGGCGGTTGAACACCACCATCATCACAGAAGGTGGCGAGCGAACGGAAGGCCAGGAAGACCTTGCCTGTCAGCAGACCTGAGATTACCGATGTCAACACATGACACCTGGACAGGCAAACAGAGCTAAAGCCTTGGACACTCGGCCGCCCGTGGGCCGGGTCGGACTTTTCGCCAGTCGAGTCAGCGCAAACTGGCGATTCGCAAGTTTTTGCAGAAGGGGAAAAATGTTTGATTTTTGTTGAAACGCGGGGCCGCAGGGCAGTACAGGACAGCCACTGACAATGGGACAGGGCCTATGTGCAGAGCATTAGCTGCCGAGGAACTCTTACGGACGAGGGTGCAAGAGTTTTCAGATATGTGGCGCGACATTGGAACAACAGCAAAAGCTGCACTCACGCATCGCACGCACACGCGTGTGCGCTCGCTCAATCACACCGCAGCAGCCTGAGAATGAAGAACCACAGCATAACTTCAACAATCTCGAGACAAGGACGGGAATAGAGGGGAAATATAAAGCAATACTTCTTCCATATTCCATAACATAAACTTCCAGTATATATTTTTCTTCTTCTCCTTATCATTCTCCATCTTAGTAAGTGCCTTTGGAGGTCTTAGGTCAAAGGTACAGAGCTATATCTACAGATGTAACCCTGACATTGTGCATATTTATATTCTATCGCTGAGTTTTCAAACTTATATATTTTCTTCTTCTTTCGCAGACTCTATGTTCACATCTATCTTTTATTGTATGAGCAACGTGTGGGATTTTCGCACTTTTCTGTCAACGCTTCACTATTTTTATACATTTTTATTTATGTTGTTTTAGCAGTTGATGTTACTTGTCCTCCAATTTTTGCCAGTTCTTTAAAGGTTTTATGAGTGCTTTTCAGGGTTAATCTTTTCTGCAAGTGTGTAGTGCTGATCAGACATTGCGATTTTACTCTTCTGTATTTACGTGTCGCATGTTTTACAGACCATTAACCCAGCGGGGAACGTGGCCTGGCTGCACCAATAATTGTTGGCTGCTGTTACATCCGGTTGTGACCGCAGCGTTTTGCTGTAGACACTGTTTTACCAACTATGCATCGCATTCACGGTCAGACTCGTTTGACCCCTGCCCCCCCTCCCCAGCACACGCACACCGCGCACATAAACCCACGCAGTTATACACACAGAGATATTCATGCATAAATGTGCATGAATAAATGGTATATTATTAGTAGGGTTGACTGCACACAATTTTGTTCTCGCACACCAGTTTATAGCCTTTGTTTTTCTCGTCTACTGTTCACAACATATTACATATTACAGCTTACTGTTGCCGAGCCAGTAAGCAACCAAGCAAGCGATCGCGCGAGAGTGAAGGTGTGGGGAGGACGCACAGAGTTTCGTAAACTCTTTCTTAACCAAACGAATGTTTGTCTAAGTTCGCCTAGCCTGGCCATGCGTGCACACGACACATTCGTCTGGTTAAGAAGGGCTCTTACGCCTGGTTTTGAGGTTGTGAAAACGTGTAAACCGTTTAAATGTATTACAGTTAGCTGATGCCAAGCCAGTGAGCAGGCAAGGAAGCGAGTACGGGACGAGATAGCGATGGATGAACACGGGGTAGTGTGTCAGCATTTCGTACAATCCTTTCTTAACTCGACGGAACATTCGTCCGGTCGAGAAAGTCTTTAGGTAGCTTTTCGTAAACTGGAACCCCTTTCAAATTTTGGTCTGGCGTTAAAGTCAAAGCGGATGGCAGGGTGGTCAGAACGTTGGCCTCTGAACCGGAAGGCACTGGTTCGATACCCGTGTGCCACAGCACGCTTCCCTCAGTTCACCAGCCGCAAATGGGGACCTGACTCCATGGGTTAGGGAAGGTAAGACAGTGAGGGAGAAGAGATGGGTACCGCCCTAACGATGCTAGCTCATAGAAAATTGGGGGCCTCATAAACACTACTTCCCTACGACCGTAGGGTCACGGGATAACCTTTACCTGTTTAAAGTCAAATCAAACTTTAATTGTTTTCCACACGTGCTCTTTACGACCGTAAATTGGCTTCACTGGTAATCTGAGTAGGAACGCCCGCAAGCTGCTGCACCTGCAGACAAAGGCCTGGGATCAAAGCTATCTTGGACGACCTGACGCTGTCACACGTTAATCAACACACGTGTCGCTGGACGTGCTTTTGAAGGTGTTGAGATAATAGGTTGGCACCTGCGCCTTGTCCACGGGTCGTGACTTACTATCGCTGAACCCTACCTTGTCCTAAAAGAATGTCGATTTTTCCACATGTCCCTACCGGTATATCTTCACTGCTTTTCTGGTGAAAAAAGAGCAAAAAATAATGAAATGAAGGAAGAAAGAAAGGAAAAAATGAAGGAAGACAACACAGGAAGGATAAAGGAAGGAGATAAAAAGGAGAAACGAAAAAAAAGAACCCCGAAAGTAAAAGCGAAGGGGAAAAAAAAGAAAAAGAAAGGGGAAAAAAGAATATCGCGAAGTAAATTCAACTCTGGCTTCAAAAAGTAAGCAAGCAAACAAACGAATAAAACCCAGATGAAAACTCTGCCTATAACATTTTTATCTTGTGGAATGTTTTGCCCATTAACCACAGCGTGCACGTACGTAGGGGACATTAGATGTCGAGGTGAGGAATGGGAGACCTGCCTGGAAAGTACAGGAACCGGTTTGGTCTCAGTTATACAGAGTAAGAATGTTTCAGACAAAACATATTTTTTGATTTGCTGTTCCTTGTTTTGTTTTTTTAAAAATTCTTTTCGGTGTTTAAACGTAGGAACTTAAGTGTAATAGCATTGGACTTGTTTGGAAAAAACTTCGCAAAGCTGTCACTTAGCGGCCTACTCATTGCAGTGTGACAATCTTCTACCAAACAGATTCTGCGATCAAATTTTCTGAACACAACAGAAAGCTTGTTGAGCGTGAAAAGTTGGCCAGTTATTTACCAAGAGGTGGAGAAGGATTTAGTCAGATAGAGACTGGTACCGGATTCTTTGAAGAAAAATGTTGAACGTGAAAGACAAAGACATCTCTTCCGCTCCGTTCAAACACGCAAGGAGGGCGTTTTCGTTTGAAGAGTCAAAACATTGTGATTTATGAGTTTTTGTCGTCGCAAGGTTACAGTGACAAAAGTTTAAAAATAAGAAGCCCCGTCAGCCTCTAAGCTGAGCTGCTGGCGCCCGAAGCCTGTGCTTGGGAATTTCACGTGAACCTCGTGGCAGCGAATTTTTGTTCCCACTTCCTAAGAATATTTATTACTAGCGTATTTCCGTCGTAACATCTTTAATAAAGATATTCTGTTTGTAGGACCCTATCACAGACCTTACATATATGTAAGGTCTGTGACCCTATTTCGTTCAGAACTCCTTATATTATAAGGAGAGATTTTATGATCAGGATGGTAAGAACCTTGAAATATAAACCCTAGTTGAAATTTAGCAAAAGAATTATTCGTTCAATTTCATTAAACTTCTTGAGGATCTTCTGAGATGATTTTAAGATAATTCTCTAAATCTGAACGACAATCTCTTCCAGTTGCGAGCCTTGAAGGAGTGATATTCTCTACCACGCACGCACGCACGCACTCACGCACGCACGCACGCACGCACGCAAAGACAGAAGGAGGGAGAAATCAAATTCATGACCTCACTTTAAGTATTCAATTATCTTATTTAGCTTATAGTTCCACTGTTCTCAGTCCTCGTAGTATATGACATTGTCGTATCCAGGCGCTGAACTGACTATCGACTGTTGTTTTCTTTTTCTTTTTTTTTATATGGAACGAATTATTCAGATAAATTTTGAAATTTGCTTTTAGTAATAATAATGAACTGTTCTTTTTTTAACAAATGCACCCGAATGTCTATAAAATTGCATTTTAATGGCCGGAACATATTTTCTTAAAACTTGTTAGAAGACACGAGTACCCGCTTAGAAATGACAATTTATGCATCCCTATGTCTGACCAAGGCTTTGCCATTCACACTCGTTGCTAGTTGAAAATGAAGTATTATTTTCCCTCTAAACTCCCTGCAGGGGAAGATTAGTAAGATCCCTGTATTTTCATTACTCAAATTTCATGAACTCGTCCTTCAGCTTGAAATATGCACTCCCACTAATGCGTATATTTATATCTTCCTGTCTTTCAATACACAGGTAACAGGAAATATAGCTCCATTTCTATCAAGCATTCAGTGTATTTTCACCCTCTGTCAATCACAGACTGAGTTCTACAATGAAAAATAAAAATTGTCTATGTCTCTTTATACACACTTCCACGCGCCCTAGTTCATAAACATGTCTTTAACCACGTGTATGCAAGCACGATTAGCTACAGTTTTTTTTAAAAATCAGGTTTAGGCACGTACTCACTGTACCATTGTCTAGTAACTATATGTAGTCTGTACTCACTGCACTATTGTCTAGTGACTATGTATGTGGTCTGTACTCACTGCACTATTGTCTAATAGCTATATATATGTATGTAGTTTGTACTCACTGTACTATTGTCTGGTAACTATGTATGCAGTCTGTTACTGACCTGATGTTTCGTCTTTGTATCTGTTACTTCCACCTTGATGTGACGCAACGGTTTGAATCAATAAAGTTCAAAGTTCAAAACTTTCTTCCCCCACCTATCCACGGAGTTGTCGTCTCTGTTCCTTTGTGATGGACACGTACTGCATGTTTTCATTCTCAGCTGCATTTCTTTCGTTTTTTGTGCTCAACAAGTATGTCCTCGTCGGGAACGAATTAAACAGGTTTGTAACATCAAGCACAAAAGATAGACGTTAAGATACTTTAAAAAGTCAAAAACACGAAAGGTCGTGTACCTTTTCACACGATTAGGGATGATCACTCCCAGGCGTTAATGGGTCAGCACTATGACGTCAGGTTTTGTTGTGTCAGGAATAAATTAAAACAGCCTCCAGAATGCGCGTCCTTACGCTCATCAAATGAAGAGTTTGTATACGGGTCATATACCCTCCGACACTGGCCTAACGTTGAAGAGCATGCTTTCTTAAGAGTCATCAACGCCAAAATGAACTGACCTCAGAATGCAAAGAAGCTAGGAGAGTAAACTCTGTGGCGATCTGGGGTGAGGTGCATGACATGACATCAGAGCCCTAGTAATGAATGTCAAGGCAACTGCAAGGTAAGCTGTTAAATCAACCAGGCCCCGTATGCAAGACAACCGAATAGCTGACTTATTCGTGTCATGGCGGCCATTCTAGAATAAGATCTTTGAATTTCCCATGCATGAAAACCAAACAGCCTTTTCTCCCCTCGTTGTTTGGTAATAAGTTTATTCGGCCGTGCTAGGTGCAAATAACTTATTCCAAGTTCGCCGAAACAGCCTTTTCAGAGACAGAAAAAAATCCGTTTGACATATTCGATGAGTTAGAGGTATATCAGAAATATATTTCGAAGAGCTGACATGTTGTGCACTATAGATAAACGTTAATGCTAGCACAGAAAATGTGAATCCGCATGGAACTTAACACCACTGCTTCAGGTCAAGGTCACACCGACTGCTAGCATTTTGCTCCAAGTTAGGGCTTTTTAAAAAAAATGATTTTCAGGGTGACTGCAGACAAAAAATCCAGGTCCTCGACTGCCAGTTTTTGAAACAGAATTTCAACCTCGCTACTGGTCCCGTATGCATATAAATGGTACTAAATTTATTCCCGAATAGCGGATATTTTCTGTCCCTGAAAACGCTTTTTCGGCGAACTTGGAATGAGCTGTTCACTCCTGGGAAGACCGAATAATTTAGTTATGACCGAATAACGAGGGAAACATAAACTATTTTTTTTTCGTGCATGAGAAATTTAAGGAAGTTGTTTCTGTCATGGCGACTGTTCTGGAATAAGTAAGTTATTCGAGTTTCTTGCATACGTGGCCTGATTGTGCTGGACCAGTTTGGTTTGCGGATTCTTTTCTGCCAGCGCACTGATTACAGTAAAAAGTGAAGTGCTGACCACAACCCATATGATATGCGGACTTAAGGAGAATTCCATCCATTGAAAAATAACTCGAATATAGTTATTCTTTTCCTATTCGCTCCTTGCGCATTGCGAATTTTACCTTAGTATAAGAAAGGAATAGCTGTTCCCGAATAGTGGTTATTCTGGTGTAAATTTAGTTCAGTTTACATGCATTCGAGGCCCGACCTTGCAGCCATAGCTTCCTCTCAGGCCAAGTATACTGACTACAACAAAGCTACATGTGGGCCGCGTACTAACCAGCGACATACCACAAGAAAAGTACAGGTAGTACAAGCCACATGCTTGTTCCAGCCCCGGACCAATCATTTTAGCGCAAAATGACGTCATTGTTTAGCAGGCACGTGCACCTTTTCTGGTTGCAGTGGCGTTCGTCAGTGCTAAAAGGCTCCGTTGGAGATCCGAACAGGGCCCTAACGACGTGTTGCTCAACCCGCAGGAACCTCTGTGTACTGCGAGTACTGTGCAAAGTTAAAGTTAGAGGGGAAACAAACCCAGAAAAGAAAATGCACAAGTAAATATAGAGAAACAACAAAGAAAATAAGACAGAAAAAATAAGCAAGAAGGAAGAGAAACAACGAAAAGAGAGAGGGACAGACAGAAAGAAAAACAGAGAAGAGGTTGACAAGGAGGAAGTGTGCCAACTGTCAAAAACCTGTTTCTTTTTAATCAGGGGAACGAGCGGAAATGTACTTCACCTTGTTTACATCCAGCAGTCAAGCTTCACTACCGGCCAGCCAGTTTCCACTCGCCTAAATGCACTGACATCGAAAACAAACGGCAGAGATGAAAGCTGAAGAAAGGGTTAGTGTCGTAAGTGTGGGGAAACCGAACCTCGCCGCTGCTACTAATGAGGCCTGATATGCGGTCTGCGTTGTGGTGGGGTGGGGTGGGAGAGGTGGTGTGCAGCCGGTGGTGGGGAGCATGCACTTGCGCGGAATTCTTTGTGCACTGAGAAGAGAGCAGACTGAAAGCCAGGAATCTGTCAGTTAGGTTTTTGGCTAACGTGTCATCTTGTTCTGGACAATTTGATAGAGGGGTATCGATTTAAATATCACGAGGCTTTTTGTTTACGGGATGATGTGCTACCAAAGAAAAGTAATGCATCGGGTTTTATTGATCTTCATTTAATTTTTTTATGTAGTGCTCGAATGCGTGAACATTGCAAACTGTAAGCTTTAAGAAAGAAAGAAAGAAAGAAAGAAAGAAAGAGTATTTTAAATCCACGCAGTCCTGCGGTCCTTGTAGATCTTTTCGGAGAGCAAAACCAGGTAACTGTAATATTAATCAGTTTATCGCCTCTCTCGCGAGGTTAATAGAAGACTGGTTATACAGTCAGCACTGGCCGACCTGTCCTCCGACTAGGAGTAAAAAAAAACACGAGGAAAAGGGCAGGAAAAATGCCCCTCCCCCACCCCGCTTCCTCGAAAGCTTGAGCAAACAGTGTTACTGTTTTGCTCGGTGTCCTCCTAAACTTCTACACGAAAGAACACGACCAGCGCTGCCTGACGCCGCGTAAACAGCAAAGCGGAAGTGACGCAGTCATCAAGGCAAGAATGCCGAAGGCGCGGGGCGGCACTGCTGTCGCGCTGGTCGCACGCCGAAGTATCAAAAGGGCGCGTGAGGCCTGCACAAACAGCTTTTAATCAAGCGCGCGCGCGTGTTTTGAGAAGCAACACTTCACACCGCACAAGACACGCAGACCAGCGCGAGGACAGATTTGTCCCAGCTACCGATGGTTCGCAGGAACCAGATCAACTGGAGATCGGGCTACCTGGCAGACCGTGACACGACTGAGCCGTCGACAGACAGGAGATGAACCGGTTTCTGTGTGGCGTGTCATGTAAACAGTCACAGACTGACACTTGAAAGACTTTGGCATGATGTCTACCTGCAAGATAAAGTGCCAGAGTAAGGTGACGAGGAAGTAGGGCTCTTATTGCTCTCCTCCACCTCAGTAAATCTGTAAACTTCTGTTATCCTGTTATGAATTGTAAAGAATGTATCGTCTCATTCACTTTGTCCCAGTGTGACGCGATGGCTGGATTTTTTTAAAAACCGCATTTTCACGGACGGGTTCTGTCAAACTTCATGTTGAATCGAAAAGAATATAAACTTAGAAGTAAACACGACGTCCTAATGTCTGCATGAATTTCTTTATCGTTCTGTCAAACACAAAAACTCGCACGCACCCCCCAGTATCCATGGTCATGTACGATAGCTCCCCCCCCCCACACACACACGAAGATGCTCCATAGCCTCGCACAGATCCGCACTCAGGTACGGATACAGTTTCAAGGGTAGCAAAGCTCTGAAGCCTTGTGTCTCGTCTTCCAGTAGAACTGCTGGAAAATTTTTATCTACGTGCAGATGCGCTAAGTACTTGGACCACGGGAAATAATCCAATGCGATGTTAGCAGGACTAGAAACCCGATTGGTTATTGCCTCCCTTGTACAGAATCCGCTCAGCAAATCACGAAAATTTCACAATAGTTTGTTGTTGTGGTTGTTGTTCTTATTATCGTCGTTGTCTTTATTTCAAGCCCTCTGTGTCTGCATTACTATTTCTCATACTATATCTTATTCTGGGAAAAAGCTATTACATAAAGGACGTGCCGTCCTATCCTCAACTTTCATATCGCCCTAACGCACTTAGATAAGATCCTCAAGTTACTTTTCGTTCTGACCGTTCTCGGGGAGAAGTGCAGCTCAAATTTCTTTTTAGTCGCAGAGACAGAGTCTTATTTTACACTTTTCTTAGTTTAGTTACTCTGACGCCTTTGGTAGGCTCCAGTAGAAAACCAGAAGAACGAAATTTTATCAACTTTAGAATGTCATCATCTCAAGTCTGCCATAGACAGTACTCTCAGAGGGCATCGTACATCACATTTTATTAAGAAAGTGACAAATATAAACACACCAACCAGCGGCAAAATAACTTGATGGTATAAATCAAGACACAGTTTTACAGTGGTATAAATCAAGATACAATTTTGGCGTATAAAGACATTCCCCACCTGTTATCTAGAACCGTTAAAAGCAGGTGGTAATACTTCCGCTTGAATTCACCAGACACGCCAACATAAAGTAATCACACACCAGACGTTACTGGATTTGTTGTTTGACAAAGGCAGGGCGTTTTTCACAAGAAGCTCAGAGACCATACTGAATAAATTTTTGGATTTCGACTATAGCAAACGTTTTCTTGAAAAGGCACCATAGTCCTTCTGTAATGTGGAGAATATTGTGCAATGTCACAGCAGCTTTTAGAGTACGACAGATAAGTAAATGCATGCATGCACTGGGTGTGATTAAGGGGAGAGGAGAAAAACAAGTATAAATTTAGGCTAGGGTTAGGGTTAGTAAACACTGTTAGGGTGAACTTTGTTTAGTCATTTGAGGCATCAGGCACAGAGGTCAAGCGGGCGCAAGGAACGACTTCGATAACGTTTGAAAGAATTCCCACGGCGCCGTTATAAAAACTGCTCGTCACAAAGTTCACCAGGAAAACCAACACCACAGAAAAATACAGTTATCATCTAACAACAGAAAAGATTTTGTCACACGAAGAAGCACTTTATATAAGTATTTAGTTTATATAATTATCTAGTATCTGTAACTCTGCTGTAACTCTGCTGTAACTCTGCTGTAATATCCCGTTCCATCCTGTTTCAGCAAGCGAAACAGATATACACGAGTGACCACAAATCACGACTGGCTCGCATTAGCTTTCGGGCCTTCTTTTCACACGTAGAAGTGCCCATAAATCTATGGGCACTTATGGTGAAGGCGATTTACGAGCAATTATTATGGAAAAAAGACAGAAAAACGAGCAAGATGTTCCAACTCCTATTTTTCGCGGGAAGAGCGAAATTGTGTAGGTAGGCAGGAGGAGCAGTTTCAGATTGAGTGTTCGTTGGACATGGTTTTTGAGATTCCATTCGAGTTGTGCGCAAACCCCGAGCTTATCACCGAGCGCGGAGAAACACTAGAGGGCGCTCACAGAATGCTCCAGAAGTCTTCTAAAAATAAGCTTCAGTTGTTTTTAGATGGTTGAGAGGCCAGCTCTCTGTCTTTTGATGTCCCCTGTCACCGACCCTCGGCGTGTCACCGACACACGCTTAGTGAGCGGGCTGACTTCATTAACATGGATTCTCTGTATGCACATGTTGTGCACCGAGGTGTGTGAAGAATAGCGCCGTTATAAAGAAAGGGATGCCAGATCTTTTTTAGAGGATCTGCCAAGTTCCTTTCTTTCGGCCCTCTCTTTGCTACGTGTTTGGGTACGGTAAGCTCCCTTGGACACAAGCGTCTGCATACGGCTATGTTTGAGCGCTTCCAGAATCTTTGTTGGAGTTATCTTTCGATGATTTAAGCGCTCTGTCTTCATTTGTTCTTTATTAACCGACCCTCTATTTAAACCGCTCTACCTTAGGCCTTCTGCCGTCTTTCTTGAATTTCCATTCATCTGACTCCTGTGCTGCTCGAATATCTTTCTCGCCTCTACGAAAGCCCACGTCTTCTCCAGGAGAGACAACGCCTCATGGTCAGACCTTAGCTAAATTAATAAACGACCACGACCATACCCTGCCCAAAACAGCACAACACAAAACAAAAACAACAACAACAACAAAAAACTCAAACCCCCAAAATGAAACCCGGAAAATCATTGAATGTAGTTTTCTAAGGCAGAGGAGGGAGGAGGATCCCAGAACAGAATCAGTTAACATTACATCAGATTAATGCCCTTATTGGCACTATTATTCATTGCAGGTTTAATGAAATGCAGCATTTAATTGGCTTCAGGCAGCATATCCGTATCTCGGTTTTCTATATACAAACGTGGCCGTCAGACTTGATTGGCATGTTATGAGCGGTCTATGGAAAGAATTTTAGTTCCTTTACAAACTGGTTCTGTCCGGTTCGTTCATATTTTCCCTTCCGTACTGAAATAGTGCCTGTTAGACCCGTTCAAACTCTGGAATTCAAGGTAAAGCATTCTGTGGGGGCATGGAGTGATGGTTACGCCATCCATCCAGTATCTGTAACTCTTCTCTAACTTCTGTAATATCTCGTTCCATCCTGTTTCAGCAAGCGAAACAAATATACACGAGTGACCACAAATCACGACAGGGTCGCATTAGCGTTCAGGTCTTCTTTTCACACGTAGAAGTGCCCATAAATCTATGGGCACTTATGGTGAAGGCGATTTACGAGCAATTATTATGGAGAACAGAGAGAAAAACGAGCAAGCAGACCAACCACTGACAGTAGTCCAGCTTCCTCCGAGTCGACTGGATGTGCCTTTATATCCTTCTCCGCCCTGAAAGTGAATTACCCAAAAAACCAGGTGGCGCTCGTCGAGCACTTCAGCTTGTATAAACAGAGAGAAAAAAATATGCCGGTGCTTAAGGGGAAAAGGTGCTTTACAACTAAGATTTGAAAGTAATACCGAGTCCATTTACATGAAGTCATTCCCATATTTAGAGAACGACGAGACTGAAACATTTCTGTCGTTCACCGACATGCAGCGAAGAAAATACAACAAATACGTGCTTCACTGTTTTTTTTCTGGGAAAATATTACTTCAGCAGCATACTGCAAACACTGGTAGCGCTGATGAGAGAAAATGATGGATACCATCCATGTGGGAAAGATGCGCACCCGGAGGGCTTAGAATGGGTGCTGTGCACATCTGTGCTGTTGGAACAGTTCATATGCTCTGAAGGTGAGTACAGAGAAGGCTTCGGGCTGTGCTTAATTACAAACAACACTTGGCAACTTCCTCGTTAGTTGAACGGTTGCTGCAGACTAGTGACGCAGTGAATTTTTCCGTGTGCTGTGTTCCTAAACACAACGTTAAAAACTATTCAAGCAACTGAACCAGTTGGCGTTTAAAAAAGGAATGAAAAATATGCCACTTTAAGCAATGTCTAACGACAGAGGATTTGAAGAACACGGCTACACACACGCACTCACGCACCCACGCACGCAGAGGCATGGACATGCAAGCACAGACATAGCACTAACAAATTAAAATACTATAAAGATAGGGAAAACATTAAATAATACACCTCTAAAATTACTGTAATATAAAATAACTCTTAAAATCATCCAGACATTATGGGGAAAAACAATGCCAACAATACCTGCAAACTGTGGACTGACAAAATGATACTTTGCTTTTTAACTATGATTGCACCACTCTGTAGTAAAATTAAACAAATAAAATATTTAACTCTAAATTTTGTAGAGAAGACGTAATTATCATGTTCTGGAACCGACAGAATGCAGAAATAATAATAATAATAATAATAATAATAATAATAATAATAATAATAAATACAGCTAGATCAACACTGGGAAAGTGTTGAATAATACATACAAAAAACACCATCAACGCTGAATGGGTCACAGAGTTGAAACAGCTAATTTTCCACTCAGTGCTACACAAGAAGACTTAATTTGAAACCCCAAAGCGAGCAGCATTGAAAATCAATAGAGCTGTACCGAATATTCGATTCGAATTCGTATTCTGCCGAATAATGCAAAACGTGTATTTTTGCCGGGATTGCACGACACTAGTGCCAAATTAATTATTCTGTCACGGAAGTAAAACCTATCCAAAGGTTGAATTCCTTGTTAAAAAAATTAGGTTGTATTTAAATTGGTATAGTAGAACAGCATACAATTCATAACATTTTAAAGATACAATATTGTTAAGAACTGCTCTCGTTTGAAATTCAGCCGAACACCGAAAACCTGGTATTCGGTACAGACCAAGAAATCAGGCAGCGTTTCTCGAAATATGCTGAATCCTCTCTTCCCCTGCTCCTACTCAGAGGCTGGCAGAGAGATTGCAGAGACGGTCCCTGATGGTGAAAGCGAATTAGTGTGTGTGACCTAAGCTAAGATTTAACGTTTACACATCAGCACTAAATGCGATCTCGAGTTTGAAAAAAAACCCACAATGTTTATCACAACCGTTGCGTAAAGCTTCAGCTCATGCAGGCCATATTAATTAAAACAAAATATCGACAAATAGAAGGATGGAAGAACAGACAGACAAGAAAGCAGAGGATGACGTCACAGAAAATTGCTTCATGCTTAGCCTTGTAAATCGAAAAGGTTAAAACTAAATGTAAATACACATGCTATGAAACTTGCAAGAACGAACAACAGAAAAGATTCACAAAGTCAATGCATCTGATAAATGTGTATAGATTTTTGTTATGTACAAAAGGGAAGGTTTCAGCAAACAGCATTAAGAAAATTACAAAAATCACTCAAGATATAAATGTTATAGTAAGTCTGTATGCAAGAGAAAAAAAAAACAAAGGGTGATTAATGACTGACTCGCAAGAAAATAATATAGCGTGCAAAACTCCATCGTGTTATGCACGTGCTAGTAATTTATTTGGCTGCTCAGTGGCTTTTCTTCTCGGGAACGGCCCGCGATGTTATAAGCATAATTGACCAGTCACTGAAATGGAGACTCGAACGGCGGGTAGTTAAGCAAAGACAGGCTCCAGGCTCGAGTTACGAACCTTAGAATCATTCGGTGTTCTGTTGATAGGAACACGCCAAGCTCTAAATAGCTCCATTATAAAGTCAGAAATATTAGCAAGGGGACAAAGTCTTTGTGTCCAGATTTGGCCTTAAGCTGGAGGTGCACTTATGTCGAGAAACAACGAAAGGCCAAAAGGGCTCGTTCTGGAAACCACAAACAACTTTCCCGGAGAACATGATTCGAGCAGATGAGATCATGTTGCTGATTGTCTCCCCCCAGCCCGGCAGGGATCTGATTGTCTCCCCTCCAGCACGGCAGGGATCTGCTTGTCTCGCACTGACATGTCAGGGAGCCGATAATCTATAACCACCTGGCTCAGGTGACAAACGAGGTCATCGAGAGCAGAAAAGGGTGGTGGTGGGTGGGGGAAGGGGAAGCAAAAACAGCGTACACAAACGGATGTGGGAATCAATAAATTCATAAAACTCTTTTTTTTGAGGGGGTGAGGGTGGGGGCAGACCCAACGTCATCAGGGAAGCAAGTTAAGTGTATGTCGAAATGGTTCAGGAATCCTTCAAGCACAAGTGGTGTCCTCGAGAAACTTAACGAACGGAAGTATTCGTTATTTCAGTAGTATTTTTGTTTTCGGCTTTTAGACTCCCAGCAGCCGTATCCTGGTTGGCGTGTTTGCCGCTGTCATTCTTTCAGGACACCCGGCTGCAAGGGAAGAAAAACGTGTTGCGTTAGAGTTACAACTCATTCATGACGCGAGCGCTCGGTGAACTAAACACACCAAGCAACCCCAGGAGGTCAGCAAGAGGGGGACACAGGCGTGGGAGGGAGGGGTGAAAGAGAAAAGGATGGGCAAAAAAGAAAGCGAGAATGGAGAAAAAGGGGGAAGGAAAGTAAGAAAGAAGAAAGAAAGAAAAAAGAAAGAACAGGGAAGAGGAGAAAAGGATGTGAAGTAAAAGCAAGGAATGGGGAGAGATAAGAGAGAGGGAAAGAGGGAAAGAATGAGAGGGAAAGAGGAAAGGACAGGGGAAGGGAAAAAAATAATGGGATGAAGAACGGAACAACAGACGGACGGGCGAATGAGAAAACAAAATTGATTGAGACTGAATAGCATCGTGTTTACCTTCAGGAGGTGGGTGGGGACGGGTAAACAGGCTCAGGACAGTCATCTATACTGCGCGGAGGATGAGGGTGGGTGGGTGTGTAAGTGAGTGGGTGGGGGCTCTCTGTCTAGTCACCGCGCGGGCGCATCAGTCGCGAGCACCTGGACCAGAATTTCTTTCATCAGCTCGGCAAACAGGTCAGCAGGGAATTTATTGATCATACACCAATGAGGAAAATGAGCCAGGTAAACGTACGTTAGTAAACGGGACGCTATGCGAGGCGAGCTGAAAGTACGCTAATGTCCATTTCAAAGCGAGCTTTGTCCGAGGGGTTGTCATCAGAAATCCTCCCTGTAATGGCCGTTGTCATTAGGTCTCGGTGGAAGCAAACATGGTCGTATAACCATCATTGACTCTGCGTACTCCAGGCGCTCTTACTATTACATTGTTATTTGCCCACAGTTAACTCTTCAACTTCTATTGCCGTGGTGAAACTGTGCATTAAGCAGCAACAGCGTCCGGCGTCTTTACGATTTGAGAACATGCTAGTCTCTTAGGAAAAGTAATAGAATGGGAAAACCTTTCGGGAGAGTAGATTGTAAACTGACCAGCATCTACAGTTTGTTTTGTTTGTAATGCGTGGATTGCGAAATAACCCACTTACATACTCCTCTCGTGACCCTGTTTTTTTAAAAACCTGATATCCTTATGAGACATTCTTACTATAAAACTAAACACATTAATTATGTACATTCTATTTAAGTTAATACCCCAGCTATTTTTTTATCTGAGCGGAAAAGATGTGTAAAATCCTGGTATTAATTAATTGATTGATTGATCAATTGATTTATTGATTGACCGATTGACTGACTGATTGATTAAAGAAGTTTACCACATGGCTTTTCCCTCTTATCTCACGTGCTCATTTTGCCTCCTTTTTGTGTAATTGCACGTTTTTGTGCTTGAGTGTGTACGTGTGTATTCTGTCAAAATAGGACATAAGCCCTCCCCAACAAATTCTAGTTATTTGTTTTCACAGGTAATTCTGGGATCAACTCTTGAATCCTCTCTCGAAATTTCAGAACAAATTCAGTTCCACAAGCTTATTGCAGAACCATACAGGTTCGCGAGGAATGTTGTAAACGTCATCTGTTGAGAGACCAGCGCTGATGTTCCTTGAACATCTTTGGCGATGTCTGCGTAGGTACTGTAGATGTTTGCAGATTATTCTTGAAATGTCCCGCAATTTTGCAAGGCCTTCTGCTTAACCTCCGTCTTTCACTTAATATTCTTCGCTTTTACCAGCTGTATTAAAAAAAATCTGTGCACTCACCATCCTGTCTTGATATGCAGACTTTCTTCTGTCAAAATTCGCAGCAAGTACTCTCCTTCGTGGGAGTCCGAGTTGTAGAACGGCACCAGGAAATAGTTGCCGGGTTCAAGGTCAAATCTAGCATTGACCTCTCGCATTTCCGGTTCACCTTGAACCTGGTCTAAAAGTTGAAATTTGGAGATGTGTCGCTTATCGTCCTTTTCAGTGCCTTTACTCTGTAACCGTGAAAAAAAGAACAAATACAGCATAGCCAACTTGTTTACACCTTATTCAGATTTCCAGTCTGTTGCAAACAAGTTAAGTGTTTGTTTCCCTATGCTGCGCTGAACAACACAAGGCACTACTCGTTTGGGAGGCGAGGTCACAGTTGAGACAGCGTCACTTAGTGTTAGACTGATGGGAAACAGCACGACTGAGTCGACCCAGAGTTTCAGTTGCGTCCCTCACTTGCGAAACTAGGGTAAGGAAATCTGTGACCAGATGCTCAAAAATCATGAGCTTTTCGAATAAAGATTTACTAAATCAGGGCTAGATTTGTGTAAACAGTAGAAATTGTTTTTTTTTAATAAAGCACATTTCGATCTAAGTTTTTGCCTGTAAAATATCCAAACCTGCATAAAACGAGATCTTACAAGGCACCCAAAACCCCAGAATTTCAAAACAAAAAGAAAAAATTAAAACAAACAAACAAACAAAAAAGTCTCCCAAACAAAACAGGAATAAAAGATTTATTTTAAGTTACACCCCTTGTTTAAAATGTCTTGGGTTAATAAAATATTAAATAAAGGTAATGAGAAACATTGTTTTTTTCCCCAAAACTTCATTGTAGTAGGGGTTTTGCGGATAGAAAGACAGTAAGATCGGCAGCCACAGACAGACAGGTAGGGCCCATGTACTGACCATGACAAAATGGAATTCCTTTTATTGTTACTGTTTTTACTGCTGCATCTAGTCAAGGTGAAATATGATGGACATCGAGCCTGCTGTCTGAAAGCTAGGAAAAAGGTGGCTGCCCTGCCCTTGCATGAAGTGCATTAAAACCAGAACCGATGATGGATATTCATCATCCCTCATTTGTTTTTCCACCAGCTTCGTCCTACCCACCCAATTGCATCCCCGGTGCATCCGTCTGCTAGTTAAGCCCCATCCTCCACCCGTCTGCATACCCTGTACAAGCAGAATCCAATCGGCACCAGCAGGCTGTTGGCTGTGGGCGCTCCGTGTCGATAGTCCTGCATGAGGGAGACAATCACGTGACGCTTGCCCTGCAGAGTAGGGGGAGACAACTCATCGGGTCCCTCCATGCGAGTCACCTGGAAGTGATGTCGATGGGACTTGGAGTGAAGGTCAAGGTTGGCACGGGAGGAAGACGGTCTCGTTCCTACAGTTGACAGTGACGTGAGTAAACGAGACTTAAGGGCTTCGGTACGAGAGTTAGTGCAGGTACTGGGGCTATTTTCCTTCTGTGCTCATGGCTTCTGACGCTTGTCATCAAATGATAATGCAAGCGATTCTACTTTCTAACTTTAAATGTGCGTTTTTTGGAGAAAATTTATAACTACTGGAATAAACAGAAGAACTAAGACAGTCGCAAAACAGAGAGTCTATATAAAATTGTCATCGAAAAATATGAACAAAATAGCAAAAACTAGTTTGCTATTTAAAAAAATATGTATATGTAAGAAACGGAAAATTACAGACAGGTATATGTTGGTACACGAGACCCATGCATGTACAATATATTATTACATGAATATGCAGTACATTTGTACATGCATGTGTAGTACGCTAACACGTACGCATCCACTTGTCGTACACTTCCAACAGGAGCCGCCAGCGGCCCTCGGACCGGAAGTAGTCGGCCTTGGTGGCACGGAAGTGACCCTGGGTCAGCGAGGACAGCGAGTTGGAGGAGAAGTGGCGAGCCAGGTTGGTCTGCGGGGCGCTGTGAGGCCGTCGATCCTCAGACGCCAGGACGCGGCCGAAACAGCCGGAAGCGGCAGCTCCGTCTCCACTGCCGCTGCCGCCTGCAGCGCTGCTTCCGCCCAGACCGGAACCGACTGCCGGGGGCTTGAACTGCAGAGAGATCTCGGACGAGCTGTGCGTGCTTCCCGCGTCCGACTGGTTAGAGATGGACCCGCGGGACTTGCTGGTGGAAACTCGAGATCTGGGCTTGGCGGAGGTAGGAGGTCCCGACAGAACGCTCCCTGATGACGCGGTTCCGGTCGCGGGCCTGTGCTGGTGGTGGTGATGCGAGCCGGAAGGACAGTCCGTTGTGGCAGGGAACGTGAACACCGATGTTGACGACCTGGTCGACGCAGACATCACAGAACTCGACGAGCCCTCGCTCATCGTCAGCGACCGGGCCGAGCGCGGGAAGCTGCCAGTTGGTGACGAGGTGGCCGAGCCTTTGCTTAGGGTCGAAGAGGGCGTCTTCATTTCCGCTTCGTCTTGGTCCGCCATCCAAGCAGTCGGAACGGGCGGTCGAGGCAGCTCCGAGGCGAACCTGCCGGGAGACATGGGTGGCGGGTCTGTCTGAGGATGTCCTCCCAGGGACTCGGGTTTCTCGTGCTCTCCGGAATTCTCAGATGTTGCTTTTATATGTTTCCCAGAGGAAACAGCAGGAGATTTCGGCATCGGTCCAGGCATCTGTGAATGATTTTCACTCGAATGACTTTGGCCAGCAAAGCTTTTTGGCGACTTGGGAGACTTTGTCTGTTCTGTTGACAATCTAGAAGACTTCAGACCTCTCTGCTGAAGGTCAGCAGAAAGGGTATGGCTGTCTGTCTGTCCTGCTTGTCCCGAAACTTTGGGCGATTTGGGCAACTGCTGACGAGCGCTGACAGAAAGACTACAATTTTCTTTCACTGAGTCTGAAGATGCCATTGTTTTCGATCCAGTGAACGTGACCTTAGCAGATTCTCCTTTTGGCACTTGTGATGACGTAGACCCTGACGCAAGCGGCAAGTGAGCTTTCTCTGGGGTCAAGTTCTGCAACTCACCCATCTGCCTTGTTTCAGGAACGATATATGGGGACCTGGGTGATTTCGGTGACGTCAACACGAACCTTTTGGGTGATGGAGCCCCGACCTCCAAAGCAGAGCTTCCCTCCTGACTGGAGAACGAGGTGGGTGGGTTTCCGTCGGACTGCTGTCTGGCGCGTTTGTCCGTGAGAACCTTACCCCGGGGGCTGCTGCTCTCAGGGTGAGTGACAGGCGCCAGCTTGCCGCTAAGTCTGTTGGCCTCGCTCTGTGCCATGGCCCGCCTCTGCAGGTCATGGCCACCCTTGCGACCCACGCCTCTGCTTGATGACAGCAGCGGGGTGGCGGTGGAGTGAAGCCCGTTTCTCAACATCGCTTGGCTGACAGCTATGCGCTCGCAGTGCTCCGTGAACACGGGGCTGCAAGGTGCGGAAGGGGAGAGTGGAGGGGAAGCAGGCTGCTTCTCTGGGCCCTCTCGACTGCTCTGGGTGGGGGTGCCCAGCATCTCGGACGACCTGCATCCGAAGAGCTGATAGTCCCGGAACGGGAAGAAGAAGTAGCCTTGCTTCGGATCACCGGACTTCTTCGCATGGTCGTGCCGCTCGTCTTGCCTGTGCGGCAACACCACGGATGCGTGACTGGCGCGCCTGCGAGCCAAGCTGAGCATGTCCGAGTCCAGGAGCCGCCCGACAGTGTCGTCTGGCTTAGGAGCGGAGCCGCGCCGCTGCAGGCCGTTGTTGTTGCTGTGGGCACCACTTGCCAGGTCTGGTGATGCCAAGCCGCCCTGCATGTCCCAGCATTCCATGGCGTGCGGCAGGTGGTAGCTGCGGCTCAGGCTCAGCCCGTCCGCTCGGAACGGTTCCGGCGAGCTGATGATGAACAGTCCCCCGAAGTTGCACCGGAAGTCCTCCATGGACACCCAGTAGTCGTCGTCATCCTTCTTTGCCAACGGCTGCAGTCGCTCCATGAAATCGCGGTTGACCGACTCCCAGGAAGCCGAGTCTCTGCAAAAAGATTATCTCAGATTTGGGAGGTCATCATGTCAGGTCAGGTCAAGATGCTTGCTTTACGGTCCTAAACAGAATGTCAGCAAGGTTTTCAGAACAACGCAGCTGATCTGGGTCAGAGCAGGGGCTAGGGGATGAGTTTTGCTATTGAAAAAGACAGGTGGTAGACAGGTGGTAGACAGGTGGTAAAGGTATATTTTGTTCATTTGATCCTGCAGCCCGTGTGGATCTCTTTCCTCTAGGCGAGCAGCCCAATGGATGGAGCATATTCAAGACGATGGATGGATGGATGGATGGATAAATGGAAACACGGACAGATAATGAGAGAAAGACACGCTATGAAGAATTCATGTATTAAGATAAAGAAAGTATATAAAGCTATATATATAGAGACATACTATAAAGAACTCTAAATGTAGAGCATATACAGAACTATTGCATGTACCCCAAACTACAGAGAGCTATTTATATATACATATATATAGTTTTTTGCACATGTAATAGTTCTGTATATGCTCCACATTTAGAGTTCTTTATACTATGTCTATAGATAAAGCTTTATACAGTCCCTTTATCTTAATATAAATATATTATTATTATATATAAATAAAGGGAGAATATAGAGAACTATCGTATACATAGAAATACATAGAATGGTATAATACATAAAAGGAATAAAGAAAACTAGCAGTATCCACTAGCTCACAGTTTTGATGCTTGGGTTAAAACAATACGGAGGGAAGAGGTCGAGGCACTTGTCCCTATCACACGAATAATGAGGAATCGTGACGAGCGTTAGCGAGAGACACCGCGGGAAAGAGCCGGATAAGGTGCAGTGGATGAAAAAAGGAACACGATGTGGATTAGCAAGTAATTAGGAACTGAGATTAAAAGTTAAACAACGGGCCAGAAGTGTGGGTGATGAGTAGAAGATAAATCAAGGAGAAATTTTGCCTTTACGCTAGGAGATAAAAGTGCCGACCCGTGCAGGTAGTGGTGTTGATGACGAAGACCTCGACGAAGCATCTGATTGGTTAAACGGCGCTGCGATTAGCTCGAGTACGAATTTGCTTTTAAGGAACTCTCACTCTCAGACAGCACATATCGAACCTTAGATGAAAGAAAGAGAACTGACCTGTCCGAAAATTTACCCTGCCACTTGGCCTCGGCAGGAAAGGGGCACTTCAGGCGAATCATCTCGACCAGGCGACCGTCCGTTGTGGGGAACTTGGTGACCGCTGTGATGACGTGTAAATACCGTAAGCTCTGGCTCGCCTGCAAAGTTAATGATGATTAACACGCGACAGCTGGGAGACGGATAAAGAGGGGTAAGGAAGTATTTCGTTGTCGATTTTTGAGTTGAAGGACGAAGGACTCTCCCACCTACCAAATTCTGTAACTAGTGCAGCGTGTCTGCCCATCCCTCCTAAGTACTGACTGGAATGTAATGTGCGTGTAGGGAAGATGCTGGAAATGATAACACCCCCTTCACCCACTTTCAGTTTGAATGCTTTATGTACTGCAAACAGCTGGCAGCTGTTTTCGCACACAGTTTTTACAAGTATTCAAAGAGACTGGGTTAGTAATGTATTAACAGATGTCCACGACCGACAGAAAAAAAGTTAAAATTTTTAAGGTCGAAACTAATCAACGAAAGTATGATAGAGTAAAACAAGAAGAGAAAGAATAGGAAGTCAAGACAACAGTCATCGTCATCCAATCCTCTCACCTTTGCCCACAAACCCTTCTTTTACCTTGGGTTGGATTGGTGAGGGGAGAGGTCAAGGGGTGGGATGGAGTTGCGAAGGACGTTACGCCCATCTTTAGCTTGCTTGTCCCTAAGAGTTCCTCATCCTTAGGATAGCAAAAGGGACTCAAGATACGAATATTTATCGACATCTGCTGCATGTCGTCGTACCTGGAGCTCGCTGTCGACGTGAGTAAAGCCGGTAGGGGTGAGCCTCTTGTCGTTTCTCCAGCAAACCATCATGGAACGTGCCAGGTGGGACTTCAGCAGGATGCGAAAGAGGTTGGACGGGGGGCGCACGTCAGGTGAGAAGTGTTCGCACACGGCGCCCGTTAGGTCTGTTAGCGCATCCAGCGTGTTCCCGTACTCGATGGACTGGAACGTCTTCTTGCACCTTAGGCAAACAGGCATGCGCGTGAAAGAGCACGGGATAAAAAGGATGAAATATTAATGCCTGTTAAAATACTCGGGAAAGTCTACACCTTTGGTAGAACAGTTTGCGCGTGAAAGAGCGCGCGAATAATAATAATAAAAAATACGAATGACTAGATACTTAAGTTCTGCGTTAGAATACTACGGAAAGTCTTCTGGCACCTTCGTCAGACCTAAAAACAATAAAGATGTTTGCATATCATCGCAATCTGTACAACTCGAAGTACTAACTAGTTTCATAAGACTTATTACGTTTTGTCAGAACTATGCTTTGCAAAGATTGCCCGGGCTAGCCAATGGCTGCATGCTGAGTTCTTGGAGGTTGTTAAAGCAAACCAAACCCACTGCTTGGCGTTCGAAAAGCGAAGAAAATGAGACAAAAGAAGAGGAAAGTGCAGTATTAATGACGTGTCAAGATCAAGGCACAGAACTGTCTGAACTGCCGAGAAAGCACAACAGCGCGTGGCATGAGAAAACAGATGATTCCGAAAATCTCGTTTCGGATGCTTGTTTTGTTGTTCTTGTCGTGAGGAGGGGGGACAGAGAGACAGAGGGAGGAGCCAGCGAGAAAGAAATGAGGGCTGAGTCGAATGTTTTTAATGTGTGTGTGTGTGAAAGCGAGAGAGAGAGAGAGAGAGAGTGAGAGGACTCTGATATTAAAAGACAACTTTACCGGTAGTTTTATGCTTCTTATCAATCAAGCTGAAATTTCCGGACACTGAACACTGAGTTTAGTGGCTTAAACATGCCGCTGGGTTTTTTCTCCCTCTCCCTTGTTCAAGCAACAGTGACGCGGAAAAGGAGAGGCAGATATGTTATTCTCATAAAATGACCTGAAGCTGCAGTCTGCAGAGACATGAATGTAATCGCTGTTCATCTTATTACACTCATCTATCTGTCTGTCTGACTGTCTGTTTTGCCTGCCTGCCTTTAAGCTTGTCTAAATGCCCTTCGGTGTTTCTACATAAATCTTCAAGAATCGGCAGAGAGTGATGCAGCCGTACTTGGCGTATGCTTTTTCCACCAGGGGTCCCCACAGCTCCTGGGCGCTTCCCAGAGGACCGCAGAAAAGATGACGACCATCCAACATGGGCATCCGGTCATCCACAACGATGTCAACCCATTCTCCAAATCTCCAGACATTGAAGTGAAAAGCTCCTGTCATCAGACAAATGTGCTCACCCAATTATGTCATTAAAAATTCACCTGCTGTCTTATACGCGACGACAAGAAAATCTTTTGCTGTCTACGAATTAAAATTCTGATAGCCAGGCTAGGCCTAAATTTGTGCAGGGTCGAGAAACAAAAAGGAAAAAAAAAAGCAGAAAGAACGGAAGGAAAGTAGGAAGAGGAAAAGAGAGAGAGAGGGGAAGGATGATGAGGAATAAAAGTCAGAGTTTAAACCGCTAATTCAAATTATTCTCTAGCTGATGCTAAATCCCTCAGGCAGTCCCGACCCTGTAACCCAGTTTACCCCCACTGGGAGTTTAACTGCTTGAGATGTCGATCAAACGAGAACCCAGATGTATCGTCTGCAGGTTAGGGTCAAGAGTTCACCGAAGACGCCCTACCGGTGTAATCCTTGCTGAAGTCTTGCACGAAGTTTTTGTAGCCCGGTATAATCTTCTCCAAGTGTTTCAGGCTCAGGGACACTGTCACCAGCGCCGCGTGAAACCAGTGCCGCAGCTTCCACTGTCGCCATGGAAACGGCTCGTCGCACACCCCTCCTACCCCAACGAAGATCGGATCGTCTTGGATTTCCTGGGAAATTGGGACGAACATTTGAGACCACAGGCAAAAACTTGTTTGCTTCTGTAAGATTTTACGCAGTCTAGTTCTCAGGGATATTTTCTAAAATATTTCGGCTGGTAGGAATTGGTGAGTTCGCATTTGTATACACATGGTATATGCGTTCAATTAAAAAAAGATTCGTGAAAACGGGAAGATTCTGCAGCGAATCTTGCAGTGGGAACAGAGGCATCGCGTGATGAATTAAGTACAAAAAGGTTTTGCAGTTGTGGCATTTTCTTTTTTTTGGTATCAAGATTGCTGTGTGATTGCTTGGCCTGTGGATGATTCAATGTGTAGCACCGGCCCCCTCCCCATCTGATGGGCGTCTTACTCAGCAAGGGACAAATTTTTTTCCTAGGCAAAAAATAAAACAAAACGCCAACCAAACAAACGAATAGCAACAAATGTGTGTGTGTGTATATATATATATATGTGGAGAGAGAGGGAGAGACGTGTTGTGCATGTGCGTATGTGTGACACAGGTGTATGTGTGTGCGTAGGAATAAAGCGATGCCTTTTTGCAGCCGAATAAAAGTACCGAGCTATGATATGATTGTAGATACTTGAAAAAAGGTTCGCGAGATGTAGTCAAGCGCTCTCACGTACGCACGCATGTACCCACGACACGCACGTGTACACGCGTCCACCTCCAACACCATGTCTGCTTTTCTGATGACAAGCGGGCATTTCTACACTGGTAGGCGGAGGCAGTTCAGTGTGAATTTAACAGACACGGGCTTAGAATGTCGCTGCGCCTCCGTTGTCCCTTTGCGTGTCTCTGCTCTGTCTTGGCTGCGGACGCGACATATGCTCTCTGGATTTATGCGTGTTCAAATCGCTGCCGTAAAGAGTGTGTTTAGATCACTGCATTCAATGCGTGTTCGTTTCAGTGCAAAAAATTTAAATAAATAAAAATAAAAACAACAACAGTTTAAGCGTGGGTCACGCTGTATGATCTGTCCAGCGATCTGAACACGCTCTCGGAGCGCAGCGGATCTAAATACACATTGAATCCAAAGATCTGAACACATATCGACCCCAGCGGTTTCTTCACCTATTGATTTCGGCGTATCTGAGCACACAGCTTAGAACAACGGTGTGGACATGTATGGTGGCGATCTGAACACAATTTAATGTCGCGACTTGAACACGAAGTTTATTGGATCCATATGAAACAGAGTGGACCATAGCAGTCTGAGCGCCAGCAAATGACTGAACACGCGCTGGCTGTAGAAATCTAAACACTTTTTTCCCCAGTGACGCGAATGCCTACTGAGTGCAGTGATCTGATTGAACGCACACCTTAGGGCAGCGATTTGAACACGCATATAATCCAGCGATCAAAGGGTTCATCGGCAGGTCGCGAGAACGGGCGTACCAGGGCGAGCTCATGAACCCCCAACAACTGCCAGATACAGGTCACTTGGCCAGTTTATGGCTCGCACCATCTGTCCCAAGACAATCTTTGTTCTCGCGGCAAAGTCTGCCATGCATCCGGACAATAGTTAATTGTGGGAAGAGAGAAGAGTGAACACCCTTCAAAACCAAACTTTCTGAAAAATTCTATAGGATTTATTTTTAATGCTAAGTGAACGCCATAGGCCAGTGTAGAGTTTCGAGACGGCCACCTCGCGCAGGCGCAATGAGTGTTTACTCCCACCCAATGTTTACGTTTTGGTCAGGGTCCTTTTGGAAGATGGCGGATCACCGGGTGACCTTAACAGAACAGCTGGGTATTGATTTACTGAGAAATTCGGCTTAAAACATTCGATTATGGAGCCCAGAAGCAATGAGACTTTTTCTTAGCGTCAGGAAAAAGCTGCAGGAATGGTCTACATAAAGCCATCGATAACAATCTCAGATTTTGGACCGGATGTTCTGTGTTTTTAATCATCCATTCACAGCACATTAAAATGTCCTTCATAAAGGGATTTTTTGTTGGAACTCTATACTGGTCTAGTTATTTTCTGAACCTGGAATTTCCTTTAAAAAGGAGATTACGCAGTTAACTTAAAACGACATCGGCCTGTATTTATGACCAACAGTTATTTAACCGACTCTCAAGTTGACCGGTGTTGGTTAGGGAACCGACGGTAAACATTTAACTGTTGGCTGAAGTGACTGCTAATCCATGTGGGACTAACCCTCTCTCCACAGCTCACCGGCTGGTATTTTTGGATACTTAGAGGTGGTCCGTCACTGCGCATGCGTTCCCAGCAAATTGTTTACTTCCCACTTGAAGAACTGCGAACGAACCGAAGAAAGCGAGAAAGTCGAACTTTACGCTCAGCGAAGGAACAGTGTGGACTGACCCAACCATTTAATATTCACACATCGGACTTTGTGTCTTCTTCAGACGTATTGTCAGCGCATATAATATGTCTGCCTGCCTGCCCGCCCGCGTGCGTGCGTACGTGCATGCGAATGTATGAATGTAATTTAATGCATGCATGCATGTATGAAGAGGGAGAGAGAGAGAGAGAGTTTTGTGTGCATTTTACAAGTCTGTTTTTCTAATGACTATTTTGTATGCTTTTAGAGCTCTCACGAGATTAGGCGTGATAAATTCCAAGTGTTTTTTCACTATAATGTACCCAATTTATTATATTTTAATTATTTACGCTAGTTATTATTTACTGTATTTATTATTGTACTAATTGTTATTATTTATTTTATTTGCAGGACGAAATAAAATGATCGCCGCCATGCTTAAAGGTCGTTTACCGTACTTAACGGCAGTGGACACCACCGTTAAATTAATGGTGATTAGTGGACATCGATTAACTCGCAACGATGTCCATGAATTCCCAACAAAGGTCGTTAACCGATAATTTGTCACGTGATGAAGATTTGTTTCAGCTTAACCATCGGCCATGAATACAACTCCAGATCTTACACTGTGTCATGCGGTGTTTCCGAAACTCATTTTTTCCTGAACAAGCATCGAGAAACACCCTCGATTGTCTCGCCTGGCGTCTGAAACCAGCGAGCACCAGGACCTGCACACTGATTTTAATGCACCCCATGCAGTTAATGAAGCCAACGCTGGCGCTGACAACAAAGCGAGCTAAAGACCGCAAGGTTGTATGCATCTACTGTCGTCACTGTGCGAACAGAAACATTTACTCTATGCGTGAATGTAAATTGATGCGTGGCATCAAGGAGGCTGTTACCGCGAGACCCGCGCACACGTCCAGTAAGCCAGAAGGTACCAACGAAATGTCACACGTGCTGCCAGATCCACCGGCCGTTGCCATGGAAACTGCTCGAATTAAAGTTTTTGGACTTACCGTGCACCTTGTCTTCTCCCTCCTTTACCAAAAATGTGAAAAATCTGGCGTTCATTGGCTGTAGGCCTCAAACCACGGTGGCCTATTTTTCTGACATTTTAACAAATCAAACTGAGTGCTTCCGAGTTACGTTTCGTGTTTATTTCGATTTTACAGCTATTTCTGGTTATTTACGTTTGATCCGAAACCTTGACCGAAATTTTAAAGACAGGAATATGAAGGATAAATGAAAATTATTTGATCTTTGGAAAGGTTATCATTATAATCAGAATAAGTAGTCATGCAGTCATTTATCACAGCATCAGTTTGTCACATGTCACTCCTAGGATATCACCTGTCACTCTTAGCTTAGCCAGCTAGCTCCTCCCCTTCTCTTCACGCTTAGATAGGTGAGTGATTCGCCATTGGTCATGGCAGCTGCCCTGCTCCACCTAGTCTGACCAGAACCGGTTTACTCGAGGTTAACGCGTCAGAACGACTACTACTTAAGGAGGCAAAAACGCGATTAGACACATACACACAGAGACAGGACATGGAGAGAGAGTTAATGTATGGAGACCTAGTGAAAGCAGACACGTGTAGACCCACGGACCTCGACCCCTCGCCATATTAGCCAAAGACGTGAAAAAGAGCAAAGGACTCCAGCATCTCACGCAGGTACCCGGGGTGTATTCTGCCGACTACTAGACAAAGTAGTAAGTGACTGTTGTTGTGCCTTGTAGGACTGCTCTTGCCATAGATTATCTTAGAGTCTGGGACTCGCGTTTATTTAAGATAGGTGGTTTTATCCTGCCGGAGACAGGAGACGTCATAAGCTAGTTGCCGGGCAAGTACGCTAAGAGGGTATAGAGTGAAGTGCGGTTCGTGGAAGTGTCTTAGCTTCATAGTTGGTCGTTGAATAGCTTTCGAGCTGTGTATTGCAGTAAAGCAGGAGTTTCTGTAGTGACAAGAGTAGGTCCTCTGTTGTTGGTCACTTATTGACGGCTTTGGAATTGTGTATCGCAGAAAGAGTTGTTTCCGTAGTGACAAGAGTAGGTGCTCTGTCGTTGGTCACTTATTGATGCAGTTTGTAAAGCTTCAGAGCTGTGTATCGCAGAAGTAGTGGTTTGAGTGGTGTTACAAGAGTAGGAGCTCTGTTATCGGTCACTTACTGTATGTGCCTATTGAGCGGGATCATAGGCCGTTTTGCAGTTTGATTCCCCCTCTGGAGTTTGATTATCTTCTTTGTCTGATACCACGTGGTATGACGTAATCAGGCAGCGTCTTACCCTAGACACGAGCACGGTGATTCTCTGTAAATAATATGTAGATATATTCGATGTTGTCGAGTCAGTTAGTGTTTGAAATATAGTTTGAATAACGGCTCGCTACAGTTGTGTTTTACGAGGGTGGGGGCTCTTGAGCTAGAAGTGTTTTGCCTGTGTGGGACTGAGCGAACGTGTCAGAGTATGAGAATCTTTTCCCTCGGTAAATTTCTCTAGTTATTCACATTATTTCATAGCGTCGTCAACCTCTGGTGTAGAAACCATTGACCTGAAGCAGTAAAGGTTTTGGTGACGATTGCTCAATTAAATCTACATCTTACGAGATCACCGCAAAAGTTTGTCCAGTAATTCTGAGAAGTCGAGTCCAATAAGTTAAGGTACGGCCCGCCACGTCACACAGTTGCCTAGGGCCAAGTTGCATGGAGGTACGCATGTTCCCTCCCGGTCCTTTTAAAAGACCTTTCCACCATGTGTATTAGGTGCATGTCTGGGAAGTATCTACAAACGTCCAAGCAACTCGCGCCATGGCTGGCTTGCATGAACGTTTTTATCCCCCGTTCATAAGTAACGGTGGACGTAAAATACACAGAGCGAATGGGTCTCACGACCACTCTTATGATCAGAAAAGCAGCTACGAGCTCTCATGCAAGCCAACCCATGATTAGTATTCATATCGATGACAAAAGCTAGACCACCGCTAAATCCCATCAGGTTTTGTGTCAAAAACATTAAAAGGCGCCATATGTATCGATCCTACTGTGAGCTAACAGTAACAGTCTTTTGAACTTCATGAACTAGACTGTCACCAGTATAATGGAACGAGCTTTACCTGCGTGCAAGTGAACGGCCAGCTAATTAGCGACCTAATGATCCGCTTATCAGAGGGTTGTTTTTTGAATGAATAGGAATACGGACCCAGCAGGCCCCGAGCTTGTGGAAAACTGTTGTCGACTTCATGACTTGCCTTGCCAGCCACTTCTTAATGTGAGTCTCCCCTGTCCCAGCAGTTTTACCCCCACGCCGGACTATCCCGCTTCACCCAGCTAAGTGCCTGTTTTTTGTCTTTGCCTTCATCTGATTCTGCCTTTATCTGTCTTTGTCTCTATCCGTTTGCGTTCGTATTTTCCTGACGGAAGGGTAATGCCCCGAAACTGTGGACTCTGTGTGGACTTTCGTTTTATTTAGCTTTGCTCAGTTTCGCTTTTGTTATCTTATGTTTATCTCCAGGCGGCAGTCACTTGTTCCTTGTTAAAACACTGTCTCTGTCGCTGCTAATGTTTTGTGCGTTATTCCGCGTGGAAATTGACACAAGGTTGGTTTCGCCACGATGAAGTAGTCCTTGTCCTTGTAAGGTGTGGAAACGTGAGCCGATGTGGAAACAAAGCTGAGGGTTATGCAGAGTGAAAGAAAACCTTACAGCAGCGTTCACGCGACCGAAGTAGGTACAGTTTTGTTTCCCTGGCTAATGAGTATGCAGTGTAGCGCGTGCTGAGGAAAATGTGACACGTCAGCATCTTTGCTGCGCGTGCGACGCACGCAGTCACGTCATCGATCCTCTGGCCGCCCGGTGACACGCATGCCCAAGACGCTCTCATTTGCATAGCACTTTTTAGTGTTATGTTACCATGGAAACAAGGTAGCAGCTAGCAGGGAAGAGAAGGAAAGGTCAGCTCTTAGTGTTGGCAATGATGATGGCGATAAGACGTGGCACATGTTCACTCGTACCTAGGTGGGAACGTGCGTGTGTGTGTGAGTGCGCGCGCGCGTGCACATAAGCAAATGGTACACCGAGAACGTGCATTACAAAGTATGAGGAGAAAACGTATGTGTGTGCTCCATGGAAATGTAAGTACACGTATACACGCGAGCGTGCGCGCACACACACACGGGCACAAATACACAGACACACACATGCACAACAAATAAAAACTTCGTATACACGCTTACGCTCGTCTGAAGAAATTAGCATAATACATCTAAGCTCATACATACCCATGCACATATAAATTCACATTGCGAAATAATTATTATTGCAGGAATGGGCTGCATGAGAGTTCGTATCTCCTTTTCTAAAGCTGCACGAAAAATAAACAGGGCGAACGGGACTTAAACTACGACCAGTCTTGTGACCGGAAGGGCAGGTACGAACCCTCATGCGTTCTTATCCCCTGTTTATTCACAAAGGTGCACATAGAATACACCTGGAGAATGGGCTCTCATGACCGGAAGAACAGCTACGAACGCTCATGCAAGCCGACCCAGGGATGGCTTGCATGAGCGTTTGTATCTCCCCTTTCGGTCACAGGAACAGTCATAAAGCCCGTTCTTTTTCGTTTGACATAGTCTAAACCTACAAGACCAGCGTGACAAAGACAGAATTGAAGGGATACCAAAATTGTTTCTTCTTGAATATAAGGGACGGAGCCACAAAAATGCGTGACTAAGCACCTCAGTGTTTTTTTTTGGTTCAAAATGTGCGTGAAGCATAACGTAATATTTGCCATCCGAAAGCTGTATCGACTTCAGATTTTTAAACCACAATATGATGCGTATATGCGAAAGTATATCACGTAACAGCAGTATAGATTAATTTCTTTATTGCATTTTTACACTTTACTCCTCGTTAAGTGCTAGAGGCTTTTAGCCTATGGAGTAGAGGGGGGGGGGTGAGTCCCTTCTTCCCCCCCCCCCCCAACACACAGAGAAGGAGTCTCGTCTTGTCCCATTTTAAAGACAGGCGTAGCGTGGTTGTTGCTGATGTTATTATTATTATGTTCTAGAAGATAGAAATTTAGAATGTTCTCCACAAAACCTAATATTTAAACAAAATAAATATTTAAGGGCATTTTCTATGGTCTACCTCCTAGACTCATTTACTTACCTCCCTTGCATTAATCTTTGGGCAAAAATGTTCATGATAAGCATAACTTTGTTCTGATCGAAAATCACTCAGGTCGTTGTTTTCTCGACTCTTTCTTTATGCATAATTCTGAGCTTTAGCGTCCTACGGTAATTAACATGCACTTTTCACCTTGTCAGCAACAGACGTAATACCGTCAAAGTCTTAGGTCACCAGTTTCAGTTCATTTTTTTTCTTCACGATTTCAGAGGCATCTGTTTCTCTCCTACTTCACGCGTGACCTTTGTTCTTTACATCTCGCAAGACCATTTTCTAGAGAGCTTCATCAATGAAGGAGACTTTTGCCGTTACTGGGGCTTTCTGGCGAATGCTGAAATGTCTTCCACACAAAAAGCTCTTCGCACTTGACATTTTCCTGATATTACTCAGAAGAACAAGACATATTCTACCCTGGGAGAGAATCCTCTAGAAATCACGTGACCTGGTCCCCAGCAGTGCGCGTTCGCATGAAATCTCCGCAAAGACACCTCGTTAAAGCGTGAAGAAGCCCCGTGGAAGTGCGGAGTCGCGTTTTGGTATTTTGGCTAAAACAAGATCTATGAGGTCTTCTGTAAAAACCACACAATGGATCAGCCTCCTCTACAGGACAGAATACGATAAGCCTATTTTAAAAAAAAGACGCGCATGGCGTTATTCCTTCGAGGAAGGTGAAATGTGTTGCGAGTGCTTCACATGGAATCTTCATCAGAGTTACGGCCCCTGAGAGCTCTTTAGTGCAGCAGGCATCAGACCTGACTTCCATCAAGGCATCACTCGTTGGATAACGTACTATTTTCAGTCTCACCACCCAGACGCTATCTGTCAAATCGCCTTGCCGCCTGCCGGGAAGCTTTGTCAACAGAAGGTCAAGGACGTGATTATTTCTGTTCTTCCGCTGATGCTCTCTTAATACCGGCTAATAGAAGGTCTCGCGATGAAAGAAGCTATTTTGCCTCTCCTTTATGAACTGAACATTTTTTTTTGAATTTTGAAGACAACACTGCTTCACTCTATGCAATGTATTCTAAGGAAAAATCCTGTGGGCGGGGAACCAGTGACAAAATTGATTACAGATTTCTATTTTTCTAGGAAGTGGTTACCTTTCCTGCCGAGAGCAGGAAAACCTCTAGTTGTCCTTTAAGCACTGATTTAACGCTTGTTACATTTTTTTCTTCTTTTCCTTGACCTTGCTGCACTTAGGGCGGGTAGTGCGAGTTACTGAACCCACACGACTAAGAACAGCAGTGCAAATATACCCATATGTGACCCTTTCACAAAAGTTTAAATAAGTGATTAGCAGCTGCCTTCTGCACGTACAAATCCCTAGCCGCAGGGCTGCCATCTTGGTGAAACAATTATCTGCATACTTTAAATGAATGTAGCAGCAACCTCACTCAGTGTGCTGTTCCTATCACTAATAATGGATGTTTGTTTATATTTTTATTTATATTTCACGTTGTGCCAAAAATTGACCATGTTTAAACTGCCTTTTCCTATTGCGAAACGCGATGCGTGTTTTGCCTCCAGCGTGAAACAAATTTGTATCAATAAAACAGTAAATGCGTGAAATATAACAATATGATATGGATAAGCTTGCTTTGTTGCTGGCGTGGAGTTTAAGAGCAAAGATTCACGGCGTACCGTTGGGAGCGGGCTGCAAATGGACTAAATAACTCGCTAAATTTCTGTCGGCAATCTGAAGTGGCAAATGTGCATTCAGTTTCTTTCTCCCATGTATAATCAGTTAAAACAGAGCATGTTGTTTTCTGTCTTTAAAAAAAAAACTCATCAAATTTGGACATTCTGTTTAACATCTGCAGCCGCCGTTTGACCTGGCAGGTTGAAGACGCAACGTAGTTCGTCCATTCTTCGCATTCTCATTTCTGTTGTGCTTGTTATGCACAGATCGGATGAGGTTCTTATCGGAGTCTGAAAATATGGAGTCTATTATCAACATGAAAACCGAGTAAAAATTATACAAAAAAGGATTTCTTTGACAAAATTTGATGGTCGTTATGGGCCGTTATACAAATATTACGTTCTTTGCCACTGAGCGAATAACACATCTTCAGCCGCAACAAAAACAAACTGGATACCTATGTCTTTAAGCATGAATCTAAGGTGAAGCATTATCCTTAAACATGAGCAAATAGTTTCTGCTAGAACGTTCTAGTTTCTGACCCACCTTGCTAAAATCAGTGGCGAAGTTTGGCGCAGCATCATATACAAGTGATGGTGATGGTGATTAAGGGAGCCACAGAGGAACGTGAAAGGGTTGGAGGGTGGGGAAGAGACGGGGCAGAAAAAGAGTTGAGGGAGGGGTGAGAGAAAGAAAATGAATGTCTCTACGTCTCTAACCACTAATCGAAACTAAAATCATAAAATCACTGAGCTATAATTGCATTCTCCAACGTGTACAAACAAGCGAGCAAGCAAGCAACAAATAAACAAGGAAAGAAAGAAAAAGAAGAAGAAAGGAATGTCAAGAAGCCAGATCTGAAGATTCAAAATGGCGAACACTTACGTGTGGGCGTTGGAAGATCGTTCGTTCATACTTGTCATCTCCGCTGTACACGTAAGTAAGTGACGTCATATCCGGAGCAAAGGAAGGATCCACGAAGTAGTCGTCAGGTGACAGGGACCCCTTCGCGTCCCGCAGCGCCAGGATAGTGCGTCTAATGCGGCTGATGTCCTGGTAAGGGGTCTCTCGCACCCTGCGTGCTGTCACCTGCTGGCTGCTGGACGTGGAGGTGCTCTTCCGCCTCTCTTTCTTGTCGGCCATCTTGGGTCAGTTTCAAGGTTTCATCAGCAGAACATTTCACTGCACACAGAGATGCGTTGAGCCTTCAAAAGCGAATTGTTTAAGTTTTCTTTTTCGTCACCATGTCTTTGTTTAGTGTTGCAAAACGAAATGATTCCTAGATAGGCGAAATGTGTGTGAGAGAGAGAAAATAGACTGACGGAGGGAGAGTTTGGTGTTCACCTACTTGAGCATTATCATCTATATATTTTTTCTTCTAGTTTGCATAATCATTGTACTAATAAGCATCTATACCAAATATAAACAGCTTTGTCACTGGGCTCGGTTTATAGGTCACATCTGTTAAAAGTCGTGATATGCAGACCAGTAGACACATTCTTTAGAAGTGAACCCATGCTTTTAATTGGCGCCTTCTAAACTTTATTTCTGTGCTGTTATTAGTAAATTTTATTGTCTTTTAATTAGCCTCCTCTACATAAACCGAGAACCCTTTTCTTTTTCACTAACAGAAACATAGCTAGTCCCGATTCAACAGGATAAACCCTTTGTGGGA
Source organism: Lanistes nyassanus (assembly GCA_004794575.1). Classification (NCBI taxonomy): domain Eukaryota; kingdom Metazoa; phylum Mollusca; class Gastropoda; order Architaenioglossa; family Ampullariidae; genus Lanistes; species Lanistes nyassanus. The sequence goes on from SMGT01016281.1 coordinate 203,255, forward strand.
TTGATTTTTTAAAATGCTTATTGCATAAGCAATACCTTCAGAGGAAGAAAGCCGCATTTAAAAAATATTTCACCCATGCGTTGTAGCATTTCAGGCTGGCTCAAACGCTCTGAGTATTGATTGGAAGACTGTACCTTCAGATATACGCTTAAACCTTCGCGCAAGACGCTAGAGCGATTTTGTTTTCTCTCCGAGTGCAACAAAACAATCTGCAGCACTGTAATGCGCACGGGCACTTTTGAGTTTAACAGATTTTTTTCTGCTTCTGGTTGGAAGCGTGATCAATAGAAACACAAATCCCTTCCAGTATTAGGGAAAAAAAATCCCGATGCCACACATTCAATACACAAACCGACATCAGTCGTTACGATTACATTTATTTAGATGAAATTTCATTTATGAAGAAATTTTTATATCAGAAAGAAGCGGTTGGTAAATAAGAATGAGGGAAAGCCAATCTCTTTTTATCATTCTATGAATTACGACGATTAGGACTCATATTCAATAATGTATATGTATATATATACAGATTTTTGTGGTTGCGTTTTGTGTCAGTAGACTTTTTTTCGCCAGCATACTGCCGATAGATTGACATCAACATTCGACGTCGTTCTTCCACTGGTGCAGGAGATGGGTCTAAACTTGTTTACTATTGAAATCGACAACAATTCTGATAAAATGTCGTACTACATTAGCGATAGCCTCACCATCCCTAGAAATAAAGTTTATTGGATGGATTATCATTGTGAACATTTTTTCACCAGTCTGATATGGAATTTACTTGTTATGCTAATGTAGTACGACATTTTGCTGGCGAAAAAAAATCTGCTGACACAAAACGCAACCACAAAAATCTGTATATATACATATACATTATACGATGATGATTCATTTACTTTCAAAATGTCCGAGTTATTTGCATATTCTGCCAAACATTAAAGACTGGTAATTCTCACGATTTGCGAACAACATTTTTTCATGAACACCAAAGTTTCCCAGAGCAGGTGTTGACATGTTTCAAAATGTCGTCTCACAATAACTACCTACGTTTATTGAATTACTTTGAAATTTCTTTTGCACTCTAGTGTTACCCAGAAAGATACTGGTACGAAATTCTTTTAACCTGCGAATTGTGTGATCCTTAACTGACAGTGACAAATCGTCCGGGTTCCAATTTTAAAAGAGTCAATAAAAGGGGGGAGGGACGAGAGAGAGAAAATTAGAGACGGGAGAGGAAGAATTCTTTTGAAAACTGCCACAAGGCTTTAACGGACGCACACGCACACGCACGAACGCACGCACGGCCGCACAAGCAAACTGCACGAGTTTAACACACATCCGCGCGCACACACATACACACAAACACCATACTCACCCACCCACCCACCTGTCCCTGGTTGTCAAAGTCAGCATTCCTCATACGTACGAAAGGAGTAGATGATCAGTACTTAAAGTTAACCGCTAGAATATTTCCGTGGTAGTGTTACAGAGATGGTTAAACTCGCCTGCAGTTATTTCAGTTTTGTGAATGTGCTTAACAACAAGTTGATAAGAATCCTCTGATACCGCCAAGCAGGAGTCAAAAGCTTTTGTGATATCGATTTAGACCTCCATAGTGCGAGAGAGTGAGGGAGGGAGACAGTAGGACGGAATGGGGGAGTGGGGAGATAGAGAACTTGTGAGTGAGAGTCACTTAGGGTGAGGAGAGAAGATTTAGCTAGATTTAAAAAAAATTCGATGTATTTTCTTGAGAACGTATTCCTTACGTCTTATTTTTCTGTGTGGAGAAAATCCAGGCAAATTAATGTGTCCGTAGGTATCTGGCGGAAGAAGTCTCGAGGTGACCTGATTGTCTAGTCACAAGCACCGATTCTTCTTATCACGATTTAAAAATAAAGACTCTTAAAGTTAATCGATGTCTGCGATCTCTAGGCAAGCAGTTTCACGACACTCTCGGGGCTAACTGTAGAAGACTGGAATCCTTCATGTTAGCAGACGTCAAAACGTCCTCTAACTGACGGCTCGCGATTGTGGGTTGATGCACGCATATCGTGTAAATAGTAATCCTTAACATTTAGACATGATATGTTCGCATTTCCTCTTTGGCTAAAAGCGGATTTTGGGGTTGCCTGATTTCCACTACTGTGTCCTTGTTAAGGCTGCCATACACAGGTAAGTATGGTTTAGCAATAACATCTGCCCGATCTGACCATAGCTGCAGACTGCGAAGTAACGACTGGTCGTGTAGAGGGCGCCACCTAGCCTGTAATATGACAACACCTCTGGTTTAAGCAACTTTCCTAGGACGTCTACTCGCAGGCACAGGTTTTTGCACCTCACACCTGATAGCAGGTCACAGCGGTTCGTTTGCTGTGAGCAAACCCTCTCTTTGTGCCACATTCTTTATCGCTCTCGCATTTTATCTTCGACCTGGTCACATGACAGCTTCTTTCGTCCTCGCGGTCTGATGCCGATGTGGAGGGATGACGTAAGCTCTGTGGTGCCGTAAGTCGTTGTGATTTGTGATGGAGAAGTAGAGGGAGCTACAGTCTGCCACTGATTGCAGCGCAGAGGACAAAATGTCGACGCTTTCAGTAATGTGCATCCCAAAAATGCCAACAACCTATGTATCCTGAGGCTTCCAACAATCTATGTATCCTGAGGCTGCCAACGAAACCTATGTATCCTGAGGCTGCCAACAGAACCTATGTATTATGATGCTGCCAACAACCTATGTGTCCTGAGGATGCGAACAACCTATGCATCCTGAGGCTTCCAGCAACCTATATATCCTGAGGCTGCCAACAACCTGTGTATCCTGAGGCTGCCAACAGAACCTATGTATTATGATGCTGCCAACAACCTATGTGTCCTGAGGATGCGAACAACCTATGCATCCTGAGGCTGCCAGCAACCTATATATCCTGAGGCTGCCAACAACCTGTGTATCCTGAGGCTGACAACAACCTATGTATCCTGAGGCTGACAACAACCTATATATCCTGAGGCTGCCAACAACCTGTGTATCCTGAGGCTGCCAACAGCCTATGTGTCCTGAGGCTGCCAACAGCCTATGTGTCCTGAGGCTGCCAACAACCTATGTGTTCTGAGGATGCGAACAATGTATTGCCAGCACACATGCCAACCTGGGTGTTCTGACGACGGTGATAACCTGTGTATCCTGATGATGCAAACAATTTGGGTATCCTAAGGATGCCTACAACATGTGAATCCTGACTAGGAAACCAACCTCTAGCCTGAAGCCGAAGGTCCCCTTCTTCTCTGCTCAGCCATATCCTCTGGTAATTCTCTGCATGCCAGCCTTGGCTGCAGTACGAAAGAAGACAATTTCAGCTGTCAGGGGTGGGGTGGCGGGAGGGCTACATTTCCTGTCCTTATATAAGGACATTACAATTACAATTGCAATTACAGAACAGCTGAGAGCATGGGAGACCCTGTTTGAAAGGAAAGCAAACCACTTTGTCGATGCTGTTCTGACTCCGGGGAGGAAGGCGAGGAGAGGCTGTCAATGAAGGTATCTGACCGATGGCTTCAAGAGTTCTGTATGACTGTTTCCATTTAAATGCGCAGAACCGTGTGCATGCGAGCCTGGCATTGAAATATCCCATGGGATCCAACGCCGGCGCGAGTCACGGGCAGGAAACTGATTTCAACTTAAAAGACGACAAATGAGAGGAAGAGGAGAAAGAAGATGATGACGACAACAATGATGATGATGACGACGATGATGGGTTAAAAGGACTAGCTGTGAGTCTGAAGATGCAAAAGACGTTGAAAATAGAGAGGTAACTCTTTTTTTAAACCAAAGGCGTCTGGAGAAAAATGCTTCTGTTTTCCCTTGTGGAAAATATCACCGACTGGTTTCTTGATGCCGAAAGACGGAGAATTTCTATCTCTGCAAGAAAATGAGGGGTTAATAATGGAGGAGCGGAGAAGACCCGAGGCGTGATGTCCAAGGGAAGAACATGTCGAGAAGAAAAACGACTCGGGTTGATCACGAGGAAAGTCTAGCCGGACTGAGTCACACAAAAGCTAATGTCTTGGTACAGAAGACTCATGACTGAAATTGTTTAAGATTTGCGTTTCGTTCGGACACGCACGGCAGGCCATTACCCTTCATTTTCAGCGCAGCAGTACTGCGGAAGTGCCAAAGTAGTTTTTAAATAAGCTTAAGAAAGCTGTGAATTAAAATGTAATGAATTAAATCAGAAATTGAATAAAAAGTTTTGCATACAGTACGAGGATTAATCGTAGGTCCTTTCTCTGAGGCAATGGAAAATGTAAGGGTACCACCCCACGAGTTTTTTTTGGGGTAATTATGGTAATTTGACATCGTCAATACACCAAGTAATGGTTTCGTCAGCGAGTTGATTGAAACACATCTCTGAAACTGTCATTTAAATCAGACTTTCTTTTGGAGAATGCATGTTATTTACTTTCGGTTATGCCCAAGAAGCTTCAAAATAGTAGAGGCGATGATGATAGCAATAACGAAGACGGTGACAAAAGCAAAAATAAATAAAATAACGAAATAATATAGACATGTACTCTAATAAAAACAATAACGGGTTCTCTTATAAGCTTAAAACAGCTTGACAGTGGGAGAGGTGATGATGAGAACAATAACAACGACGATGACAAATCTATGATATATAAACATAATCAGACACGTAGGATAATAATCATGGTAAAGCATGAACATATAGCCTTATGAATACGTCAGAAAAAATATCACACGCATGCACACGCACACTCAATCAAGCACACATATTGACGGAGAGACAGGGTGACAGAAGCAATCTTTTTCTCACCAGATAATCGCCCTTTGCTCTTTCACGAGCATTAGGAAGGCGGCACCAAACAGGTGCGGATGACTTTGTTATTTTGCACTTTCAGCTGTAATTGGCTCTGAAAACGCCCTTTTCTGCTTATTTAAATGGCTCTCAGGTGCGGTTCTTATCCAGACACACTTTACAAGACAATCTGAAGCACCAAACAGAAAGCAAAAAGGACATCAGAATCAACAGTAACAGAGATCCCTTCCTCACAAAGAAATCGCCACCACTTTCTATTTTTCTTATTTACTTCCCCCTTTTTTGTTTGTTTCTTCTTTCCTTTCTTCCTTTCCTCCCGTTTACCTTCTTCCTTTACTTTTTGTCATGTGCTGTAGCTCAACGTGTGGTGTTAACGTGTTAAAAATGAAATTAACAGATCGTCAACGCACGATCGAAGCTCTTCGGAGAGGCAATTAAAAGCGCAGAACACAGAAAGGGGAATGAATCTGGTAACAAATGCTCTTCAAATAAAAGTGGTTCCATTCGTACAGTTACGGACTTACTCGAAGAACGAACTGTTCGCTAAAGTTCTTTCAAGAGGACGTCTTGAGTACTGCGGCCTAAGGCCTGAGACTTGAGAGTGCTTTGCATCACTGTACGAGGAAAGCATTTTCTTCGATCTCTTCCGGAAATTAAAATGGCCCTCATTAAACTGCGAGAAAGTGTGCGCTTATATATAGAGGAAACGCACGTAAATCTCGGCTTTGTGCCGCGAAACGCGAGGTTTTTCTTTGAGTAAACGCACACTTTTAATATGCGCAGCTTCATGAACAACGACATGAATTCGTGAACAGTGTACAATTACATCAAAACAAAACCAAAGAAATCCGAAACCTATAGATATCTCACTTTTCAAAACAGCCTCTTCAGCCAAGACTGTCGAATAAAAATAGAAGGAAGTGCAATTGGCACGGCTAGGTTACAAACTGCATGCACGCCCACACAATGTAGCCACAAAATGACGGACGGACGGACGGACGGACGGACGGACGGGCAGATAGGAGCTTCTTAGCCCCAGAAAAAAGGCTAACAGGAAGCTAAATGTGAGCTCATCGTAATCAGCAGGGCACTTACTTCCGGACAATCCTTACCACTGATTTAAAAAAAATAAATCTGGCTCTATTACTAACGCAGTCAATCACACTACCAGCTAGCTGTTTCACACTAGTTACCATGCCTCTATCGATCAACGCTCTCTCGGAGATGTACCAGACTTTATTTGATTAGCACCTAGGCATAAAACAAACTGTGGAAACTCATTTATCGGTAGGTAAGCTGCGTTTGTAAAGCTGTTTTCTTGGCTGTGTTTAGTCGAGGCAAGTCCGAAGTCATCTGATAATGAGACGACGGTCGCTGTTCAGTGAGTACGAAGGAGTTAACAAATTCAGAATTAGTATAAGGCGAGCTAACTGGCCGGTGTTGCCAGCATACTGAATGTCACGATTACTTCGCAATCTGGGCCAGGTTGCATGATTGTTTCGTATCTTGTCTTCTATACATGAAAGCGTGCATGAGTTACAGGCGGATTAAGGGCCTGTAAGGAACTGTGCGAAATCACTGCGAGGTTGAAGCACTTTCCATTCCATTAAAAAACATTAAACATTAATACCACCCTGAAACGTCATCAACCAGGCGACGTGAACTGAAAAATATAGTTGAAAAATCATATGCAGCACAGCGGCATAATGGAATAACTGAACACTTCAAAAATAAGTAATCCTGATAATCGCAGAAGGAAATCCCACAGCGATAGAAGTACAATCTAAAAAGATCCTTTTGTTTGCGCGAGCGAAACGTCGGTTCTAGAGCCCTGGTCGGTAAAAATGAAGACAGACGCTGGCGTTTGTGAAGACAGATATTATGAAGGGCGTGTGACGGGACACGCCGGTAAATATCGAGGGCGTGTGACAGACACCCGGATAATCTCCACTCACCTGACGCGTGGAAAATCGTTTGGAGTGGGTCAGCTCACAGGCACGTCGCATCCAACAATCTGTTGCTGCCAGCCGCGGATTCCTCGTACTGCTTTGATGCACCCGGAAAACAGGAAGACGGCTGTAGGTGTGCGTGAACTGTCATTAGCCAGGGGAGGAGGAGGAAAAAATAAAAGGGAAGGGGAGAGAAGGGGAAAGAAAAAAGACACGCGGACAGTCAGTCAAACCACAGAGCCCTCTGCCCAGCCTCGTGACGTAGTTGGTGTCGATGACGAAGTTGTTGCTGTTGTCGTTGTTGTTGCTGGTGGTGGTGTTGCTGCTGACGATGATGGTGATGATGACGACGGAAGTAGAGCGACAGAGACGAGACGACGAGCGCCGCTGTTGCTGGTGCCTCTGCTACTTCTCGCGCCATTGTCGCATTGAGGACCGTCTCTCTGGCGGTGTGGCCGCTGCACTCAGCAGCCAGCTGTCGTGCTGTTTGACAGTCTTCTGCACATGGCATTACCGCTGTTTCTGTTTCTGCTGCTGCTGCGGCAGGCTGTTGCTTCCAATCATGCGCTGTCGCAGTCGCTGTGTCGCCGCGCAGGTGCCACGACGCGCAGTGCTTGACGCCTAGCCGGCGCGGGGTCAGATCTGACGCCCCTGAAAAAAAGAGTCGCACCCCTTTTGTGCATGGAATAAAAGCCCAGCATCAACCACGCAAACTAATAAATGCATAATAAATAAATAAAAAATGCAATTTTCGCACTCGTCTGAATAAATCAGTCAGAAGTTAGAAATGATTATGACGCAAAAGACGGATAGCCCAGTTTCGAGGATTATTGAAGTCGCTGAAGCTACTTCGTCTCATGTAATGAAAATGTTCGACAGGGTGGATCTGCAGACGTAACCTCGCCATTGTCTTTCAAAAAGGCATTCTTGTTATTACTATAGGCTGTTTTTGATCGATGCTTTGTTAATTAAAAAGGTTACAGAAACAGCTGCTGAAAACTTAAAATCGTAGAAACGTTTGTCTTTGTGGAAGCGAGCAGGAGCTACGTTCGTGAGGCCTGATCCTGACTATTTACGTAAACCTGATGAAACATTGCTATTTTTTTCACTGTTATTATGCACAACTATCTACATGATCTTGATGACAATCTGTATTTTACACGATGGTGATTAAACCATACTATCTGGACTGCCATACGTCATACATAATGTAATCAAAACTCTGTTTTAAGTGTTTGTGATGAAACATTACTATTTCCTCTAACCTCGTACATGATACACGGTTTCGATGAATCCTTCATAAGTTATATGATTGTGATAAAACCCTTTCGTTTGTTTGTCTTTGTCTACACTACAGCTTAATCACCTTTAAACGAGCTTGCCCAAGTGTAAATAGCAATTTAATGTATGAGAAGACACCTCCTCTGAATACCCCCTTCCCGTACTGCGAGGGTGGAAGAATAAAATACTTGAGCTGCATATGAACTAGAACCTTAAGATGACGTAAGTTAATTGTCATGAAACGTGGTTCAGTTTTTTTCCCTTTCTGCAACCGCAGACGCACGTATCTCCAAGTTTTTGGCTTAAAATAAGGACAGTCAGTTAAACCAGTTGTCGTTTTGTAGGAACTCGTACATTAGCTGCCACATTTCCGCCCACCCACCCCCATCTTACGCAGACCTTTATTTTTCATGCAAAACAAGATCCAGTGAGACACATGTGAGACGATTTACATGAACCTGATGAAACATTACTATTTTTCCGCTGTAATCGTGTATCGTGTACAAAGAGAAAATACTATATTGTTTCATCGGAATCTTGTTACGATAATTTAGACAACAGCATTTCACCTGATTCGTGTTTGACGGGCATTTTTCATCAAGATCATGTCGGTAGTTCTACATGATTATGGTGGAAAACATTAGTAATGTTTCACATATGTTTGTGATATTTATCTCGACGTATGACGAAAGATACAGCGTGCGAGCGCGTATGACAACAGACTGTTTTGCAGATGTATATCCGTCTCTGGTAGCGTCTCTATTGCTTTATATCTGTCTCTGCTAGCGTCTGTATTGCGTTATATCTGTCTCTGCTAGCGTCTCTGTTGCGTTAAATCTGTCTCTGCTAGCGTCTGTATTGCGTTATATCTGTCTCTGCTAGCGTCTGTAATGCGTTATATCCGTCTCTGCTAGCGTCTGTTATGCGTTATATCTGTCTCTGCTTGCGTCTGTAATGCGTTATATCCGTCTATCCTAGCGTCACGACTAGCTAGAGTGTGACAATGAGCGTCATAAACACAGACATGTACGAGCGCGCACACACAAAACACACACACACACACACACACACTCTCTCTCTCTCTTACAAAGAGGAAAAGAGAATGGAAAGAGACAGACAGACACCCTTCACGCACACAAACTTATACACAGCCAGGCGCGAACCTCGGCCCACGGGTGCGCACGCATGCGTACTCGCGGATTTTCACCTACTTCCCAAGGTTTGCTGTAATAACCGGAAGAGCGAGCAATACTTTTCCACTGGCTGCCCCACTGCAGCATTTGGTAAGCGTTCTTAATGCCAGAGAAGCTTTTCCTTCTGTGGGACGAACGACTTATCTGCTCGTCTATTTATAGACGCCACGCCTGTGGCCTCGATCCAGTGACATTCTGTTGTCTGGCGCAGTTGCTAATACGGAGTGCTTTCTGACAAAGAAGTCTGTTGACTTAAAGGGGAGTAAACACCTGTACCTATTCATTCACTCCCTTAAGCTTAAGGCCGTATAAAGGTTATTGATGATCGATGCACGCACAAATACATACCACACTAACTTAGACATACAGTAATTACTTAGGATGACTTCACACTCGGAGAAAACTAAACATATGTAGTACTTTGGAAAAGGGAGGGGTGGAAGCAAGGAAACGAATAGTCCAGAAATCTTATTTCAAGAATAGGGTTGATAGGGGAGAAAGATGTCTTTCATGAACTACAGGAACTTCATACTGTCATGCTTTCCTCGCCGTTATGTAGAAGCTGTAGCATAAAAAATGCTTTAGAGATTATACTTACACAGATAAAAGTTCGCAAGGCGCCCCACTGAAAGCATCCTTCCACGCAGAAAATGAAACAAGGTGAATGCTCTGAAAATGGTGCTGTGAAAAGCGAGGAGTGGTTTATTAGACCCCTCCGCACCCCTGCCGCCTCCTTAAAAAAAGGAATGGTTGTTGCATGCAGGCATTGGAAGCGGATATTTTAATGTTTGTGCTTTTGAACATCATGAGTGGAGATTAATCTAGCGTTTAAGAGAAATGACTGCCAGAAATCTTTCCCCTTTTATACTCTTTGCTTTTAGTAAATGTAATATGGATTTTGCAGATCGTAGACAGCCGTTAGCTAGGATGTATTCGGATGAGCAATCTTCTCTCTGTGTGTCTTTCTCTGGGCGTGAGTGCATGAGTCAGCGAATGCGTGCATTTGAGTGACATAAATAACATCGAAATAGAATTAAGCAACTCTGTAAGGTCTATTCCTCTCAGCGATGTATATCTTTTTAAGGAGGAGGCAGGGGTGCGAAGGGCTCTATTTGCACTTATTTAAAGACTGTCATCCTCTCTGTCGGGTTCAACCAGGCGTGACCATGACCTCACGCGCGGCCGTTGCTGACCTCTTTACGCCGCACGGAGCACGCGCTATTGACGTTCAGTCGCCACGGAGACCGGTAAACAGTCGACCCGCCTGTTACCTGTCTGCTTGGTGTGTTACAGCAGCCGTGTGCAGTTTGTGATCGGGTACAAGTCCTCAGGTAGCAGACGGCATGAAGAAAACATGCATAGCCTACCTTGGCGTTACGTTGTGAACAGACTTTTAAGTTCGTTGAAATGCTTTGACCATGGATCTGTTACGGCCTTCAAGATCACTTGCAGCACTAGCTTATCTGTTCATTCTGATGCACGCCAATGAGAAGGATCTGTGCAGGTGACAGTGTTTCAGTTCACGTAAGTGTAACCAAACTGCTGTGCATTGTTATCGAAAGCAACTCTCTGTCTAATCTCCACGAAGCGCTCATTGCATAGACTTGTCAAGCTTGCTAGCAGTTCAGATGTGCGCGAGGAGTGATTCATCAAGTGCTATATATACACCATTTGCATATAATTATATTGTATGAGTGGTTACCAAATACAAAAATACGTAAAATTATGTACAGATACATGAGATCAAGAACTGAAACAGTGTCAGATGTGTTAAAGTGTAAATATCAATAAAAATCCGCTGTTGTCATTTTAGAAAGTGGCTCCATCTCGAGGTTAGTTCAGCCCCCCCCCCCCCGCCAAAAAACCCCCAAAGAATGGAGAGGGGTAAGGTCCTATTCGAATATTATGGTTTGCATTAAAAAAACACCCCACCACGCTTATAGGTGCAGTAAGACGGTCAGTGCAGAGACCGAGGCATGCGTTCACTGTTCTGGAGAAGGCCATGGGCTTCCCATAATGTTTGATTCCAGGTTAGATTCCTTGCCGCTGCTGGATTTCAACCGGCAACCTGCGGCACTCGAATCCGATGCTCTGAACATTGAGTTATCCCCCTTCTCACAAAAGCACATCCACATTCAAAAGTTGCTTTAGTTACGGGAGACCACTGAGATCAGCCGCTGCAAGCTAAAGAAATCAGATTTATGGTGACAATAATACGAAGTGATTATTGTCCATCAGGACCTGAACTCGTAAAAAGTGGCCACAGCTTGGCCACCTGTTCTCGCGCCTGACTCGGCGAGGCTGGCTGTGACCAGCTGTGACCAGCACAGCTGGTTTGCCGGGGCCAACGTTTGATCTGGACAGGTGCATCTGATCTCGAGCAACAGTGCATTTTTGTGCTGATTTGACCAGCGGCGCGTTTCATGAATACAAGAAACGCGAGCCACGCTAGGTAATGACAAGCAAACAGCCAAAGAACCGCTGTCGACCTAGCATTCTTCAAAAAGGATCTAACGTAAAGTTAGAAAACCAAGACCCTGCAACTACCTGCCTAGCTGCTTGTCTGTTAGCTAGCTGCCTAAGGACGGTACGCAGAAAGGGACAAGGGAAGGTAGGAAAGGCCACGCCATGGTTAAACCAGATGACTCACCAGCGGAAACTTCGAGCGCAGATCCTGACAAGGTAGAGGCTGCGGTGGCAGGGCGACCACACAGCCATTTGTTAAGGTCAGTGAAAAAAAAGTTTTTTTCTTTTCTCCGTTGTTGCTGTTTCGTAGATCGTTACAGCACGGTTCACTGCGGTGTCTTGTAAACATCTGCACTTTCGCTACGCCTGCTTCGGCATCGAGTAACCTCGTCAGGACCCACTACCACCACCATCAGTTTGTTCACGAGCGAGGTCGCATACAGCTGCCCCCCACTTTAAAAAAAAAGAGGCATTCAAGGCCTGCAGGCAGTCTCAGTCTTTTAAATGTTAATTTTAAGGGTTGGCAGGTGCATGACGTAGAGCCGTCATCGGTGACATCACGAGACACAAAAACCCTTCGACGACATTATAAGGTGTCAAAAAATGATCCCACTTAGGAAAAACGTTGGCACTAATTGATTTATGTTGTTATAGCTCTGGTTGGTTATTTACAGATCAATGCGCGCGCGCACGCACACACACACGCGTACATACGCACATACTCTTAGACTCACACATGCATGCGGACACAAACAGAAACTCGCAAGCACACATGGGACGCACACATACATAAACGCATACACATTATTAACAGACACACACACGCGCATACACAGATGCATACACATTATTAGCACAGATGCACACACACCCACGCACCCCACACACAAGCACACATTCACAAGCGCGCGCACAGGCACGTACAGACACAAACACATACACACACTCGCACTCACCAACACACGCTCCGACACGCGACACGATGATAACATAACGCCCTGGACACGACCAAGAAGAACCACAACGTCGCTTGTCCCGCCATGAACTGGTGTTCCCAAAATTAACACCCGAGGGCAGCAGTTGGGGAGAAGAGACTTGAATCACTCCATCCGCTGTCTGCAGGTGATCATCCTGGGCGACGCCGAGACTGGCAAATCGGCACTGGTGACGCGGTTCCAAGCGCAGACGTTTCAGGAGAGCTACAGAACGACTGTCGGAGTCAACTTCGTGGTCAAGACTGTCAGCATCCCTAACGGGGACCTCATCAAACTGCAGGTGAGCGAGAACCAGCGGCAAGGATCTCTTATCAGTCTTTGTCACATGTCACCCCTAGGTTTGTCACCTGTCACTCCTAGGTACGCCTGTTTCCCTTCCCTCTCTTCACACCTGGTAGGTGGATGGTACGTCATAGCCAGGCTAATAGCTCCGCCCCAACCTGGGCTGGCCAGAACTGGTTTAAACTAGAATAAGGTGGCCCCCGTGAACTCTGGGAGCGCGAGCGCACGGTACTTAAAGGAAAACTTAACCTTAGAAGTAACCTGGCTTGAATTGATGAATATTGATGTTGTGAATCTTTTTAACCCGCTTTTATCTCTGAACCATGGGTCAGGCACCCATTCGCGGCTGGGTTAACTGGGGTTTAAGTGTGGTCGGCGGACGGATATTGAAACATCGCCTTTTATTTTTTAATTCGGAGCTCTGGGTTCTAATCGTTGGGCCATCCGCGTTCCCTACATAGAAATGGACGCGTACTGGAAAAACAATTAGAGATAGAGATATACTTAGAAACAGGAAATCAGACACGTAATGATGTTTATGATTAGTGAAAGCCTGAGGGACTTCGACATAACGGCATGTAAAGTGAGCTGCTTGAAAAAGTTTACCTATCAAATAGATACGTCACTTTAAAATGTTTCATGATCATGTCTGCATTACGTTGCTTAATTACAGTTCCCTTAAGTTTAAAGAAGTTAATTAGATGTCCAAAATTCCCGTTACTGTTGTAATGAGTTGATAATCCCCTAATTCTCACTCGCCGCTTGTCAATTTCGCGGGGATTAAGATTAGATCGATATCTAAAAGCTTTCTAAGCGGGTGTTGAAATTATCTGTGAGCGTGGCTTAACTTGAAAGCCTATATAGTTTGTTTCACTGTATGCACCACGTTATTCAGGGAACAATCAATGTGCTTTCCAAGGCACTAAAACAAGCCTTTCATTTTGTCGCCTCCATTTATGTTAGACCAAAATACGAACAAGCACTACAATCAAACGTTCTTTCTCTCTCAGACTGCCTAGGTGGTCTAGTGGTTAAGGCGTCCGCTTCCGGAGCGGGAGGTCGGTGGTTCGCATCCCGGTCGGGTCATACGAGACTTAAAATTGGCAATCTAGTAGCTGCCCTGCCAGACGCCTGGGGCTATAGGAAACAGTACTAGGACTCGTGTCAGTATAATGTGACTGGGTGGGACTGTGGCAGCACGTAAACTTTGTCTAAGCAACAGCGTCCTGATATACACCTCGTTTGCGGCTGGACGTTAAGCAAAAAATACCCCCCCCCCCCGCCTTGTCTGCTCTCTCAGCACGACAAAAACATGAAACCAAAGTTTTGTTGGTTGTAAACACCATCATCCGGAGATTTAATTACCTTTTATCAACATAGCCTCATATACATATATCCAAACACAGCTACATAAACCCCAAAGGTTCCAAAAATAGTCAATGTTTTCAAAGTCGAGTCACATGAACTTATTTTATAGTGATCAACTACCTGAAGACAAGCCAGTACACACTCTGAGCATGAAAGAGATAACATCACTGTAGGCCAAATTCAGTAGAAGACAAACAGAAACTAACTACCCAACATCAAGGCTTTAAACAATGTTTCTAACTTATTACATACTTGTTTTTTCACTTTTAGTTAAAACGCAAGTCATTACCAAGGCATTTACAGTCGTATGTCAAAGTATCGTCTGCACGATTCAATCAAAACATTAGTCTTTTCCCTCAAAATGTCTGTGTGCTCAATGCAAACTCAACCAGGACTTGTGGGTTTTCCTCCTCATCAATGCGAGTCTTTTGTTTTCGAACTTATCCAGGTTTGATGGATATAGCTATACATTTTACAATGCCTCCGTTCGGTCATAGAACAAGGGACTGAAAAGCGAGGGCAAACGAAACGTACAGGCTTCACTTTTACACTGCCCTAGGGCTGGTGCACGAACATCGAGGACGCATAGCTACGCACGAAGTACGGGTTCCTCTATCGCAATCGTTCTCAGTCTACCTTCCAAGCGGACTGAAAAATAAATAAATAAATAAAATGTGGATTTTTAATGCGCGAGAACACATTTCATGCACACTTCGCGCGGACGATGGACACAGACACTCTAGTGAAAACAACGAAACACACA
>SMGT01016281.1:218405-234060 GCA_004794575.1 Lanistes nyassanus
ACACACAGAGGGAGAGAAGAACGCACCACTGACCAACAGGTTGGGAAACCTGAAAGCTCAAGGTTGAAGAATAAAGAGTCAGGGATGCGGGCTGAAGACTGCAAACTGTAAATTTTTGCCCCTCAGTTATGACACTGTTCAGCACCAGTAAAAACAAGAAGCGAAATTGTATAGTGACAAAACTCACTGTGCTCGCGTAGTCACGTGAACTTCAGATGAGGTGAGAAATAAACACTAAGTAAACAAGAATCTGTCGTCTGATAGCAAGAGGATGTGTTAGGCGTATGGTGGTGGTCGAGAAACTAAGGTTATCTGCATAACCCCGGGAACCTTAGGTTGGGGTGTTAGGCACGATATGCTCGTTTCGTTGTAAAAAGATGCCGATCTTAACGGGATTAACGCACTATCCCTGGCAAAGAATAGGTAGGATGTAAGTACAGAAAGCTAAATGGCACTTATCCTGCTTTCCTCACCTAGTGATTCGTTTTGTCGTAGCTCCAGGACATGTCAGGTCAAGAGCGGTACCGCGCCATCATCAGACCACATTACAGAAGAGCGCACGGAGCCTTGATCCTCTATGACGTCACAGACAAACAGTCTTACCACAACGTCAAGCTCTGGATACAGGAAGTCAAAAAGCACGCAGAAGACGACGTCATCATTATGGTGGTGGGGACCAAACTGGACTTGAAGGGCGGCACCCCGGTTGTGTACTACGCAGAAAGCATGAAAAATGACGCAGAACCTGCAGCAGGTGACGTGGAAGCTTTTCATTACGTCAGCTCGAAAACCGTGGAGAATGTCGACAGGACCTTCCGGAGCATGGCTGACGCACTCGTGTCCAAAACGTTGGGACAAAGCACCGCGCTTCGTGGCGCGGTCAAAAACATCTGGAAGAAAGACACAACCGTTTCTCTCGGAAATCCTGAAGACAAATCAAAGACATAATGCTAATGACCAAGCGATGAGAGCTAGGTCCATGTTACTGCTGTCTTACCGTATTACACTAAAACTGCCACTGAAGCTTGCATCCTTTCACATTACCACAATTATGCATTCATGCGGCTCAAAAATGTAAAATACAACCTGTCTCTTCTTCTCTTTTCCAGCTATCCAAACATTCACTTTATAGTTTGTGTGTGCATACATATATATTTTATGTGTTTATATATAGATATAACATTAAGTGCATCTACTACTCTAATGTCTACAAAGGACATTACAAAACTGTACTCGTCCATAACTTTAAGGTAGACCACTGCGCTATAATTTAGTCTTTAACTGTGCAAGATATTTGTTTCAGTTCGTTTTTACCCCTACCTTTGTCAAAATCTGGCATTATTATCCGTTGGAGCGATGATTGCAGAAATGTTTGTTCCTTACAGTAGCCAGTGTCTGAGTGCCCACAACCAATACAAATGCAGCATGGAGAATATTATTGCCATATAAAGTTTTCATGCTTGAAATCTGTTCCCATTTGTTGAATAAGTACCTGCGTCAAGGTAATTACAGTAGTAACTATAAATAATGGTCTTTGCAAACGCAGACTGCAAAAAAAGTAGCAAACATTTGTTGCGTTTTCTGTAGCAGGAACAGAATGATATATTTGTATAGCTTCATGGCATGAACTCCTCTATATGTTATTGGCACGTACAGTATAGTAAGTCAAAGATGAACATAGGGTTGCAAAACTTTCAAGCGAGGAGCTCTTGCATTGTATCTGCAAGTGAATGTTGATGCGTTAAAGGTCACATCTTTCGTTTCTTTGATTTTCTGTATAACAAGGCTTGTGTCCGCCCGCTAGGACGCAGATTCGTGCAGTTAAAGGCTCTGCGAAACAGGCAGAATCCACGAAATGTGTGACGTGAAACAAGAAAGTGTTTAAAAATGCAACTGCTAACATTTCAGCATCCATATTAGCTCAGGCAGCTTATTCAAGCAAACGAAGTGTAACAGGGTCGAGCGGTAGCCGTTCGTTACATTTTTAGTCGTGGCAATGGCTCTGACATCCTTCCACTCCGAACACAGCAACAAGGCGTCTTTGTTTCTATTCGCAAACTTTAATACATTTCACGTCGCTGTGAGATTACAGGACGGACCTTCCCAGCCGATGCTACATGTTCAAGCGACTCAAGATCAAGAGCTCCGACGATCAAGATGCTCAAGAATGAATCCTGTCCGCTTTTCTTCCGCTCTTTAAATACACTCATATCACATTGCAGTTAACCTTTCGCCCTCGCCTCCCGCAGAGATGCTCAGTCCACTCTGTTTCCAGAGCGACTCTGACCACCCATAAATCTCTACGCGGTGCCACCCTTCCCTGGGGAAAAAACCTGGCCGCACCTAAATTACAGATAAGCGTTTATAGGTGGCCTCTGACAGTGACACCTTGTTGGTGCTTCCATAGCCACCTTTGGGTCAGGGCATCAAAAAAAAAAGCCAAAACACGATACCCTTTATGTTTCCCAGACTTGAGTAACGGACGACCAGTCAGGCGCATGATGCTACTAACCACGGTATGCCGCCTAGAAGAGTTCAGGGGCCGGCTGGGTGGGCGCTTGGTTGTACGTAGCCAACACCCGGCTACAGAAGCATAAGCACTTTTATTCTGTCATGATGTTTGTGCGTACAAACATCAATATTAAAACACACGCTCATGTGGGCAAATAATCACAGGTGCACGGACGAACGGTCACTGCACATCACGCTACCCAACCCAGCCCAACTCAGCATTTTCTTCTTCTCGAGACGTTTTAGAAGCACTGATGTCTATTCTTTCTGACCTATTCCAGTCTGACCTATTCAAGTTGCCACAACTTACTGTATTCACTGGAATATACATAGTTTTCAGGAAGCGAGGGCTTTTTCATTTTGCCGCTATAATGAGACATATCGGGCAATCTGGCCGTAGCTCCAGCCTCTCTTGAAAGGTTGTCATGGATATTCTATCTCGCACGCAAAGGCCATTCTTAGCAGCTTCGATTTCCAACCATCATCTCATATTATGTCCTGGGTTACCGCTGGGAGCCACAAGTAAGATGCCACCACTAAGACCAGTCTCACACAGTCTGAATAAGTCGTGCATACAAAGTGTGGTGGGGGATTAATGTCCCACCACTGGATGATTTTTGCACAAACTGCTAGTATGCTCTCCGTGGTTTTCTACAAGTATTGTTAAGTAGCGGGTACTGGTTGTTTATCACGTCTGCTAGCCCAATTGGCCGCTGAACCATCTAGGTTGTCTAGTGGCTAAGGAGTCCAATTTCAAGCGGGAGGTCGGTGGTTCGCGCCTAGACTCAGTTCGGAGTCGATTCTACTGGTTCGATAGATAACTGGTTCGATTGACTGGTCCAGCTCCCATCCTCTAGATAACCTCTCTCTTCGACGAGGCTAGGAAGAAGTAGAGAACAATTATGTTCAGTTCTGAAGAAATTTGGTTACCTGTTTTGTTGTAAACGATTATATTTCCCGGCGACCTTAAAAAAAATTGTGCAACTGTGTAAAGCCGCCATAACGTGTATATTATTATGAGGTTGTTAGATGGTCTAATGGTAAAATATTGGTGAAAGAAGTTTCCTGGATTTCGAGGCATGGTAAGATAGAACGAGGCCAGGTATTTGTTTAAGCCAGCGCGTCACCTGTGTTGGCATCAGATAAGTGGGAAGAAAATTACATTAATCCCCCAAAATACTGCTGTGTCTGCAAAAAGGCGTCTTTACGCAAAGAGGAAACCGGAATTAACCTTGCGTCAACGCCGCGATGAGACATAAGCTGTTAAACCATCTAAGTCACGCCTGTCGAAAGTTTTTAGTTTGGGACTGCGTTGCTGGATGTTTTAAAATAGCTTTCGTACACAAAAACATGCCCATGGAGTCAGCCTGGTCGCTGAATTTCATGGAAACTATTTACTTAACGAAGAAGCAGATCAGAGGACGATCAGGAGATCAGAGGCCGTTTAGTTGGTGAGTGTTTGTACCTCAGATAATTTTGCTGTAAGTGCAGTTCTCGCCGTGTATTTCATAAGCATCTTGACGTGTGGAGAGGCGATATTAAAACCCTAACAACCTATGCAAGCAAAGACCTGAACTAGAATCAAGAGTCAGGAGTAGTGGCCAAATGTCTTATTAATCATGTTAAATATTCGGGGCCGAAAAGATTACAAGAACCAAAGAAAAACCCAAGAACACGAACTAAGAACTGCGTAAACAAATAACTTTCAATAGATGAGTTCAGTATCTTATTCTAGACACACGCTGCAAGTGGGAGTGAGACTTCCAGCGGGTCGGCAATACTCATAACCGCCGGACCCACATATGGTATAATACTTTGTTTCACGTCCATATCGCCTGACAGCAGAACCCTTAGAGGGGAGTGGAAAATGTGTAAGGGAGACATTTGTCGTCGCATAGGGCGTATCCAACCACAAATCCCTAAGCTTCCATACCGTAAACAAAATTCCCTTCGTAGAAATTGTGAGACGATGACAAGTGGAGTCACAAGATGACATTTTCTGTCTTGATCTGTCCCTATCTGGTTGTTTTCTCTATTCCTCTACATTTCTGTCTCTGTGTCCCTCCGTTGTCTCTGTCAGTGAAAATGTCTCTGTCTCATGTCTGTCTCTGTGTCTGAGTCTGTCTCTGTGTCGGAGTCTGTCTTTGAGTCTGTCTTTGTGTCTGAGTCTGTCTCTGTGTCTTTTTCTGCCTATATCGCTGTCTGTGTCTCTGTCCCTGTTTCTGTCTCTTTCCGTTCATGTCTCTGACTATGCTGTTCCTGTCTGTCTGCCTCCCTGTCTCTCTGTCCATGTCTCGGTACTATCTCTATCATTTTCTCGTCTTTTCTGTCCGACCTCTGTGTCTGTCGCTCCGCTGTCCACACAGGCCTGAGTATACCAGGATTTCACAGGATGACGGACAAACAGGACAGAATAAGTTCACAGATCAAACCTGCACGAGTGCGCGTGCAGACTCCACGGCCCTCACCCAACGTTCACATACGCGCTTGCGAGGCACATGCACGCACACACCAACACAGAAGCACACACTCGCGTACTTCCCACCCACTCCCAGCCATGTAGGCACACGCTTTGCTTACTTCAGGAAAAGCGCGTGACGGCCTTTTTTCTACACGTGTCATGCAATGCTTTGAGTAAAATCTGTTCTCGCTAACGTCACCAGATTATCGGCTGAGCAAAGCATGGGGCCAGCCAGAGGCCGGTAGAACGCCCGCGTGGAAACACGTCACTGCCTGTAACGTCTTATCTCGCACCTGACTCAGGCTTCAGACAAAGCGTACACACCTACTCTGCTTCCGTTTCGCTAGGACGTACTGAGAACCCAGTGCACAGTCCTAGTTATCAGCCTGACAAACGATTCCAATGAATGCAGCAGCTTTCCTTGGTTCACAGTTTACGTTAAGCATACCGCTATCCGGCGATCGCTTTGCAAATCACTAGCAATTCATTGACCTCGCTCTTATCACCAACCTGCACTCACTTGTTTTAGTTTAGTTTAGTTTTCACAAAAGTAGTTACAGACATAAGCCTCCACGTCATGCAAACATGTGTAAAAGCCACATCCTTTCAAAAAAGAATAAAATACAAGAAGTACTTGAAACGCTCAAAGAGCGTTTATTAAAGAATGAAATCTTTGAAAAGTGTTTGAAACAGTTCCATTGTAGGTCTCTACAATTATCACGTACAAATACTTATATTAAATGTCATATTAGTATTATTAGGTACTCATAAGACTATAGTCCTGACGTGGAATATAACGTACTGAATGTCATATGAGTATTATTAGGTACTCATAAGACTATAGTCCTGACATGGAATATAAAGTACTGAACAGAAAACTGCGGAATACTAACTAAAATGTTAGGAAACTTTATTAAGGAGCTACCGACACGTGTTTGATAGACGCGAGGAACCCAGTTAAGCTAGGCGTCTGAGCTCCTACATTATGCAAGTGGGTCGGCGGGGCTCTAAGGTCATTAATTCCTAGCTTCACTTGTAGTCCTCGCGTCGGTAAAACTCACCTGTGAAAACAATCCGACCCACACCGCCCCCCTGGACTAATGCGTCACGTGGGGTGGGCAGTACCCTCTGTGTGTAAGTCCAGCGACACAGGTCAGAGATCGCGAGCAGGCCTTCGGTAGCTGGAGATAACGTTTTTCTCAAAACTGGTGTATTGAGTCTTCAGGAAATGAACAGGTATGTATACGTGCGACGCACCGTGAAGAGGTCTGATCTGCTGTTAAAATCCATGCTGTAGATGTGAAACCGTTTCTTTTTGTTTTTCGCCTCTTGTCCTTGTTTAAAACAGTACGTATTCCATACACCGCTCTCAAACATGCACAGATATCGGACATCTTGAAGCGTAAACACTGGAAGGACTTGTCTGGTAACCTCTGTTGTTAGGCTGTGTGTGGCTTTTGGTGTTGATAAAACATTAATGCAAACAGGGAGGTTTCAGAAACGCGGAAATCGGTTTGTATACACCATAGTTTTATTATTGTTTCAGTTAGCTTTTAAACGTTGTACTGTTAATGTATATTATTTCCAGGATGGATGTATATATCTCGACTTGTCAGCAAAGTTGTTTAAAATCATTTCATTAAGTTTTAATTTGATTAAAAAGAATCACATGTATTATAATTAACACGATAGACAATAGAGACACTTGAAACAGGATGTTTAAAACTGATCTTTCTTTACATAAGTAATACCATAAAAGTGAGAGAGCATTAGAGGTTTCATACATTTCATATTATATGGTAGAAGCAAACATGTCAACGTTGTTTCAAGGCATACGGATGGGGGTTGGACACGCACGCACCCATTTTAAATATTTTATTAATGGTTAGTCAATTCCAACCCCCAATTACCAAGAAACATCTACAGATGAGTGGAACAGACTTAAGAAGAAAAAGAAAGAAAATTTGACATAAATAAGGGATAGAAATGGGGAGGAGAAAAATCATGTGTTTCAACAGAAAATCGCATGTGCACAGTACACGGACAGAAAATCCCTCTGATGGCATCTTAATCAGACATGAACTAAATGCTATCTTAAAAAGTTCTCGGGATTGTCTTTAGCAGTGCCTTTGTTTATTTACTATTAGATAAATCTTCGGAAGAACGTTAGCTGCAGCCAGTGTTCTGTTGGCATCTGCAGAGTTATCTAATCTTCTGAAAGAATTCTTCAGCATGCGGAGATCAAAAACCTCAACACCACCAACAGACTCCAGCCGCAGCAAGGCACCACGGGGCACCAAGTCGCAACGATACAGCCATCTGTTTAAGGTACGAATGAACCACAAAATACAAGTGCAACAGAGACTGCAAAAACGAACGCAAACTAGTCAGGGGTGGCCTTGTGTCAAGGGTCACCCCACGATAGCCTGTAAGAGACTCTTCTATTTAAGGCATCAGCGCAAACACCAAAATGTTAAAAGAAAAAAATATTGAAGAATTGCTTATAACAAAATGTTCACTATGACCGATGCCTGAATGTATCTGTTTTGTTGCTACTTCTGTTTAAGAAATTGCCGTTGTAGTGCTGGGAGCTTATGAAAATCTAGGAGAGTTCAGCTCATACACCTAAACAAGTTATGAATGCCGTTGTTGTCATCTTCCCCTAATGGAACAGTAATCTCGTTCTTCGTCGTTCTCTTCTTTTTCTTCTGTCTTCATCTTCCTCTCGATTTTCTCTTCATACATCACCAGCCCACACACACCAGTTTCTTACGCAAACGTTCACAGACACATTCTAACAACACATAACCTTGCTGTCACATACGTAAGGTAATTTCGCGGGGATGGGGTGTGTGTATGTGTGGTTGTGCGTACGCCTGTGTATGCATGCGTGTGTGTATGTGCGTGGGTGCGTGCGCGTGTAGTTGCTTATGCTAGGTGACTCAGGCTCGGGGAAAACAGCGCTGGTGCACCGGTACGATCAAGATCAGTTCTGTACTGATCACTTGCCGACAATAGGGGTGGACTTTGTAGTCAAGAACTTTTCCCTGCCTAGCGGAGACAGCGTCAAGCTACAGGTAACGGAGAACAGTCCTTATTCTATAAATATCCTGTCATACAATACAATTAAAAAAATTGTAACAGTTCTGTTTAGTTTACCAAGTAAGGTTTTTCTTCTTCAAAAGTGAGCGAATTCCATCCTTTCGTTTCGAGAAATGCACGCTGTCAAAAATCTTCATTCTCACCAAGGCACACACACACACACACACACACACGCACGCACGCACATGCACACACACACACACACAGGAACGAGCGTTTCAAGGCTTCCCGTTGGCTGTAGCCTGGGCAGTATGACCATCATTTGGACTACTTTGCCCATATTGGAAGGTTAGGAAACCACATGGCACACGACAGTTAAGAAGCCATAGACTGTAGCCAAATCTCCCAAAAGAGCGCGGTGCTTCGTCCGTGCCGTCAGGTGGCATATCCCTCAAATTACGCAAAAAGGCGACCCCTTTGCGCCCTCTTCACTACCTCAGTTCTATGTCGAACCGCAGCAGATTCTTCCACGATGCAAAAAAAAATCCCATGTGTTGGTAAAATTTAAAAAGAAGACTGAAAAAAGAAACCTTCCGATTGGGATCAGCCTTTTGCTAGGAGCAAACACGACTGTACAGCATTTGATGTTGTCAGGACGCGTGGCCTGTGTTAGAGAACTTGTGTAGTGAGAAACATAAAGCTCCATTTTGAGTCAAAGCTCACCTGTTCTATGGACAACTGACCGAGGATCTGCTCTAACATTTTTGAAGAGCCTCGTTCGAGTGGCCGACGAAAAGCCCGTGTCACTGCGCACAGTCTTCGCGCATCTCGCGTTATCTCGGAGGCTGTGACAGGGCGTGTCGCATGGTGCGGCTGCCATAAAGTCAAGCGCACTTTTGCAGCAATACTTTACACAGAGTGGCGCTCCACCCAACAGCCGGTGTCTTCTGTTGCGCGGCATCGCCCTTATTTAAGAATCTGCACTGGAATAACTTGGATTTAGGGGGAAATGTCTTAGATAAATAAACATTCCAGACGTCATCGCCATGGTAACGGCAACAAATACAGCCATAGCGAAAACTCTTGTAAACAGAATAACCCTAAATAGAATGCTAAGATTTTACTGGCAAATGCTGTATTTGAAGAAAAGAAATCGTAGGTAAATAGGAACGTGCATTCGAGACATAATTCCACGTTGACAGCAAGGATAACGAGAAAGAAATTGGGGTGGAGGGAAAGAAATAGACAGGGTGAGCTTTTGGTGATGGTGGCGCTGGCTGAAGCAGGTTGCTTTTGTTGCTTCTTCAGATCTGGGACACAGCAGGGCAGGAGCGTTTCCGCACCATCAGCGCCTCCTACTACCGCGGAACTCACGCCGCTCTCATCGTCTACGATGCCACGCGCCAGGAGACGTTCCAGCACGTCAGACACTGGATCGGGGAGGTCAGGGAGCACGTCAGCAGTGACGTCCTCATCGCGGTCGTGGCCTGTAAGCTGGACCTGAAGGGCAAGGCCGCGGAGTTCTATGGGGCCAGCGCCGTGCGACGCCACCTCGAGGAAGAAGACGTGAAGAATGTGGCGGGGGTCTTCGAGGTCAGCTCCAAGAGCGGGGAGGGGGTAGGGAGGGTCTTTCAGGCCACCGTCAACGCGCTCGTGGCCAGGGAAGCGGGAATCAGAGAAGCCCAGGAGAGGAAAGACGCGCTGATACTCTCTCTGACCAACGAGCGGGTGGAGAAGAGCTGGTGCTGCTGACGTGGCAGGGACAGCATCTCCACGTTTGAGGAGTGTTTAAAAAACTTTACCTCCCTCCCTTCCTCCATCTCTCCCTCCCTCCATCCATCCATCCATCCATCCATCCATCCATCCATCCATCCATCCATCCATCCATCCATCCATCCATCCATCCATCCATCCATCCATCCATCCATCCACTTTAAAAAGTGAGCATCATATCTGTGTCATATCTCTATGACTTTATTTCGTAAAAACTTACGTAGGGAAAGGAAATGGCTGCTGGCTATGCCACCCAGCTCTAGCGCACGCTGATGTGTCTGTGATTTAAATGAAGATAAAAACGTCTTAACATACAGTGCGCTTCCAGGCGCTTTTAAAAAAAATTAAAAAGATCTCATTTGAATCGTTTTTTATTTTTTTTTGTGGGGGGGGGGCGGGGTGCAGCATACGAAGAAAATTTTAACTTCGCTCAAAAAGAACTGAACATCGGATCACATAATGTGAAATTTTGCATATATAGTATACATACTGAATTGTTGGAAAAGTTCACTTCAACATTTAAAGTAGTTTCTTTTATATGCTCGCAGGCATTAACGAGGCTTTATTTTTGTCATCGTCCTTCAACTTCCCAACATCAGCGTCTTCCACCCTTATCCTCCCCTCCTCCCTAGCGCCGGCCACATGCCCACACCAGCTGTAGCACGACGCCGACCTCTTTGGACTCTTTGTACTCTCAGAGCTCTTTTCTCAACGTTCTTCTTGTCGTCTCTTCCTATGTTGGCTGTGATTGCGTTAATTTTCGTGCACGTGTTCTTAGCTGTCGTTTTAATTCGTGATGCCGCAATTGAACAGCGGTTGTTTCTTCTTAAATTGTGCAGAAGTAATTTGAAGGCTATAAAGACAAGTTCGATGACGCTAGCAGGCTAAAGGACTCTAGAACGAAAACTGTATGAAATCTATCAGAAACAGAAACTTTCAGTATCTTGAGAACGTGAAAGCTTAGCGCATGTTTGTAAGATGTGCTTTTATTGCTATGACAGTTCCCTACCCCTGCCCCCCCACCCCCAAGGAAAAGGTCACAACAAGCAAATGATAAAAAGGTTTGCTGTTTCACCCTGATTGAGGCAGCAGTCTGTTGTCCGTAGTACAATTTTAATGTGCATTAGATGGCTTAAGAATTAAGGTACGTATTGTTCATGGATTTGACGGTTAAAAGCAACATTACAAGTACATGTACTGATCACTGCGTGAAATGTGCGTTTACGTAATGCAAAGACGTCAAAGACGTGCGATTTTCTCACGTACGTCATTGCCTATTTTCGGTATCCACGCGAGATCTCGTACACACGTGTCCTCTTAACCTCATCTTACATTTACACGCTGTAAAATTTACAC
Source organism: Lanistes nyassanus (assembly GCA_004794575.1). NCBI lineage: Eukaryota > Metazoa > Mollusca > Gastropoda > Architaenioglossa > Ampullariidae > Lanistes > Lanistes nyassanus. The sequence goes on from SMGT01016281.1 coordinate 229,549, forward strand.
AACATTCGCATAAGCACCTATTATTTAAAGTCCTTGCTGTTTAATTCTAGGGTACGACACAGTTCTGTTGGTTCTAAAAATGGAGTTGCTACAGGCAAGCTATTTAGTCATAAAAATGAATCGAGTCTCAAAAATTGTGAGTATACGGTTGAAGTGTTTCGTCTGAGAATGTAACCTAGTGATTTTGATATTCACCCTGTTATAACTTGGGTATGAATTCTCTCGCATGTAAATAATGATCTTTGCTTAAATTATTGAAATGGGTTTATACGGTTTAGCTGCTGTGTCTTGATGTTATATGATGTCCTCCATGTTCGGTTGTTGACAGTTCGTGTTATGGCATGCCTTTTAGCTTGTAAAGTGTTGGTTTTGTGACAGAAGTAAAGGTGTATGTGTCTGCAGGATGTGTGGGAATGTGATGTTCACTGGGAAAAAAAATCGTACCTGGCTAGCACGCGTTTAAAGGTTTGACACTGGCCGTGCAGTGGGCCTGCATGTGTTGGTAGGCTGTGAGCTTACGATGCACTGAGCTAACGGATCGAGAGTGTGCTAGCAGGGTACTGTGTATGTATGCGCGTGTATATACATATATAAATCGGGTATTCTATGTGTAAACAAAAAAGAGAGAAGAGAGAGGTGGTGTTATCAAACAGGGGGAGAAGAGAAAGAGAGGGAGGAGAGAGGGGAGAGAGAGAGAGATTGGGGAGAAAAGAGAGAGCACTGCTGTCGAAATGAAAGAACGTTGGTATCACAGGGAATCTTCTATTAATGGGAATCGATAATCAGGCAACGAAAAGAAAATTCATTACACAGACAGTGGAACCTCAACATGAAAAGGACAGCCAAAAACCCCCAAAAACCAAAACCAAAAAAAGCAACAAAAAATAACAAATAAGAAGAGAAAAACAGTGTCAGAGCAATGTATCTTGCGGTTTAAAGCCTTCGTGCACTTTCAGCCGCCTTCCAAAGTTCCTCTCCATCCACCCATTTTTTTCCCTTTAAACTAAACACTGACATCGCAATGATAAGCTTAAGCTGCTGACACGGAGTTAACCACCGCCCGCCCACGTGTAGTCTGCTGTGTACTTTGTTTTCTAGTTTCAGTACTACACCTCCCAAGAAAAGGGAGAGTAATCCATCATGTCATTCTCAGCAGATAAAGGGAGGTCATTTAGTCATAAGACAGTATATTATTTTCGGTTGTGAAGCATTCTTTACATCGCGTGGACAAACTTTTTGAGTATCTTTATTAGTCTGGAGTAGCGTTCAGCTGCATACATATATGACTTAATCGAAATTTATGCCTCCTACACTAAACGTGGTTAAATCTGGGGTTAACTCTGTCTTTATTAAATTAAAGCAGTGACTAATAAGTTGTTCTTGAAGGAGAACCACAGATGCACGTTGCTTGTATGTGAGAAATGCTCTTTCCAGGTGGAGACAGCTAGCCGAGAGGATCTCGCGGCCAAGCACCTGTCGTAATACCTAACATTTGCTCAGCTTGCCGACCTCGCTCTTCTCGCAACGTGTGAGTGCACCAAACAACAATACTCGATTTTTTTTCTCTGGGCGACAAAAAGATTTCTCGTTTGTAGGCGAGATCTGTCAGAGTTCACAGCACTGATATGGTTCTTTTATTGGGAAGACAAACATCGCAATAGGCTAATTTCTTCTGGTCATTTCTGTGGACAAAATAATGTCAAGTCAAATGCCATAAAAAGTTTCTGTCCTTATGTACTACCTGCAGAATCCCTGAGCAGAACGTACTTCACATGAACTACTGTCATTCAACCACTTCCTTTCAGTAACGCGCTGCAAGTATTTTTATTTGTGGGGTATGTTACTTAACGCTAGCGATGAACTGCAACAATAAATATGATGCTTTCGGAGCGCGTGTGCAGGACAGCGAAAGATTTTCCACTGACGACGAGGAGACATAAAGAAGAGAGCGATGCAGAAATGACGAGAGAAGCCGACATGAGAGGGAGATAATAAGAGAGATATTACATTTCTGTTTTACTATCCCTCCGTTAGTGGAAGCGATTAAATTTTTTTTGGTGTGTGTTTACGACGCTCGAGAAATGACCAGATAAGTTTGAAAAGGTTCCTTTTCCTGCAGATCGCCGCATGGAAACAAGAACACCGCTTAACAGATGGAAATAGAAAAGGGCGCCCTAATCCCGAATCTCTCGTCTGACGGTGAAACACCGCCTTGCTGCCGATTATCCACGTTAGCGCGTGCTCTATTGTCGGTGTTCGCTTTCTTTTGTATCGCTGATGACCTGGTGGCTGGGTGGTGGTGGTGGTGGTGGTGGTTGAGGGGTGGTGGTGGTGGTGGTGGTGTCTGTGTGTGTGTGTGTGTGTGGGGTGGGGGAAGATCGCCGGTTTGCTCTGTCGAGAACACCTCGATAACGTGGCGATTCTGACGTCGCAAACCAGCAAACCAGGCTTCAGGCGGACCCAGTAAACAAAGCCCTGCGGGCTGTTAACATGTAGTACGCAGGTGAATTTAATGCCAAAAGCAGGAAGCTGCTATGGCAAGGCTATACGCAAAAACGCTCGTTTTGTTTAACAAAAAATTATACACGTTGGTCATTTTGCGTAGTGGCCTTTTGTGGCAGCAGTAGGTGTCTACGCAAAAGGAACGAAAGGTCAACGAACGAACGAACGAACGAACGAACGAACGAACGAACGAACGAACGAACGAACGAACGAACGAACGAACGAACGAACGAACGCACGAACGAACGAACGAACGAACGAACGAACGAACGAACGAGGTACAAAAATGAGCAAATAAATGAACAAAAAAAAATAGAAAAGGGAAGGAACAGAAAGTATTAGAAGCCTGCAGTTTTTCCCAGCCTCGGGACAACGAGCTCACGTTTAGTGGAGAAAAGTGTCATGAATACCAGTTTAGAGCACTCGAGACAAACAAACGATTCTTGAACTAATTTATAACACCTCCATGACCTGTCAGTCGCACAACGCACGCGAAAACCATCAAACATTTTGTTGTGATGTCCAGCTTCACTCGTACATATCACTCCTCTGTGTGACCAGCCGCGTGCGTAAAAACGCCTTGCAATTTTTTCTAATCTCCAAAACAAATTTCCGAGCCACCTTTTTTTTCTTTACTGAAGTAGTTAACGGCACTGGGACTGCGACAAATGGGCCCATAAAGAGTGTTCCTCCAAGTTCAAAGTCTCGCATCGTGTACAGCGTGCTCTTACAAGCTGAACCGAGCCTATATATAACCAAGCTTGCTTTCCGACACGCAGTCTGCCGTGCTTCCTGGCTCAGGAGGGGTCTGCGAGAGAGTAGCGAGGGATTTCCAGAGTTCAGAGGGCTCTCAAGTTGCAAGAATTTTGCTGTCAGCCAAAAGCCAGTCATGAATACACCCTGCAGACTTCTCTTGCTCTTAGGTATCGTCACGGCAGGTGCTTCCATCAGCGCAGGTATGGTATGTAAGCATCTTGAAATGTTGAGAGATATCCCTTCCACATACTTCTCTCTCTCTCTCTGCCTCTCTCTACCTCTTCCGAACCCTTCGGTGAGCGGTTATCAGGCCTACAAGGCGGTCATGGTTTTTGTGTGTCTGCATGTACAACGATATTTTCATCAAATTTCTTCAATTTAAATTTTTAAAATTACAACTGGTGTGTCGACAGTGCAAGATGCCTGCAGTGCCTTTGGATTTTCGGAAAAAATGTGGTCATTTTGTGCCCGTTCTTGTTGCATTCATGTCGCGGAGAGCTGAGCTCAGCGCCGCCATGTCCCACAAGGTGCTTCGAGTCAGAGGACGTGTGGCCGGTTTTATGGTTGCACTGACCCTTGCCGTCTTTTTTGCTGGGGATCTGCTGTTACGAGCTGGTGATGTAGAGAGAAACCCTGGGCCGCCTAAATCCATCAGCACACGGCAGACCAAACTTACTACAACTAGCTCAAATCGAAGAGATAGTACGGATCCATACGGCACGGAAACACTTCTACCACCGACGTGTGTTGCAGGTGAGGCAACTTGCGAACCTACTCTAGTCGATGTGATGACAGTCTTAAATGCAATGAATGCTAAGTTCGACACGCTTAAAGAGCACGTCTGTGAGTTGAAGGAGAATTACAAGAGATTGCACAGTGAAGTACATGTGATGAAAGAAGTGATTGATAATTTGACTAAAGAAAATGGGTCCCTGAAACGAAAATTAGAAACGATAGAAAGAAGGACAGATGAGATGGAGGAGAGATCCAAAAGGAATAACATACTTGTGTACGGAATTCCACGCCTTGAAAATGAGACGTCGGATGACTGCAAGCGGAGGCTGCAGGACATTTTTAAACAGAAATTGCAGCTGACTGATCCAGTGCAGCTTGATCGGGTACATCGTCTCTCTGCTAAACATAACTCTCCTATCATCGCAAGGTGTACCTTCTTCAAAGATAAAACATTAATTTTGAAACAACGGAGTAAACTCAAAGGTTCGGACATTTTCATCAATGAAGACTTCTCGCTGA
>SMGT01016281.1:251583-262923 GCA_004794575.1 Lanistes nyassanus
GTCAGTCAGTCAGTCAGTCAGTCAGTCAGTCAGTCAGTCAGTCAGTCAGTTTGTTTTACTGCTGGTAAAATTCTCTGTTCACTATTGTCCGTAAATAAAAGAAACACGACACCCTGTTCACGAGTATTTAACTGGGTTGGAGCTTGGTGGTTGGTGGTTATTTAGAGGGAAAGTGCTTCCACCTCGCGGTGATTTCGCACTATGGGGGATGGGGTCCTATTACTAAACTATGCACTGTGCACTGAAAGAACCACCAGACTGATGGCTGCAGTAAGATGGTCAGTGCGGACAGGCAGTTTAATGTGCGGGGAGATGGCCGAATGGAGTTTGCACACTGTTCAACTCCAGGAAATAAACCTTGGCCACACCAGGATTCGATCCAGCAACCTTCCATCTGCTAGTCAGCAGCTCTCCCAACTGAGCTATCCAGGCCCCCAGGCTGGAGCTTCATCGCCAGTGCAGACTTTAAAAGGGAACTTTCATGCGTGACTGATCATGACCTCTGTGCGCGCAAAGGGACTTCCGTTTCGTGCTTGTGGCATGCTAGTGATATTGAGTGGCTTTGGACACAGAACACACAGTTACTGGGACGAACGTACCAATGAATATTCATATTTAGTTTCTATGATCAGTAAATACTGCACAGTTCTAAAAGAGAAAATACAGAACACAACTGGAACATTTCATGTCAGCCTTTTCTGGGGGGTAAACCTGGCTGTGCGTCTCTAGCTGCGGCATGAGTCCTCTTCCTGTGATTTTTGTATCGGGGGTGGGGTGGGGGGTCTGGGGCCGTTAAAGACTATAAGATTTGCACTCACGCTCCTTACCTGGTAAATCGATCATCAACCATGAGTAGTCCGCACAGACGCCCAGCTTGCAAGTCCGAAACAAACCGTGTCCCATGACTTCGTTCACTAGCCAGCCGGTTCCCGCAACAGCCACTGTCTGGAAGGTCAAGGCCACCAGGCAGCAGAAGATGGGGCAGATGAGTGGAGCCGCGGACAGCTTACAAGCCATAAGGGCCTACTCGTCCGCTCGTCTTACTTGCGCACTATTTTTAGATCTACGGCCGGAATTTTCTCTGGCTGTTTGCCTCGTTTGCAGAAGCTGATCCATGAACTTCTGGGGAAACTTCTATTAGGATCTTTTGAACTCTGCACGTGTTGAAAATGAGTGGATTTTCAAATCCTGGTCACAGAATGCAGCCTGCACTGCACATCATGGGGAAGTCGTTGTGTGAGTTCAATGAGAAGGACGCTTGGCAGACTACATGCCACTGCAATAGTTTGAGCGATTGTCGATTCACGTACGTGTCTAGACAGACCACTTCAGCCTCAGAAAATGCCAATAATCTATTCATAAGCCTGGAAAGTAAAGGAAAGATAATGCACTTGGCCACCAGCTGTCACATATGTTTGCCTCTGGATCAGTTTCTTTGATATTATATACTGATTAAAAAATGTCTTTTTTTAATTGAGAAATGAATGTGTCAAACTTTGCTCGAATGTTCTCTTTGATATGTATTAACCTGGTTAAAAGTAAATGAACCTCCATTTTCACTTTAAAAAAATGCAAGCCTAGCTTTGGAATCGCTTGACTCCGAAGGCCGAACGGTCTTTGCCTTATTGCTTGTGCAGGGGATAAAATGAAAATCACTTATCTGATAACGACTACACAACATTGTCATGCAATCTTTATAGTTAAAAGTACACTCTTCTCAGATATAATTATTGTGATACTTTCTTAAAATTTTCTTGCTTCACTATGTGCTCTCTCTTGTGATATTGCTGTTTAATTTCAGTTCACTGAGGTCGGGTGCAGACATAATTAATTCCATTTGTTGTGCGGCGGTGCTGAAGAGTTATTCTCGAGAATGGTGGTGAGGAGGGGGGAGGGGTAATTCCACTGAACATGTGATGTAAATAAAAAAGCTCCCATAATCTCAGCATTTCTGTAGCAAAAACTACCGGTAATGCATAAGTTGAATAATAGTTGAACTATAGTTGGTAAGCTAAACTTTATTAAACATGCGACACTCATGTTGCTAAACTGCTATCAAATACTTTGAAACAATAACCCATTTCAAACTAAATCGGCTGCCATTCGGCAGATTGTCTTCCTTGATCAGTGGAGTGTTACAGTTAGTACAAAAATAGTGTCCATACAGATGTTTTAAGATATCTCTCTCCTTACATAATGAGGCCTTACCCTTTTCTGTTGTCACGAAAGCGAGGTAAAATTACGGAAAAGATCTAAAAGACGTTTGGTCCTCTCAGGTGGTTGGACTTGCCTTCAGGTAGTATGGATCCATCCTGTTTCCACGTGTCCAGATCGGTGAGATAATGACGTGTTTTTAAGAGAGCAGACTTGATGACGACATTTTTATTTTACAGACAGACGTAACCATTGTACAACACTGGCGAAAAGCTCAGAGGGATGGAGAGAGACAGAGACGGGAGGGTGGTAAGGAGGGAGAACGTACACATGCAATAAGTCGGACCGGGGAGGTGGTGGTTATTTAGAGGGACAGTGCTTCTACCTCGCGGTGATTTCGCACTATGGGGGGTGGGGTCCTATTACTAAGCTATGCACTGAAAGAACTACCAGACTGATGGCTGCAGTAAGATGGTCAGTGAGGACAGGCAATCTAATGTGCGGGGAAATGGCTGAATGGAGTCTGCACAGTGTTTAACTCCAGGAACTAATCCTTTGCCACACCAGGATTCGAACCAGCAACCTTCCATCTGCTAGTCCGCAGCTCTACCAACTGAGCTAACCAGGCCCCCCGGACCGGGGAAATTTGTAGCTACAAGCAATAATAGGTCGGTGGGGTCGATCTGGTCGATTCTGACTTTTTAGCACAAAAGTCTTCCTAAGACTATAAATTATCATTAATTATTATAAATTAAGCAGCGTGGTTGCATTCTAACGCGAACTACTTCCTTTCTTGTCTGATGAGTGAGGTTTGTGGAAAACATGGATTAATTTAAACTAGTATGATGTAATCCAATGTATTCATACATAATATTCGGCTGTTTAAATCACAAACAAAGAATGAAACAGTGGCTCATATCTCGAGTAGATTTCAAGAAAATTAAATGTAAGGGATTAAACTATTATTCCACAAGTGGCAGAAGCTTGCTTCTAACAAGATGACGTGGTAGCATCGAGAGAGAGAGAGAGAGAGAGAGAGAAGAAGGAAAAAAGAGCGAGATAATAATTTCTTTATTCTGTTAGACCTGTTAGCCCATAACTAGCAGAGAGGTAAGGCAGGGGAGGTTGAGTGCACTGTTAAAATAATTATTACACTTTGTGAAAATGTGCAATTCAAACTTGCATGTTAATGAATTATATTTCATCTCAAACATAAACAAAGTACAATGTAATGTGAGCGCGCGCGAGCGTGTGTGCGGGTGTGCGTGCGTTGAGCGAGTACTTGTTTTCTTTATTGTCTAGGGCAGACTTCATGGGGCAGTCGCAACGCTTCTATATAAGAAAAAAACCCGTAAAATTACACAGTGTATACTGGTCACTGTTTTCCCACTGCAAACAGTATGGAGCCGATAAGGCTGAAGATGCAGGCGACGACGAAAAGACAGACGCCATAGCCGTACGTCACGGAAGTCGAACGCAAAGAATGGTCAAGGGAAGTAACGAGGGAAATCTCGCATACTGGAGCATCAAGAGTTAGTTTTCTTTAGTTTAGCTACCAAATTATTCGCATTTCAAAATATAAGGGATACCCTTAAAATTAGAAAACCTGCTGGCCCTATATAGGAACGGTTAGTGTCTACAGTGTTTGAGAATGAGTTAACACCATTTTTTGTGCTATCAGGGCATGGATAATATTGTTTTACAATTAAGAAAAAAAGTAAAAATACTTCAGCAATAACTGCTTTAAGTAACAGAACAGCAATAAAGATACTCAGCAGTCGAATGTATTATCTATTGTTTGACACTTACAACAATGACTGATGATAGATTTCCGTATAGAGACTCTTTCCTGGCGACTTCCATAAGGATCCATGATCATGAACAGTTTCTCAACGTGACTTTCTGTACTGTACCATGATAGTGATCGTTGGCTGGAACCAGACGGCGTGCAGAGTGTCTATGTCTACTGGTGGGTGAGCGGGGGTTGCTGGGGTGGCTGTGACGGTCGGTCAGTGATGTTTTGAATTGGGATAGGAGGATGTTTGTATTGATAATGCGTTTTATTATTTTGTTTTGCGTTATTTCTGTTGTAAATTTTCATTAGTAACCCCCTTGACGACATTTCCAGACCATCAATTGTTGCTGTTTGATTCGGGTTTTGAAAATGTGGATCCCTTAGGCTGAACAGAAACTATTTTCCCCTGGTTCTGCTTTTGTCTGCATGAATCCATGGCCATATAGCCATTTAAAAGAATTTTAATTTTCAACTAGCACTAACCACGCGTCCGATCCTCATCGGTTATGGGACTACCAAGGTGCATTGGTGGTACCATAGCCAGCGGGCAGAGTGGTACCATAGCCAGTGAGCACGAATGGTACCATAGCCAGCGGGCAGAGTGGTACCATAGCCAGTGAGCAAGAGTGGTACCATGCCAGGGGGGCAAGAGTGGTACCATAGCCAGTGAGCAAGAGTGGTACCATAGCCAGCGGGCAGAGTGGTACCATGCCAGGGGGGGCAAGAGTGGTACCATAGCCAGCGGGCAGAGTGGTACCATAGCCAGCGGGCAGAGTGGTACCATAACCAGGGGGCAAGAGTGGTACCATAGCCGATAAGGTGTAGTTACTGCTAGTTGATTTTAAAGAAAAATCAGCTTCAAGAATTACGGACAAATGCTCTCTTTTATTTTCCACTCGTCCTCTCGACACCAAAAAAGGAAACCTCTTATGTCTGCAATTCTACTATGAACAGATTTATTGACATTCTATCCTCATAGATATGACTGGGTGGGTGGGTGAGTGAGTGTGTAAGTGAGTGTGAGAGAGTGAGTGAGTGGGGGAGTGAGGCGAGTGAGGTGAGGTGAGATGAGGAAGTGAGGTGAGGTGAGGTGGGGTGGGGTGGGATGGGGTGAGGTGAGGTGAGGTGAGGTGAGGTGAGGTGAGTGAGTGAGTGAGTGAGTGAGTGAGTGAGTGAGTGAGTGAGTGAGTGAGTGAGTGAGTGAGTGAGTGAGTGAGTGAGTGAGTGAGTGAGTGAGTGCTTGTTTCTACCGAGCAAGCAGCTACAAGGGCATCTCACGCCGATGTTTTATTACGAGTTTGTGACTCATCTATATGTCCAACACGAAATATCATCCAGGGTAAACTTCACAGGGCAGCCGCCTCATTCTTTTTTAAAGAAGAAGAAGAAGGGAAAACCCACACATAAAATTACAAAATGTGATCTGGACTGAAGCTTTTATGAAAACCTCAGGGATTCCTGCCCTCATCTTGCGTCACGGGTCCAGAAGAAAAACGCGGTCACTGCTTTCCAACTGCAAACAGTATGGAGCCAATAAGGCTGAGGATGCAGGCGACGACGGAAAGGGAGAAGCCATAGCCGTACTTCACGGGAGACAAATTCGACAAGACCCGATCGCCTGTCTTTCCACCGAACACAGCCAACTCGATGAGCAGGAAAACGACTGAAACAGAACGAGAAGCAGTGACTGTTTGGAAAGATCTGTTTTGAACAATACACACTCATTATGGAAAGATTTCGTAAGAGTGCTGAGGTAGTACGTACCTTGGCTGCACGATCAGTTAATCTTAGATATATTTTGTAACTAAAGGTTTTGTTTTAAATCCTCCAAACGTTATAAATCACCTGTATATATATATATATACATCACGTTAGGTCTCATGCCGGAGTGAACATCCGCACACTGCCTGGTCCAGGAAACATAATAATACTTTGGAAGCTCTTACTACACAGGTAAACATGCGTGAAGGCCTTGAATTGATGGTCCAAGGTAAATAGGTATACTTTGTCGTCTGAGTGTCGTCGCATCTATTGTAGTCTCCGTTGTTGAGTTTACACAAACTCACGCGCGCACTAACACTCTTGCACGTACATACAAAAGTAGCCTCGCAAGCGTAATTGCCTGCGTGTATCTCACCAGTGCCTATGCACAGAAGATTGCCACCAACGGACAGCATCTGTGTGTTTTCAACGAAAAAATGTAAAACTCCTACGACCAGAGCTCCAGCCACAGCCAACAGTCCAAGAATGGAGAAAGCCTGGCACGCCTTCCACCAGTCTAAACGAAGAGAAAACAAAAATTAAACATAACAGTGAATATATTGATTACAACAAGAATGAACATGATATATGTCACCTGACTCCCCCACTCCTCTCAAAAAAATTTGTATAAAGGGGGCGTAATTTCACACTGGCCAACATGGATAGCTTCCCTTTCCATGAAAGCTCAATTTTTTTTTGTCTCGATTTCTGTCAAGACTATGGCTTGCAAGAACATTCTTATCCCATGTTCATACGTAAATGTGCACATAAAATACACGGGGCGAATGGGCGTTACGACCGCTTTTATGACCGGAAGTGTGCATACGAACGCTCATGCAAGCCAGCCCCGGTCCGAAGTAAGACAAGGAAGTAATAATATTAAGCCCCTCCCCTACGATTCTTGCACAAGAGGGAAAAAGAAAGTTGAAGGTAGAAAGGGTCATATAATGTGTCAGTGTATATATTCTATATTCTGTAGCAGTACAGACTGGTTTTCCCATAAATATTTAAAAAAAATTGTACGTCCAAGCTTCCCTTTCGCCACCACACCGCTGCGGTGGTCTAGAGGTTAAGGCGTCCGCTTCCGAGGCGGGAGGTCGGTGGTTCGCATCCCGGCCGAGCATACTTAGACTTAAAAATTTTCAATCTAGTAGCTGCCCTGCCAGACGCCTGGCACTACAGGGAACAGTACTAGGACTGGTTGGCCCGGTGTCAGTATAATGTGACTGGGTGGGACTGAGGCCCGTGTTGCGCCATCAGTCCCACGTGTGGCAGCACGTAAACTTTGTCTAAGCAACACCGTCCTGATATGCACCTCGTTTGCGGTGGGACGTTAAACAACAAATACCCCCCCCCCTTTCGCCACCGCTTCCTTTAAGAAAAACCGGCAAATTACTGCTGCACCAGGAAGTCGTCTCCTTACGATGTTTGGGGTCTGTTGTGCAATTCACAAGCCCTGGAATTTAGCAAAGTGTCTTTTTCACATCAAGCTTTTCCTGGATAAGCTGAAGGGGATCTTTAAAACCAGATTCTATTAGGACAGTGCACTTCGAGGCAACGGATAGACCGGACAACAAACTCCTAACCTCCATAGTTCTCATTTTATTTTAACACCCTCACGCCCTCCACACTTTCATCGCGCTTCATCGCGAAGCTGATAACCTTACGGACTGGGACTTGTACGTACGACCTCCCAAAGGACCGTGTTTAAAGTTACTTATTTTTTTCTTACACGCACTTGTGCGGTCGGTAAACTTAAGTCCACCTTAGTCAGGTCAAGAAAAGCCTTTATCCAGACTGCTCACATGATTTCATTTCCACTGTAAAATTCTAGACGAGAAATGCCTTGAAGGTTTAGACAATGCATTCCTAGAGAAACTTAACGTCGGTTCGTCCAAGCTGAGTTGACTCGTCCATCGCACCACAGCACGAACTGGTATTAGCTCGTCTGTGATATTTTCAATGTCCCCCACCCGTCTCCAGTTTAATTCTTTAATGCGAGGAAACATTTGAATGCATGACGAAGGGCAGAAATCCCTATAATAAGGCACATATTAGCTGAGCGGGGTTAGGGCAGAATCACGCTACTAATATCGTCAAAGTTTATCCCTGAAGTGATTGCCTGGTTTAGATCAACGTTTTCACTTGTTCCTGGTTAGACAATGTTCAGTTTGAGTGTAACAACTTTAAGTACTTCAATTTTTCGTTGCAGAGTCAAACAGTATGGTGGACGGGACGGATACTTGAAAGTTTTGTTGGGCGAGTAGGAAATCGGACCGGGCAACAAGCTACCCGCTCCTCCAGGCCCCGAGAGATTTCAGAAGGGAACAGGCTATGCTTACTTTTCTGAACCTCGTAACATCTGTAGATAGAAAAAGAGGAAGTGAATTGTCTCGACGCTACGGTGTAGGATAGCAGTTGTTCCCTCATTTCTGTTTGGACAGGTCTCGCTTCGGTGGATTCTGCCAGCAGTCGTCCATCAAGCGATAAAGGGGAAGTAGCGAAACAGGTTTTCTTCGAAACACGCGCGCACGCATAAGTTTAAACATTCAAAGCACTTTAACGCGAAAACATGTACAAAAAGAAAGAAAAAAGGAAAGAAAGAAGAAAGAAAGAAAAAAAGAAAGAAAAAAGGAAAGAAAGAAGTAAGGAAAGAAAATAAGAATATATTGCTTTGAAAGAACCCGACTTACCGACTGCTGAGTCGCTGTTCATGTCTACGCATACACTCAATATGCAGCTGCGGAACAGTCCGATTTGGGTTCCGTCACTAACCAGCCATCCCGTTCCTGCGACAGCCACGATCTGGAATATCAAAGCTAATCCGCAACAGCCGATCGCCACGCAAGTTACAATTTTGGGAACTTTCATCTTTTTCTTCTTTCCCCTGCGGCTTGTGGTCGGTGTCCTGATGTTTATCCCTGTAAACTACCCAAGCACCTTAAATTTCAAATTTTGATTCCTTCGCCTGGAGGGTGGTGCCTGTCACGCACTTTACGATTGAGTAGATTTCTGCACTGCTGTGTATGTCTTCTCGAGCTGATTACACAATAATGTCTCGTACTGGGATGGAAGACGACGATCCACAATTAAGTTAAAGTTTTCGTTGACTGGCTGAAGCTTTATGAACGAAGTCACGTGTGTAGGCACACATCATTCTCGCCCAATGCATATCTCGGAAACGCCCTGTTGACCCGCCCGACTGGTTTCAACGGAAAAGTAATAACCTTATAGCCCCTCACATAAATTTCTGCACGAGTACGAGGCTAAACAGAATGTAACAATTTTCCTTGCAGCCACCTTAAAGCAGTTAAAATGTTTGTTACTACGTTAAAGTGATTAGCTATTTTTTAGTCTCCTTCTGAAGTCGGCAGCCAACGAAGTATTTTATATTTTCAGCCCCTTTTCCATCACCTTAACTGCAGTGTCAAGCTGAAAGCGATTAAAAACTTCCGTTTTCTCGTCAGATTTACTGCAACTTATGCTGGAAAATTTATTTACCGTTCTCATATGCGATGTCACTTCGACAGAACCATGGTCCACTCATTTAAAGGCCAGTGGTTTTTCCCAAACAGGCTTAAGGACCCTTATAAGCAACATTTAGGGACAAGACATAAAACAGTTGCTTAGAAATACGTAACAGCAGCGCACTGTCTCTAAAGACGATTCTTACACCATGAATTTCATTCCTTGTTGTTCGATGGAAATGTAATAATTTGATGTTAATTAATGTGGCATGTTAGTCCCGAAGACTTTTTACAACGACGCGTTCAGCTATAATTTGGTATCGGCCTGCGTATTTTATGTGCAGGTTTACTTATGAGCAGGAGATACGAACGTTCATACAAGCCACCCCAGTCCTACATTCCTGTCTCTATCCGACGCAGATGGACACACTGTTTGCGACACAATTGCAAGCACCCAGACAGCGAAAGGTTTATTGGAGTTATAAACAGCTGTCACTTTTACAAACCCATAAGAACTGAAGTGCTTGTGAGGACGTTAAAAGAACTCAGTTTGAAAAAAAAAACCCAACTATTTTTCTTCTTAAAGAAGAGCCCAGTTTCCTGTTTAACTTGGTGTGGTGGGCTCTCTTCCATGTAAAGCCAGCTTCGTCAGCCGTAACATGATACAGAGGACGAGATGACACAGCCGACGCAAGACATCTTGGTACACGCCCAAGTCCCCAAACCTAGCGCTAGGTCTGCCTTAGGCTTTCCTGTGCTCTAGCCATCCAACCAGATGTCCGCTGAACACCTGCGGGGGTTTTCTCTAAGGTGTAACTATTTTCTCCGCCCGACCTTGCTCTTACATACTCGGCCCAGATACAGGTTTAACAAAGAACACCAGACAAGACACAAAACGGAACAGTCGTAGAACAATGAAAGTGGGCAAAATAAATAATAAATGTAGATTTTTAACGCGCGACAACACATTTCATGCACACTTCGCGCGGACGAGGTACACAGACACTCTAGTGAAAACAACGAGCACACACACGCACACACGGAGGGAGAGATGAACGCAACACTGACCAACAAAATAAGCTGGAGGTTGAGAGAAGGTTTGTAAACATTTTGCACTGGGAAAAATTAAGATGGGTGAGGGTGGGGTGACCTAATTCCTGGACCTTCCCCTAATGCATCTCGCCGAGCACTTATAGTGTTTAAAGCAAAGCGGTGTATTTCACAACCTCAAGGCAGATTTAGAAAACAAACTCAAATAGCATACCAGTGCAAAGGTCACCACCGGGAGAATTTCTTTTGCTCTTGACGGGTCGTCTCCTCTGCTCGCTCACACGACCACCGTCAAGAGGGTGACATATGCGTAGGTGGAACTATCACTGTATTACTAAAACTAATTAATATGACTTCTCAATCATATGGCCGATTCCCCAACACCTACAGTCTCCCGTAAAGAACCACAAAACACCGTAATACAGTGAACACAAAAAAGAAGAATGCATTGTTGACATAAACATCGAGTATTTACAACCAAGACAGTATCTGATATGACTCGTTAAACTCTAGGCGTCCCGCAATTTCCTCCGGTTCGAGCTAGGTCTACAATAGCCTACATCACCCGCCTCGCACTTGAACACAATATTAAACCACGTACCACCTTAATCTCTTCCTTGCGTACGAGAAAAAGAATGACCACGTGATGCACAACACTCACAGAACACAACACTCGTTCCCGAATGCTTCTTACAGTCCGCACGACAGTCTGTACGTTGGAGCGCTCCTTCCTTGGATATGTTTGTTGCGTTTTGAAGGTTTTCTTCAGCGCTATAGTTCCTGTATCGTTCATTGTATTCCTTTTAAGATCGTATTACGTCATTTCATTCATTGAAGGGTTGACACGTTAATGACGCATAAAATTGTGTAATCGTAGAAGGAAAGACGTCACGCGTTCTTTCATAGAAACGCATAGATATCAGCTTCAAGGGACCAATAGAAAGGCGGGATTTGTGTTGTTGGGGGAAACAGAGAAAACTTTGGGGCGGAGGTTGAACGCTTCATGAGTTTTGGGAAGAGAAGTTACAGTGGTCAGACGTGTGTTGCAAGCTTGCGAATCTTGCCAACGGTTTTTTCCTACAGAACTAGACGCGTTGCTATTCCAGAGAGAAT
>SMGT01016282.1:0-20203 GCA_004794575.1 Lanistes nyassanus
ATTTTTGTTGGTGCCTTGAAAGCACTCCCTCGTAAAATGGTCTTCGCACACGAAGTGTGATTTGTGCCATTTTAATTTATACTCTTTCGCATGACGAGGCAACTTGGCGTTCTTTAAATTTTCAAGCCACTTTTTACAAAGTGCATAGGAAACTTTTGATTTTTCTGGATTTGGAATCCCAAAAAAGCTTTTGTGGCTTCCGTCTACATTAAACGATTTGCACTGTTCGTTGAAACAGCCGAACGCACTGTGGCATGTTGAAGAATGCTTCTGGAGAACTGACGTCACCAGACCAGACGACAGCAGCGATATTTTGCTTTCATTCGCGAAAGAGTACCACAACATGGAGACGTCCTTGTGCCATTATTTATTGATATTAAAACGTGAATTGTATGGAAATAGTACTGATGCAGCTTGAAATTTATGGTTGACAAGACTCACAATATCAATATCTATGAATTCATCTCAAACTGCGTCTAGGGTTAAGTTTCCCTTTAATCTGAATTGTTGGACAAGATGTTCACAGGCGGAATAGGACATTGTCAAACATTAGCACTAGACACATTAGACAGCCGAGTTTGTTTTTTTATTATAAAAAGGGGTTGTTTATTATAGAAGCAAATAATAGGGGAGTATGACACCAGTGCTTAGGCTGACAATCGATTCATAATAACTCCTTCATTGACTAAAATTTGCCGTTCAGGGTCTGAAGCATAACGGGCTAACAACTATAGTCTCCATTGTCACGACTTATGTGATCCGCCCTGCTAGATTAGATACTTCCTATACAACTGCAAGTATGTAAGCAAGTTATTTTAATACAGTGAAGAGAAATGTTACGTTTCCTGGCGTGGGTTTCCCCTGAAGGACAGCAATGTCCACCCACCCACACCCTTCCTGCCTCACCCCTTCGTAATTGCAGCAGAGTAGTTATATCAAAACTGTTCGTTTTTAGAGAGAGAAAGGGGTTGTTGATCCCTCACGGATTATGTTACGTATACTTGTGGGTTTTTTAAAGATCAACTTGATTGTTTTCGCTTTGTTAGAGGAATATCTATATAATCTGATCGGGATTCTGTGGAAATATTAAAGCAGTATACCAACAAATAATTGTGACACTTTAAAACGGAACTAATCTTAGATCTCGGCTGCGGAGCAGCGGCTGTAGGTTTTGCCTAGAAATAGGACACCTGATAAGGTAGGTTATAAACCCTCACCGGTCATCCCAATGTCATGATGAGAATTTCTGTTGTTTGCTAAAATGTAAGCTACATCAGAGCAGATTGGTAGTTTGTTGCCTTGGGGGAAAAAAACCTGTAACTGAGACAACATATACAAGACTCTAGTTTATCAGAGATTTTACCGCTTCAGAACTGAAATAATCCCATGTGCAGATATATTTTAGGTTTAGTTTACAGATGTTAAAAGTGTCTTATCATGTAGCATTGCTGCGCCTCACGTTATTTTATCAGTCTGTTGTAACACTTTTCCTTGGAATCTAAAGGCTGTGGCTTCGTCTTGAGTATAGCTCCGTTGTACAGCTGCAGCGGAGGCGCATATAGAAGATAGCCCTGTGGACCATCCTCCTTTGTGCCCCTCCCGTCTTCTGCCTGCTAACTCCTGCCTTGGGCCTTCATGGTCAAAACTTTCTAAGTCCTATGACCAGGCAAGCATAAGCCCTACGGCCTGGGCGTAAGCCCGAGCACGCTTCTTCCGTCTGTATCCTTCTCTCTCTTGGTCTAATCTCCGTCTGAATCTCCTTGATTCTCGCATGTCCCCCTATTCTTATTCCTCCCTACTCCAACGCCCTCTACATCACATGGTCTATTCTTGTAAACAGCATCACGAGTTTCCAAGGCCAGCGACCGGACATTACTAATACATTCATGATCAGTTGTCGCACTGCTGTCGTCGGCTGTCCTTGACTCTTGGACCTGGGAGGTGGGTCAACTACCCCTTTCCCCAATACATATTGTTCCCTGGGAGAAACACGAAATTTACTTCCCTGAACTAAACGACCCTCTAGTTTAAACTGCGTGAACAATGCTATTTTTACACGCCAGGTCTCAATTTCGTTACACTATAAATAAAGACTAGAATGAACTTCGGAAGCCGATCGACTCGTTCAGTTTCAGGTCATCCAAGTTGACTTGTCCACCGCCCAGAGTTGACTTGTTCGCTGCTGTTTGTCGAACTCAATACTGCTCTACCTGCAAGTGCAGCTTGTGAACGTCTCTTTAGTATTGGTGGATTGATCTTTACCCCAAATCGCATCTCGATTTCAGATGAACATTGTGAACAACAACTCTTGCTGACACCATGTAATCCAGCTACCTTAGTGGCAGTTCCTCAACAATGGCTGATTTGGATAACTATCCAGTACTTAAGAACCTGTTTGTCGAACTCAATTCTGCTCTACCTGCAAGTGCAGCTTGTGAACGTCTCTTTAGTATTGGTGGATTGATCTTTACCCCAAATCGCAGCTCGATTTCAGATGAACATTTTGAACAACAACTCTTGCTGCGTTTAAATGCAAAAGTGGTGTCATGAGCACACACACACACACACAGATGCATGCAACCATCAAATTCTAATAAGTTGTTGTTTCCTTTGTGTGACATTTTTAGTTGGGATGAGTGTCATATTTGAAAAAGTGTGTCTGATGTGTCAGTCATTTTATAAAGAATATCTCATATATTGTGCTGGTTACATGAACTATTCTTGATGTGAAGGCCACAGTGTGTTATTTTGTGAGCATTTAGTTTGTCACAAAATCCAGTACAATTTATACAGGTGAACCTAGAATTAATCAGATAGATTAGTGTAGAGGAGTTATGCCTAGGCTCAACATGTTTCTCTGTTTATGTATAAAAGATGTTATGACTAATGAAAAGACTGATGCTCTCTTTGAATAGAAATTTTTTGCATGTCGAAAAAGGATGCATGCATGTTGGAAGTAGATGATGAGAATCTGCAATGACAGTAAGTGGACTTTAAAATAAATGTAGTTTAAAATAAAACATTTTTTTCATTTTATGTCTTTGCTATTTTTTTATTTACCTAAAACTGTCTAAAAGTATGAGAATTATACCATGTACATAGTAAACAAACGAGAAAAAAATTTTGAGTAGTGTAAAACAAAGATATATTCATTATTCATACCGTTTGCTGGAAGGAGACTGTGTGTGTGTGTTGCACGCGGATAAAAATGTTTGCCATAACTCAAAATACTTTTACTTTGTAACTAAAAAAGTACTTTTGACGTGAGTACTTTTTTACTTTTACTTAAGTAACTTTTTATGACAGTACTTTTACTTTTACTTAAAGTAGTTTTGTACTAAAATACTTTTACTTTTACTTAAGTAGTTTTTAAAAGTAACTACCCCAGCCCTGGGCGGTGGACCAGAGTTGACTTGTCCTCTCCACAGAGTTGACTTGTCCACTGCACAGAGTTGACTTGTACGTTAAGGGTTGAAAGTTATTATAGTCAAATTAAACATCGTCTGTTGCATATCTCAGAGCAAGAATAAAAGTCGATCTTTTCGTGGACAAAACCTTAGCGATATCAGCATATTGTACCGCAGCACGGCTTGAGTTAAACAACATACAGGAGCATAAGGCGCTATTGTATTGCTATGGCGTTTATCACGCAAAGTTGTGAGTTCTTCTTAGAGATATTTACTAAGTAAACGGATTTTC
Organism: Lanistes nyassanus; assembly: GCA_004794575.1. NCBI lineage: Eukaryota > Metazoa > Mollusca > Gastropoda > Architaenioglossa > Ampullariidae > Lanistes > Lanistes nyassanus. Next base: position 3,700 of record SMGT01016282.1, read on the forward strand.
TTTCTTTCATTTTTTTAAAAAAAAAGATTGCAGCTACAATGTGCTCTGATAATTAGTATCATCCTCTTGAAAACTTTTTTCATCTTGTACACGCTGGACGACTTGTTTTTGGTCTGTTTGCTGAGAAGAGACTTTTGCAAGCACTCTCTTATTGCATAAGCTATTAAAGTCCTAAACTTTTAAGTTCTACATTAGCTTACATCTGTTGCTTTTAGAACTCCTGCATCGATCGTTGCTACCATTTCTAATAGAATGTGGGGTAAACCCGCTGTTCAGACACAGTTAGTTGGTGAATGAGGTCCTTTTTGATACTTAAGTAGAGTTTTAATAAATTATTGTTGTAATGTTACTGGTTACTTCTATATGTAATACGGGTTTCAGAATCACTAGTCTCTTTCTGTGTATTTGATCTCAGCCGGTCGCAACTTTCCCGCACTTCCTCCATCACAGGCCTTTGTACCCTTGATCTCATCGTAAGAGGAGACAGTCAGTGGAGATGAGACGTTGGCAAAGTCCAGCAGTGGCTCTGATGGTCTGCCTGGCCACTATAATGTCAGCAGCTAAAGGTGAGGACAGAGTGTGCGACAATCCCATGCCGGGAATCAGCATGCAGTCACGTGGTGTAGACGTGACCAGGCTGGACATCACGCCACTGGAGTTTAGTGCAGTCGGATACCGATTACATAACACAACAATATGTACCCTGTGTGTATTAGCCATCGTTGATGGTCCTTAAAGTTTTACATGCGTGTCATTATGAGATCTAAGCACTCAGAGATACTGATTATGTCAGATGACAGAGTATATATGCTATGTATGAAACCTTGGTGCATGTGCACAAAATTTCGCACACATGTGATATGTCCAGTCAGAGAAGTTATGCCACACCACAGAATATGCATACTATGTGTATGTAACTTTGTTGATAGTACACGCAGTTTCTCACACATACCTTTATGTGATATGTCTAATCAGAGAAATTGGTTCTCATACTACAGAGTATGTACACTGTGTTTGAAACTTCAATGGTGCACAAAGTTTCAGACACATATCTGTATGTAACCTGTGTACTCTTGAAACCTTGTTGATGATGCGCAACACCCCATACATCCCATTATGTGATCTGGACAATCAGAGATGTTGATTGCGTCATACCACAAAATATGTTGACTGTTTGAAACCACATCCTTGATGCACACAGTTATAGCAATCAAGCATTTTCTGATCTTTGCATTCATAGATTTTGATTATGTTCCACGACAGAATCACTAGGTCATTGAAAAGATCATAACAGGACCACATAACAACAATACTGGACATCAACCAATCAGGAAATCAACAGATTAATAAGTCAGCTGAAGCAAAACTGTCACTCTAAGTATAACTTATATACACAAATCATTAAATACGCCATATACAGTAATACATAATGAGTGTGATAGTTCACCAGATATGAAACATTTACAAGGACAAATGGTTTGCAGATGCTGGAGACTTGAGAATTTGCTCAGTTTGTCGAAATGAAGTAAAAAAATCATTAGAGAAAAGGGACCATAGTACGCAAGTACGCAAATAACAGCCTCAACATATCAAATACAAATTCCAGAAAGATTTTCCTCCTGATCCCAGCTACATGACTGATAAATAGGAGACCATCAAGCTGAAAGACATTAAGTTCAAGAAAAAAGAAGAGAAACAAGCTATGAGATTAAAAAGTAAAGGCAGATGTCAGAAAGAGTATTAAAAAAAAAGAAAATGGATAGACAAGTGTAATCAGGGATAGCTCCGCGTTCCTTGAGAGGGGATGACATCAACAACCCCGGCACTCTTCTGGAGACTGTGCGTGAAACCTTGACGAAACACAAAATTTCACACGAATACCATTTTAAAATCTGTACAATGAGAAGCTGATTATGTCATACCACAGAATTTTAAAAAAATGTGGTTGAAACCTCACGGATGCACAAAGTTTCCCAAAATACAATTTATTTGCTCTAATTTTGTGTTTCCTTAGCAATACCATGACCCACACGTGCTACCCACGGAGTGGCCTCTTCACTGTAGCCATAAAAGTTACGCCGTGTAGAGGTCAGGGCTTGACCTATAATTATCTTTTGATGTGGTTAGTAACTGGCACGCGCATGCGCAGAGCATTTGGTACGCTGCGCATGCGGACTTGGGCTGGGGCAGAACGCTGGGAAAAAAAATTTGCGGCCTGTGCCGCGACGACCTGGCCCTAGCTTTACTAGAGAAGTGTGTTTCTCTAAGTATTTGAGTCTTTAGTACCTTCTTGCGGCGTTTTCTAATGTGTGTGTGTGTGTGTGTGTTACGATGGGAAAGAATCACTGTAGTAGTCATTAAGAGGAAAAAAAACCTTACATTTACAGATCTTTTTCGTGTTTGCCATGGGGAAATCTCCGGCAGCTGTGAATCGTAGAATTGCCGCAATAGGGCATTAACACTTTTAAAAACAGGCCAAAGTGTGTGACATTTCGTGTCAGGAATTGGAGTGAATGACCCCAGATCTTTAGACTTTGTTTCAACGCTGCACATGGGCAGCAAAACCTGTACTGTACTAAAGCCTGCCATGATTTCGCAGAACGGTTTAAATGTAAACAGGTCGGTACCACAAAAGCCGTGACGTCGCGCCCCGGTGCACGAAAGTTCGTCGATTTAGTCATCATCGCGCCGTGACATCTCGCCTCTTGGGTTGCTGCGGAAATGTTCTTTTCTATGTATTTGAGTGTTTGCATGTTGACTTCATTTTGTAGGTTTTTTAAGCGCTTGTTAAGACGGGAAATAATGAGTTTTGTTGTGTTTGGGACTGCAGTAGTTACTGTTTGAGAGGGAAGAAAAAACGATATTGACAAACTATACTACGGGTTACAATTTTTTTTCCTCATGGGGTCTTCAGCAGCTGCCTCGCAGATCGCTTGGGATTGCTGCAGTGGGGCGTGAACACATTTTGCACACAAAATATTCCAAAGTTAATGACATTATGACATAGAGAGAAAATCTTTTGCCAATTAATCATACAAAACTCAGCTAGCGTCAGACAGCTGTTTCTTTTTGACGGAGAAAATGTTCAAGATCCGGGTGTTCAAGCGGTGTTCATTCTGTACTGAGCGTGAAATCTGTTATGACTTGTCCCGGATACACGTAACACGGACAACAGCATACTTCCTGATTCTTTCAACACACCCTTCCGCCTTCCTACAATACGTGGATTTTCGTTTTCAAAAACGACGGGAAGGTCCGTTTGCCCTGTGTAGTTCACGTGGGCTTTGCCGCATGGCAAGGAATGATGATCGAGTGCTTTAAACAACTAGCTGTCGGTCTTAAGCGGGCCATTGTATAATATTACAATATTTTTCCTTTCCTTTCGTGGGCAGAGGCCTGTATAGCACAGGGAGTAGAGCGGCGAACCAGCGTATGGAAGGTTCCTGGTTCGAATCCAGGACTGGCTTAAGGTTAAACATTATTTCGTGGAGTTGAGCATTGTCCAGACTCCATTCGCTCATCCAAGAACATCGGACTTTGCGCTGGCCATCTTACTGCAGCTATTACTTGTAAATATTGACCTCAATGTATATAGGCCCATTCACACACCACCCACCCCCGTCGAACTCACCGCAAGATGGAAGCACTGTCCCTTTAAAATTACCTACCTACCTCCTCTCGTGTGAGTGTAAATTTATGAATTGCTCATTTCAGCAAGAAATATCAATATAATGTTAACGAAAAGAAATTATTGAATAAAAAAATAACTGTAACCTTTCAAAAATCATAATTTAAGGCTAACTACGCAAAACAAAACAAACAACGACCCTCCCCCCCAAATCAAACATTTCCCGGCACACTCATCCCTGTCTGTGATACTCATCACTTTCCGTGCTAGAGTTCAATATGATGGAAGCAGGACACACACGAGCCGTGGCTCTTGTAAATGCACACGGATTGAAAAAAACAAGAAAAGCTGTGATTGATCGCAAACTAGGTCCTCGAGATTTTTACTGGTTTTAGAGTGAATATAATGAACATAAAAATAGATATAAAATTTTCCGCTAGCACAGGGGAGACCTTTCCTTCCTCACTGAGCTACATTGAACTGAAGTTCGCTACCAGCACAGGTGTAGTGCCTGCTCTGTCTTGCTGACGGAAATACAACATGACATTATTATGATGCAGCTTTGGAGGCAACAGGTCGTCTTTTTCAGGGATGCTCTGAGATGATTACTGAACTGGCAAGAAGACCACCCGAAAGAATTGAGATATTTTGCTCCATTTGGTATTTTTTTTTTACTCGTTCATAAATGCTGACGTGTATGTCCATATGTTTATCGACGTCTGTGTACGTAGGGATGTCTATAGGTGTGTGTGCATGTACGTATGTTTATGGGTGTATGTGCTTGTACGTATGTCTATGGGTGTATGTGCATGTACCTATGTGCGTATGTAAATGTGTATGCATGTTGTGCATGTATGTCTGCACGTTTATGTTTGTGTGCCTATGTAGTGTGTATGGATGTACGTGTATGTGTATGTATCCGTGCATGTGTGGACATATATGTGTATCCATGTATGCATGAATCTAATGTATTATGTATTCATGTGCATTTGTGTATGTATGCATGGAGATGTTTTTATGTTACGTACGTACGTATGTATGTATGGAAATGTTTATGCATATATGTATCTATGCATATCACAACTAGCGAGATTTCTTTTTGCTCTTGACGGGTCGTCTCCTATTCTCGCTCTCACGACCACCGTCAAGAGGGTGACATATGCGTAGGTGGAACTATCACTGTATTACTAAAATTAATTAATATGATTTCTTAATCATATGGCCGAGCCCCCACCATCTACAGTCTTCCATAAAGAACAACAAAAAACTGTAATACAGTGAACACAAAATAGAAGAATGTATTGTTGATAGAAACAGCGAGTATTTACAATCAAGACAATCGGATATAACTCGTTAAACTCTAGGCGTCCCGAAATTTCCTTCTGTTCGAGCTAGGTCTACAATAACACCTAATACCAACCTACATCACCCGCCTCGCCATTCAGCACAATGACAAACCACGTACCTTAATCTCGCCTTTGCTTACGAGAAAAGAATGACCACTTGATGCACAACACTCACAGAACACAACACTCGTTCCCGAATGCTTCTTACAGTCCGCACGACAGTCTGTACGTTGGAGCGCTCCTTCCTAGGATATGTTCACCAGTAGATACCCTGAAGACCTCTTGAACACTTCCATGTAACAGCAGACTTCGATGCTGACGATTGTCACATGTCACCCCTAGGCTATTACCTATCACTCCCAGGTAAGCCTTTTAGCTCCTCCCTTTGTAAGCTAGCAGGGGAGAGATACGTCATCACCAGGTTAATCGCTCCGCCCTTTCTGAACACTTAGGTAGGGGTAATGCTACACCATTGGTCATGGAAGTCGCCCTGCTCTCCCTAGTCTGGCTAGAACCGGTTTACTTGAAGGTAGTGCATCAGAACGCTTACTACATAAGGAGGTAAAAATGTTAGATCGACACAGAGGGAGCGCCAAGGGTACCGACACAGAATACAGAGAGGGACGTGCACCTAGGAAGAGACCCAGTGAAGCGACCACGTGCTAGCCTACGGACCTCAGTCGCCATCCTGCCAAACGGAAGACTCCAGCTCTCTTGCAGTTACGAGTGTAATTTGCCGACCGCCTCGACGGACTGAGACGGAAAGAGACCACTGGACGTGCCTTATAAGTAAGGTCTGCTCTTACCTTAAACTTATCTTAGAGTCGGGGACTCGCGTTGATGTAAGATAAGTGTTTTTATCCTGCCGGAGACAGGAGATGTCATAGCTAGTGATTGGGCAAGTGTGCCAGTAGACGGGACTGAGTATAGCGTGGCTGAAGCAGTGGCTTAGCTTATTTTGTGGGTCGCTGAATAGCTGTAGTGTCGGTAGCGACAAGATTTGGTGCTCGGTCATCAGTCACGTGTCGCATTGGTGTATTGCAGTAAAGCTGTTGGTACGGTAGTGACCAGAGTTGGTGCTCTGTAACGGTCGCTTCTCGTATCTGTGTACTGCGGTAAAATAGTGACCAGATTTGGTGCTCTGTTGTCAGTCACGTGTCGCATTGGTGTACTGCAGTAAAGCTGTTGGTACGGTAGTGACCAGAGTTGGTGCTCTGTAACGGTCGCTTCTCGTATCTGTGTTCTGCGGAAAAGTAGTGTTTCAATAGTGACAAGAGTAGGTGCTCTTTTTGGGGTCACTTATTGATTCAGTTTGATAGCTTTGTTATTGTGTATCGCAGAAGTTGTTGTTGCAGTGGTGACAAGAGTAGGAGCTCTATTGTCGGTCACTCATTGTACGTGTGTATTGAGCGGGATCATAGGCCGGTTTGGCAGTTTGGTTTCCCTCTTTTATTGATTTGATTATTTCCTTTGTCTGTAGCACGTGGTATGACGTCATCAGGCAGCGTCTTACCCTAGACAGGAGCACGGTGATTCTTTGTAAATATTTTGTAGATATTTGATGTTGTCAAGCCAGTTAGTGTTTTGAAATATATGCTGAATAACAGTTCGCTGCAGTTGAGTGTTTTACGAGGGTGGGGGCTCTTGAGCTAGTAGTGTTTTGCCTGTGAGAGACTGAGCGAGCGTGTCGAAGTATGAGAATCTTTTCCCTCGGAAGATTGCTCTAGTTGTTCACATTATTTCACAACATCGTCACCCTTTGGTTTAGAAACCACTGACCTAAAGCGGTAAAGGTTTTGGTGACGATTGCTAAATTAAATCTACATTTTTACGAGATCACCATAAAAATTGACCAGTAATTCTGGAAAGTCGAAGTCCAATAAGATAAGGTACCCGCCCGCCGTGACAACGATCACACACGCCACAGAGGATATGACTTTTTCCAAAGGCTGAAACACAGCCCCTTGAGCTCACCCAAAGAGCTCGGTTACAGGCAGCCTCCTTGTAAGGCTGGACCTTCGCCCCCTGCTTCAGATGGTTGTCAGTCCGTGGGCTTCGGTCTCCATCCTTTTCGTTCTGCAGTCCTCTCCCGCCCGGTCAGCGTAGAGGTTTTCCACAGCAGAGGAACACGTGCTAGAGTCACACCCCAGTCTGGAAGGTGTCTGAGGTCGTCTGCACGTGATGAGCATGAAGAGCACCCGCCCGCGCTGTCTTTTCCCTCAGTCACGTGGACTACAAGTACGCAGTCGGGATTCCTCAGGGATTAATAATAAAATATGTCTGTTTTGTATGTGATGTGGAGCATATGTATGCGGGTGTACGCTTGTGTTTTTGCTCATGTATAATTACGTGCGACACCACTAAAGACTTATTAATTAAGTGGTCGTGCCACGGTCCACAGCAGACATTATGTCTAGCAGCCCAAAAATCGTGATAATCTACCCACAAAAGGAGTAGAACAGATTTACAGGAGGCAGGTCTCACTATGAGGATTTTTTTTGGGGGGGGGGGCGGCTGAAAACAGATGTCTGTTTCTCTTTCTCGTTTCAGGATAACAGAACGTGGAGGTGGAGGTGGGGGGGGGGGAATTTATGCAAGTTAGTTATTAGCTGGCGATTGTTTCCCACCTGAATGCTCTTATTTGATATCTTTGAAGATGTTCATCGTGTACTAATTTTATAGCGAGTTGGTAAAGAAAAAAAGGGAATGGAAGCTGAGAAAGACTCAGTTAAAACACCAGTGTCTCGGTATGTAATCCAGACACAAGTGTCTCGGTTTGTAAGCCAGACACAAGTGTCTCGTTATGTAAGCACGACACAAGTGTCTCATTATGTAAGCACGACACAAGTGTCTCGTTATGTAAGCCCCACACAAGGGAGTCGCGCTGCACATTCGAGTTGTGGGGAGGGGTAGTGCCAGCTTGTTGTGGTAAGGGCAATATTTTAACGTCAGCTTCAGCTGACAGTAAGAAGGGACCCTGTACTGTCAGCGAAACAGTTACAATTGGACCCCAGAGTCGAGCTGTAGACAAACATAAGGTAACCCGGATGCACGGAATCCTGCAGTGTCACGTTGGTGCTCTGCTTCTGACCGAGGACTGACACAAGATCTGATTGTCTGTCTTATCATGGAAACAAATGGATGTAGATGAAGGCGGGGGGAGGGAGGCAAGTGCTCGTTGTATCCGGGCTAGCGGGTCTTGTATATAAGGAAGATCCTTCCAGTCCATTCATGTGTCAACTCTGTGGCAAGAGGGGAGGAAAGGTGACTTGGACTGCAGCACCGTCACACGGCAAGAATTTAGCGAGGAAACAACAAATCCCCAAAGTGAGTTTTACTTGGCGATTTGTATCCTTACCTGCCATTATCAATAGACGACGAAAACTACGATATTGGTAACACCATGAAGCATACAGCATGCTAGGATTGCGTGCAGAAGTGGGTCGGTGAGTGAGTGAACGAGCGAGTGAGCCAGCGAGTATCAGAGACTAAGATGGTTGACAGAGATGCTAGTGTTTTGAATTGTTAGTAAGGACAAGTAATTTAGTTTGGCCATTTCTAACTGCCGACACAATCCCATAATATAACGTCTACCTCTCTCTCTCTCTTCATGCTGTGTGTGTGTGTGTGTGTGTTGGGGTGGGGGTCGGGGAATGGCCTTCTTGGCTCCCCCCATGACCCACCTCTGTACAATTCCCAAAATGTCAGCTCTTATATCTATATATATAATATACATTTCTAATATATATATATATATCTAAGTAATCAAATATGTCGAACGGATTTTTGCGTATTCGCTTGTGGGGCCACCGTTTCATTGCCTAGACCATCCAGGGGGTCGATTTTAAACACGGGTGGGGTCACGATGGTACAGAGTTTATTTTAAATATGTGTGGCTATGCTGTTAAACTCAGGTGTGATCGTGTTGGTACCGAGCTGATTTTAAACAAAGGTACTTGTGTGGTCATGTTGATACTGAGTCGATTTTAAATATAGGTGTAGTTCTGTTGGTACTGAGTTAATTTATACACAGTTGTGAACAGGTTGGTGCTGATTTATGAGTTGATTTTAAACACGTGTGTGCCCCAGGGCTGTGTCGTATTACAGTTCCTCTTCTTCATTTGCACAAATGACTGAAAAACAAAACAACTGTTCTTACTTTAATTGAATTGGTAATACGGCTCTTGTCGGATGTTTGAAAGACAAACATTTCCTCTTTCATTATTTTCAGTACATCTGTCTGGTGAGACGTAAATTTTTACAAGCACTCTTTAGCTGTTATGGCCTTTAACACTTAATCTCTACGTTAATTTATATATGTTACTTCTAGAACTCCTGCTTTCATTGCTAGAACATAAGATAAAGGAACTATGATAAGTTTAAGAGCAATTAATCTTTACAAAAAATGTTTTGAGGGGTAGGCAGTTATATTATTTGCTGTAGGCTTAGTGCTTATGCTGAATTACATTTCATTGTTCCAAACGACCGATCGGTTCACGACCTTGAGACAGTCTACCTTCTCGCGTACTTGAGAAGTGATCCGGTTAACCGGTTCTTCAGATCACGTTCATGACAGGACAGAAGTGCTGTTCCGAACTTACCAGCAGTTGCTGAAATCATTTTACGAACCTGTGCGTAGGCTAGTCTCTTTTTATGCTTTAGATTTCAGTCGATCACAAATTTCTCGCACTTTCTCCATCACAGGCCTTTGTACCCTTGATCTCATCGTAAGAGGAGACAGCCCGTGAAGATGAGACGTGGACAAAGTCCAGCACTGGCTCTGATGGTCTTCCTGGCCGCCATGCTGCAAGCAGCTAAAGGTGAGGACAGACTGTGCGGCAATCCCATTCCCGGAATCAGCATGCAGTCACGTGGGGTAGACGTGACCAGGCTGGACCTCACGCCGGTAGAGTTTACGGGTAACGACGGGTATCGCAGTCCGATCTTTAGTTACACCTGCAACGAACAAAAGACGGTGATTCAAAATGGGGTACGTATGTGTGTGTGTATGTACGTGCGTGCGTGGACGTGAGTGTGCGTTTCTATGATTGTGGTTCTCCGTGTGTGTGTACGTGCGCGTGCGCGTGTCTGGGTGCCTGTGTACACCTATATATTGTTTATATTTTGAGAATGTATTTTATAGTTAAATCGTCTAAGACTTCGCTCTTGTCAACTGCAGTTTTTCAAAAGTTAATATAGGTAGAACTTAAATGAGATTTCCAGTTGTTGTTTTGAATACCTCTTTCCTTCAACAACAACAACACAACAACCACGACAACAACAACAACATAAGATTGTTTGCATTAGTACATTTTACATTGACACGATGCTTCATTTGGTTTAGCTACGACATTATTAGGAAGAGCCCACCATAATTGACGCTTGTAAGAGAAGACTTATTTCAGGTAAAATCTGGTAAAGCTGAACACTTTTGACAAATCTGGTACAACAAAGAAAACTTGATTCGTCATCATGCAGGTGCAGTATGATGTTCCGGACCAGGTGTGGCAGGTGAACCATGTGCCTGGAGGATGGCTGTTGTCAGAAGTCAAGATCTTCAAAGACTACAAAGAAATCAAGAAAACCATGTCCTCTGACGTCAGCGGCGGCCTGACGCTGGAGAAGTTCGGTTTCTCAGCCAGCTCTTCCTACTCCCGCATGCAGCACACCATCACCAACTCGTCCAAGTTCATCGAACAAGTCTCCGCCTTCGACTCTGCCACTAGAAGCGACCTGGTGCCCTTCTGGGTCCTGAAGCTGGGAACCATTGCGCGGAGATTCGTGGACAATACATTGCCGACCAACTACTCGCAGAATCCTGCCGCTTACAAGCGCTTCATCCAGTTCTTCGGCACGCACTACTTCCATAGTGCCAAGTTCGGTGGTCTGATCAAACTGGTCCTGGAGACGAGCACCAGCTACTTCGAGGACAATGATGACAGGAAAATTCAGCAGCAGGCCGAAGCTTCCTTCCTGAATCTTCTGAAAGCCAGTGGGGGCTACTCAGGTTCCGTCAGCACCGTGGACCAGCGATTTGAAGAGTTGACGACAAAAACAACACGGTAATTTCCCGCTTTCTTCGTAGACCAGGGCTTTCCGCAACAGTGTTCATATACATTACTCTTTCAATTCTTTACAGTTGATTTTCGTATCATGTAACCTTTCTTATCTTCTTCCTTCCAGTCATCGATGCATGCATGCCTCCATCCGTCTACCCGCTGAATACGAGTAGATGAACATGCCACCTGACTTTTAGTGAAAGTACCTGAGTTGGTGTCGTTCTGATTGTCAGGTACTATGGCGGCAACACCAACCTGCTGTCGTCCAGCGGGATAGCGCGGTGGCAGCCGACGGTGTTGCGCCAGCCTTGGCTGTTTTCAGGAGAACTGGCGCCCATCAGCGACTTGATCCGTAGCGGCAGGAAGAGAGCTTGGATGGAGCGGGCGGTGAGCTCCTACATTCTCCACTCCTATCTCGATGAGCTGCTCCGCCTCTTGAACTCTCGCCGTGAAACCTGGACAGCCGACTTGAACACGCTGGTCAGCCGAGTGGAGACCATGAAACAACTGGACCTCTTGGAGCAGGACGCTGTGGAGGCGCTGGGAAACGAGGTGTTGAAGCATGTAAGAGACTTCCGGCGAGCACAGCCTCACCCTTCATCCTGACCCCGCAGACTTATCTCTACAGGTTGACCCCACCGCGTGTCCTCTAGGACATCATAGCATGACCCCCAGTCTGACCCCAAAGGCTGGTGCAAAGGGATAGGTTAAAACGTCTCCGTGCATGGTTGTCAGAACATGTTATCACAGTCTTGAGAAACAATTCCCACAGAATGCGCTGTCTTAGCAGACAAATCTTGCATCCAGCAGAAATCCTATGAGTAATAGCACAGACCTTACATATACAGATACTTCACTCGGGCGATTCTAGTCTGTCCAATTGCGTACGATAACTCTTCACAGGGAAGAGTTATCCAGCATGACTAGGGGTTATGGAGCAAAACACGAGCTCTAGTACAGTATAGGCTTCCAGATTTAAAAGAATACATTCTTCGCCATTTTGTTCAGGAGGTAATTGTACAAACAGAAGAAGCAAACCAGAACTTAAAGGAAAAACGTTTCACGTGTTTACCGAGCGTATAAAGTTATACTATAGTGTTTATTTCTGAACTCCATTTGCCGATTAACTTTATTAATTTTCTTCATAAAGGTGTTTTCAACGCCAGGAGAAAAGACCTAGAGAATCTTTCAGCGGCTGAAATTCGATCTAAGGGGTGCATGCTTTGCAGTGACCATTTTTAAAGCAGCTAGTAGATCAACAGTGAAAGAAAACGTTTAAACTGGAATGCTGTGCCAACTCTATTCTCAGTTCCCAATCCCCCGAAAAGAATAGATTGCTAAAGACCAAATGTGAATGAAAAGTGATTCTGACATGCTTCTGAAGGAAGTTCTGAACCAAGGAAAAAAAGATAGCAAAAGAATAATGAAACAGGTATAGCTAAATTTCCCATATCCATTTAAGCAGTTAGGATATGTAAACATATAAGAGGCTAAACACTGACATAATTTTTTAAAAACTAATTTCATGCCAGTCAGTTCATTATTTCCAGTAAATTGTCAGTTCTCTAGTGTGACATAATAAAATAATATAATAAAAGTTTTCATATTGACAGATGACAATGTAATCTTTTAAAAGTGACTGTAATAACACTATTATTGTTTTTTTCCTAATAAAATATGGCATTGTGTATATTAAAAAATATGTAATTGATGAATGAATGAATGATTTATAAAAAGCAGTAAAATTTAAACATCCAAGGTTTTTGCTGTACTGCTATATATATATATATTTAAAAAAAACAGAACTACTGAAGGTTAGGCATATGTAGGAAAGTTGCAAAAAATCATACCACCAGCCTTGTTCATAGCAGTGGAAGAGGAACAACAGCTAGCAAAAATGGATACTTCAGTGGGTACCATGAACACAATCCTTCAATGTGTTGTTTTCAGTTAGGTCAATAAAATATTCATTGAAGAGTTGGTTTGATGTGTTGGCAGATTTATTTTAATGTCTGGATTCACAGACTAAGGCATTGACCCATTGTTTGCTTTGCATTTGCAGACAAGTCAAAACAAAAATTTATTTACTATTACTAATCACTCTGGGGTGAAGTTTTTGAATAGTTTAATATAAACTGTTACACCATGCCAGTATGTCTATTTGTCTTGATGTCTGCAAATATTTACAGTAAAGTAGGTAGCACCTGATTTTTAAAAATGCATTTTAGGCTGTTGTAAATTATCCCATGTTATTCTTCCCATACACAAACTCATGCAGTGTGCTGGATCTGATGGTATGGGTAAAAAGTCTGTTAAAATAATACATTTCAATAGGATTATGTGTTTTTACAGTAGTTGGAGAATTTGCTGCACGGTTCATTTATCTGCTTGTCTGAAATAAGACAGTTACGCAATGGAACAGGAAATGTAAAATGCTAAGGAAGCATGCAAATGAATATTTACTCTGTGTGTGTGTGTGTGTGTGTGTGTGTGTGTGTGTGTGTGTGTGTGTGTGTGTGTGTGTGAGGGTGTGTGTGTGCTTGCGTGAATTTTTTTTCTGAATGACTTCTTGGCGTGTGCATAAACAAAACAGATGACTGCATTCAGGACACAACAAATAACGAACAATTAAGCAGCAAATAAGAAAATACTGTGGCGGAATGACTGCCACGCCTCTGTATGGTACATACTACTGTATATGTAACTTACATTATACCACTCTTCCCACCACAAGCAGAACAGAATTAATAAAGTAGCGCGACAATCATTAAAAGCTTCGTGCTGGTTTCGGCACAAAACCCCTAGACCACAAGGGACGCAACTCTAGAAGCACGAGTTGCTTCCCTCAACTGGGCAGATTTTCTTAACAAAGCGCGAAGGAGTGAAGTATCTGTATATATAAGGTCTGTGGTAATAGTTCAGTTAAACTATATAGACTGTAGCCGTGAGTTTTACTTACTAACAATAAAGCCTTACTGATGTCGGTAAGGTTGTCTCCCTTCTCCGAAAAACAAAACAAAAATATCTTAAGTAACCCCTGTACCTGTATGACTTTTCCTAAGTATACAGACATTCGTCCTAGTTGTATATTAACTAGTGATGTCTTCACATGTGTACACACGGCCGCTTTTCGTTAACTGTAGTGCACATTTGTGCATTTAATAAACCGCTTTGAGCTTGAGTGTATGATATATAAGAGCACTCTTTTTCTCCCATTCTTTATGCGTCTGAAGAACAGAGGAATTCCGTAAAACAAACAAACAAACAAACAAACAAACAAACAAACAAAGGTCGAGCTATATTACATAGCGACAGTGTGCCTTGTTGACATTTTTTCCCAGATACAGAAATTATTACAGCAATTATTTTGGACTTTGTTTTTTTTTTACAACAGCACAGAGCGAAATATCCACCCGTCATGGAGATAGGTTATTAAAACTAGGCCGATTAGGCGCAAAGTCATGAGATCAAACCATTACAACACATTACAATCCACACGCGCATGTTGTGCTTGGTTTGTTAAGAATCTGTTTTATTACGTCCCTTTACCTAGCCCTGCATTTCCAAAGATCTTCTATCCAGTAAAATACATATTACGAGCTTTTGAATTTCAAACAACTCTTTAAAACGTTATACTAACGGTATATCAACTCATGTAAAAATATTTTGGAGATCAACATGCATACCTGTAAGATTGGGCCACATCTGCCTGTCCCAGGCAAAAATAATATTTATCTATAGAGAAAAATACATGTTTTATAGATCACAGTCCCAGAGTGGTTTACCCAGAGGACACAGCTGTGCTACCAGTGGTACCCGGATGGTGATGGCGGGCAATGCGGGGGGTGGCGCTGACCGTCTGCTGTGTGCACGGCCAGGAACAATGACATCATACTACCGGGACGACACAGACCGCCGAAGTGGGGGTTGTCGTATGCAGTGAGGTCTGATGACGTCACGCGAAGAGCCCGCGTTTAGGCAGGTGCAGGTGAGAATATTTTTGTTTTGTGAGATTTAATAATCTTCACTCTTTTAAAGGATACAAAAAGCGTACAAGCATTTCATCACTGAAATTTATAGTAACTTAATAACATAAACAACGTTCTTGGCACAAGTGCTGAATACATTTTTGTTTTGTTTTAGGATATATTCTTAGCCCTAAAAATATAATAAAAGAGTCGGTGTACAAAATGGTCCCACACGACATACGGATGATGATAGTTGTAACTATGGTTATAAACATAAAATATAAACAGATCGTGTGAACATATTGAGTGTTATATACATATATATAGCAACTAGATTGAAAAAAATTAGTCCTTCTATAAACATTTGGGTATGTTATGAAATGTAATTCAAACTTTTAAAAGGCAAGAAGTCACATAGATTCACAGACCGCAGGTTGGGATATGTGCGTGTGTGTTCATATCAGCTGCCCATCCGTTAAACTGCACAGACTTTACGACTAGTCTCATGAACGAAAGGGTAGATATCGACGTTGGTACAAACCCACCCGAATCTTACTATAAACATGCTTGTATTCGCAGTGTAAGCCCCTATTCCCTCTATAAAAAAATGAAGTGCACAAAATATGGTGTGTTGTTAAAATAGCTTGACTGAAATAATTGAAATTATTGCTGTGATGTCAGGTGTGTTTCCGCTGGTACCCGGATGGAGATGGTGGCCAGTGCGGTGGTGGTGTCAATCGCGAGTTATGCGCCCCTGTCAACAGTTACACGCCTTACTATCGTGACGATACGGACAGACGCAGAGGTGGATGTCAGATGTCATGGCGTCTGGTTGTCCCTAGCGACGCGCCAGCGTGGGCCCTCAACCTGCAGCTGTGTTACGTCTGGTATCCTGATGGCGATGGCGGTCAGTGCGGGGGTGGGGCCTCTCGCAATCTGTGCGCACGTGCCAACGAGTGGACAGCCTACTACAGAGATGACACGGACAATCGGGCGGGAGGTTGTCAGATGAGTTGGGGAATCAAGCTGAACTGAGAACGACGTCCTGATGCAACAGAGAAACCAGTGGTGCTGGTGTTGACCGAATCGCAGGACTTGTTCATAAGCTGCCGATGACAGAGACCATTTCATTTCCGTCTTTAACCCCTCGTGAGAGCACGCAGTGCAGAAGCTAAGCCTGTAATCCTATGCATCCGTTTTGACAGAATCATTCATGCCAACCCTTTTGAGAAATCCAAAACACGTTGTGGTCCTTGTGTATATAACATATAACAGTCTCTTCACGAGACCAAGCAGAAACAGTACGTCTTAATCCTAAAATCCCGTTCCCCACTCCACCCCCAGTCACAAACCGCATAAAACTTCTGTCTTTGTACTAATGTAATTTTTAATGTTGTGATGTGTACGGATGCTTAAGATCTAGAAATTATGGAAATTAACCAAGTAGTTTAAACACCTAGGGTATTTAAGATATATCGTATTAGGCCTTCTTAGCAGTTATTC
>SMGT01016282.1:21944-33154 GCA_004794575.1 Lanistes nyassanus
TCCCCCTCTCCCTCCCTTCCCCCCGCCCCTGGAAAGACCTTCGAAATATAGCTCGCCATTTGATTGGGCCCGCTTTTTACACATCTTAAATAGAGCTCGTCATTTGACTGGCTCCTGTAGTTCTGCGCTTTTACATGGTGCTACGGTCAGCGAACTCTCGAGAATGCGTTTTCTCTCCCTTCTCAACATTCTACTCTGTTGGGCACGAAACAAAAGATCGCCGCCATGTTTAGCGTCGGTTATCGTACTTAACGACAGTGGACACTACCGTTAAATTAACGGTGGTTAGTGCCCATCGGTTAACTCCCGAAGACATCCATGAATTACCAACAAAGTCTCTAACCGATAGTTTTGTCAAGGGACCACGATCAGTTTAGGCTTGACCAGCAGCCATGTATACAGCTCCTGGATGTGACGCCACTTTCATGAATCCTGTTTCTGGACTAACGTTCGTTTCCATCATGTAAATCTGTCATTTCGCAATCCCATCCCCTCAGGATTACGTTTCCCGGCGTGGGTTTCCCCTGAAGGACAGCAATGTCCACCCACCCAGACCCTTCCTGCCTCACCCCTTCGTAATTGCAGCAGAGTAGTTATATCAAAAATGTTCGTTTTTAGAGAGAGAAAGGTTTGTTGATCCCTCACGGATTATGTTACATATTCTTGTAGGTTTTTTTAAGATCAACTTGATTCCTTTCGCAATGTTAGAGGAATATCTATATCATCTGATCGGTATTCTGTGCAAATATTAAAGCAGTATACCAACAAATAATTGTGACACTTTAAACAGGAACTAATCTTAGATCTCGGCTGCGGAGCAGCTGCTGCAGGTTTTGGCTAGAAATAGGACACCCGATAAGGTAGGTTATAAGCTCTCACCGGTCATCTGATAGCCTCCCAATGACATGATGAGATTTTCTGTTGTTTGCTAAAATGTACGCTACATCAAAGCAGATTGGCAGTTTGTTGCCTTGGGGAAAAACCCGTAACTGAAACAACATATATTTTACGATCATCAGAACAGACTCCATGCCGACTACACCCAAGTAAATACAAGGGATGTTTAGATAAACAGCCAAAGTAAGTCTTTAAGTCGTGTCTCAGGTGAAAAAATAGGTGCTGTATAAAGTCATCTCTAGCTTTCTAAAATTGTGTAGAACTTTGACATCTTCATAGCCAGACACATCGCCCTTTGGACCAGAAACCATTCAGGTTCGTGTGCTGCACATCTACGTTTGTACAGCGAATATTTACGTTTGAAAATTCGGTCATAAAGTTTTATTCATTCAGTTATGAGGCGTTTGCAGGTTTAGCCGTGATATCTATATCTTTCTTACCTTTACTTACAATATCCTTCTGACTGCATTTGCCTACAAGATTTATCCGTTCAAATACCATTCTTTAAAAATCTTTCTAGATATTTCAAGAAGACATTAGGCTCACATAACCATCTTTATTTAAATATCAAACAAGAAGATGAAACCTGTTTCTGAACAAAATCTTTCGTTGAAAGTTTGTTGAAAGTTGTACATTTTTAGCTGAATGGAATTTTCAAAAAATATTTTGAGTTCTTGAGAAACTGCACCCACTTAGACCAAAACACTATCTTGTGACACAACACCTTCCACTGGAAGGGTGTACATCGGAAACGGAATTTCTCCGATATTTAATTTTTTTAGCAGTGTGAAACAACCAGATGTAATACAATACACATGATTTATTCTTCGTTAATGAATTTATACAAGTTTTCTCGGCAGGTTGTCCATCAAATTGACCTGTCCTAGAGTCTAACAGGGACTCTATAAGACCCTAGTTTATCAGAGATTTTACCGCTTCAGAACTGAAATAATCTCATGTGCAGAGACATATTTTAAGTTTAGTTTACAGATGTTGAAAGTGTCTTATCATTTGGCATTGCTGCACCTTACGGTATTTTATCAGTCTATAAATAAAGACTAGAATGAACTTCGGAAGCCGATCGACTCGTTCAGTTTCAGGTCTCCCAAGATGACTTGTCCACTGCACAGAGTTGACTTGTTTACTGCACAGAGTTGACTTGTTCACTTCACAGAGTTGACTTGTTCACCACCCATAGTTGACGTCCACCGCCCAGAGTTGACTTTTTCACTGCACAGAGTTGACTTGTTCACTGCACAGAGTTGACTTGTTCACTGCAAAGAATTGACTTTTCCACTCCACGTGTTCACTGCACAGAACTGACTTGTTCACTGCACAGAGTTGACTTGTCCATTGCACAGAATTGACTTGTCCACTGCCCAAAGTTGGCTTGTTTACTGCACAGAATTGACTTGTCCACTGCACAGAGTTGACTTGTCCACTGCACAGAGTTGACTTGTCCATTGCATATAGCTGACTTGTACGTTAAGGGTTGAAAGTTGTTATAGTCAAATTAAACACCGTCTGTTGCATATCTCAGAGCAAGAATAAAAGTCGATCTTTTCGTGGACAGAACCTTAGCGATATGAGCATATTGTAGCGCAGCACAGCTTGAGTTAAACAACATACAGGAGCATAAGGCGCTATTGTATGGCTATGGCGTTTATCACGCAAAGTTGTGAGTTCTTCTTGGAGATATTTACTAAGTAAACGGATTTTCTTTCTTTCTTTTTTTAAAAAAAAGATTGCAGCTACAATGTGCTCTGATAATTAGTATCATCCTCTTGAAAACGTTTTTCGTCTTGTACATGCCGGACGACTTGTTTTTTGGTCTGTTTGCTGAGAAGAGACTTTTGCAAGCACTCTCTTATTGCATAAGCTATTAAAGTACTAAACTTTTAATTTCTACATTAGCTTACATCTGTTGCTTTTAGAACTCCTTCATCGATCGTTGCTACCATTTCTAACCAGCTGTTTAAACACATTTAATTGGTGAATGAGGTCCTTTTTGATACTTAAGTAGAGTTTTAATAAATTATTGTTGTAATGTTACTGGTTACTTCTATATGTAATACGGGTTTCACAATCACTAATCTCTTTCTGTGTATTTGATCTCAGCCGGTCGCAACTCTCTCGGACTTCCTCCATCACAGGCCTTTGTACCCTTGATCTCATCGTAAGAGCTGGAGACAGTCCGTGGAGATGACACGTGGACAAAGTCCAGCACTGGCTCTGACGGTCTTCCTGGCCGCCATACTGCAAGCAGCTAAAGGTGAGGACAGACTGTGCGGCAATCCCATACCCGGAATCAGCATGCAGTCACGTGGGGTAGACGTGACCAGGCTGGACCTGACGCCGCTGGAGTTTACGGGTAACGACGGGTATCGCAGTCCGATCTTTAGTTACACCTGCAACGAACAGAAGACGGTGACTCAAAATGGGGTACGTATGTGCGTGTGTGTGTGTGCGTGTGTGTGCGCGCTTGCATGTATGTGTGTGTGCGCGCGCCACGTATATGTGTGTGCTCGTGTGCGTGGGTGCTTGTGTCCGTCCACACCTACATATTTTTTATTTATGATTGCCTATAATAGTGTACCTTATAATTAAATGGTATAAAATCTCGCTCTAGTGAACGCAAGGTAAAAGAAGTTTGTATTGAGGCATATTCGACTGACTTTTCTGACGCAGTCTCTGCTCATTAGCACAAATAAGCACACACATAACTGCGGGTAGTTAAACTTTCCCCACCAGCAAATCGCTATCTTCATATTTACTGTAGCAAATTACTGTTTCCGTTATTTGCGTGTTGTTCGCCTATTAATGATTTAAAAACCGCCCCTTTGTTCATTAAGCTCCGAGCCCACAGCTCATCCCACATCTATTCCAAAGACAAAAGAAACAACAACAACTGCCAACAACGACACTTATTTATTTTATACAATTGGTGAAACTAAGTTTTTAAATCTATGCCACTGATATGAAAGACCGACATCGGGTTAGTAAAATGACTACTCACTCTCACATGCAGGCGTCCACATATGTCAGAAAGTCCGTTGTTGAGCTCTCCTTTGTGTCCTCTGCCACTGGACACAACAGTTACTGAGGACTGTTAGCGCTCTCGCTGACGTAACACAGCCACTGCACAGTGCAATACTTCTAGGTCGACCTTCGGCCTCTGAACTCGCTTCACTAGAGTTCAGTTACATAAAGCCTCTAACGGCTGGATCTTTTCCTCTGCTTTAGACAGTTGTCTTCCTTCTGTCCCTCGACTTCCTCCTTTACGTTATGCAGTTCCTCCTCCCGCCCGGTCAGCCTGGAGATGCTCCACAGCAGAGGAACACGTGCCAAGAGTGGCACCAGTCTTGAGGGATCCAGCACCCTCGAAGAGTTCCTTGAACTTTGGTTGAACTGGTTTGCTCAAGACACGTACAGCCGATGCCGGACTTTGCACAAGTCCAGTAGAAAGGGACACTTGGGCCTGAGACGAGGCTTTGTCAGAAACCCAGATTAACAAACAAAAAACTTTCCTCTCTCTTTAATTTAGTTTATTGGAAGTGTGTTGTGTGTCTGAATGCGTGTTCGTGTTCGAAATTTGTTAGACGGCTCAATCCACTCGAAAGAAACACAAGCGTGGATCCATGTCCTTTTACTTCAAAACAACAAGAAATTATTCAAATGAGCATAAAAACACTTACGTTCATGTTATAATCCCACAGACAATAATTAGATCTACTCCTCAGTCACACAATCCAAAAGAAGGTTCTTGGTTGATAAAAATGAATACGGTTCTTTTACAGTTCCGCGTGCACTACTATTCACAGTTCACTCCTAAATGATAGTGACAGACAAGTTCTTGCAAATTATACTCAGACAAGACTATTAATTTCTTCGCAATTTGTGTTCTTTGTCGTTTGGCTTAGTGAAACACAGGAAGACCTCGCCACTCTTAACAGTTCGAACTGTCGCTGACCTGCTGGCTGAACGCCTTATTTCTTGTCTTTCTTTTTAAAAGTAAACTGTACTAGGCGTTCCTGACAGGCTTAACACCATCAGCTTTCAGCATCCATACTGTCCTCAGCAGACTGTCCTCAGCAGACTTTACAAAAGACGATTGAGCAGAAGATTGGTTACAGAAGATTTCAGCAAATGATCCGCCTAAAATGCCTCTCAGCAAAAGATAACTTGGCATTCCAACCCAGTCCTTTTATCCTAACCTTTCATACACGCATTTTTGAATTCGCACGCAGGTGGTCATCAAGACAGATACAGACATCAGCCAACCAGGACATGGGAGTAGTTCCATGACCTCGTTAATTACAGGAGCACTTCAAACTCCGCCTTATGCAGGCACCTCGAGTGGACAGTTGATCCCTGCCCTTGGCCGCATCAAAGCCCTGATGGTCAACACTACAATCATTTACAACTTTCTTTGACACGTAGTCTCTCCCTGCCTGACTAACCCCATACTTGGTCGGCACATGACACCTACTTGATGACTATGTTTCAAATCCCTTGACATGGCCCCTGTGGCACCTAACTGCTGCGCCCACTGGCCTGGTGATCACGTGAGAGAGCAAGACGGCGGCTTCAGCAAGGGGATTAAAGACCCACCTGAAGCAAGAGGCTGTTAATGGATTACACCTAGAGTCTATGGGGTTATTTCCTTGACGCAAAAAACCCCAACACGTGACACAGAGTGAAGATGCTGCGTTTCGTTTAACAACAACATTACTAGGAAGATCCCATCATAATCAATGCTTGTAAGTGAAGAAATTTTGCAGGTAAAGCTGGATAAAGCTGAAAATGTCGATAAATTAGATCTGTCAAAATATTCCACATGGGTCGTCATCTTGCAGGTACAATATGATGTTCCGGACCAGGTGTGGCAGGTGAACCATATCCCTGGAGGATGGCTGTCGTCAGAAGTCAAGATCTTCAAATACTACAAAGAAATCAAGAAAACCATGTCCTCTGAAGTCAGCGGCGGCCTGACGTTGGAGAAGTTCGGTTTATCAGCCAGCTCGTCCTACTCCCGCATGCAGCACACCATCACCAACACGTCCAAGTTCATCGAACAAGTCTCCTCCTTCGACTCTGCCATTAGAAGCGACCTGGTGCCTTTCTGGGTCCTGGAGCTGGGAACCATCGCGCGGAGCTTCGTGGACAATACGTTGCCAAGCAACTACTCGCAGAATCCTGCAGCCTACAAGCGCTTCATCAAATACTTTGGCACGCACTTCTTCCAGAGCGCCAAGTTCGGTGGTTTAATCAAACTGGTCCTGGAGACGAGCACCGACTACTTCGAGAACAACGACGACACGAAAGTCCAGCAGCAGGCCGAAGCTTCCTTCCTGAATCTACTGAAAGCCAAGGGGGGCTACTCAGGTTCCGTCAACGACGTGGAGCAGCGATTTGAAGAGTTGACGACGAAAACAACACGGTAATTTCCCGCTTTCTTCGTGGAACAGAGATTTCCGCAACAGTGTTCATGTACATTACTTTTTGAATTCCTTAAAATTGATTTTCTTGTCATATTTCCTACCATCTCATTTTCCTTCTAGTCATCGATGCATGCATGCCTCCATCCGTCTACCCGCTGAATACGAGTAGATGAATATGCCACCTGATTGGCGGTGAAAGTAGCTGAATGGTTTTCGTTCTGATTGTCAGGTACTATGGCGGCAACACCAACCTGCTGTCATCCAGCGGGATAGCGCAGTGGCAGCCGACGGTGTCGGGCCAGCCTTGGCTGTTTTCAGGAGAACTGGCGCCCATCAGCGAGTTGATTCGTGACGACAGCAAGAGAGCCTGGATGGAGCGGGCAGTGAACTCCTACATTCTCCACTCCTATCTCGATGAGCTGCTCCGCCTCCTGAACTCTCGCCGGAAGATCTGGACAGCCGGTTTGAACAAGCTGAGCGCGCTGGTCAGCCGAGTGGAGACCATGAAACAAATGGACCTGTTGGAGGAGGACGCTGTGGAGGCGCTGGGAAACGAAGTGGAGGAGCAGGTAAGAGACTTCAACCAATCACAGCCTGGTCCCACACCCACACCCCGCAGCCTAACCCTACAGAACGTGCCCCCCTGGCCTGAATTCATCGCATGACCCAGCAGTCTGAACCAACATACTGATTCGGCAAGCTGACCCCACAGGCTTCTGCAAAAGGAAATGTTCAAACATCTCGGTGCATAGTTAGCAGAACATGCTATCACTGTCTCGAAAAACAATGCCAACGGACAGTGCTGTCTTAGCAGACAAATCTTGCACCCAGCAGAAATCCGTTGAGTAGTTGTTCACTTGAAATATAGAGATCGTGCTGTAGCTGTAAATTTCACTTAAGATAAAGGCTTACTTGATGTCGTGGGGTTGTCTCATGCCAGTGCACGCGAAGTGCATGCCGTCTCTGAACAAAATCTTCTGTGACTCCTGTACCGTTATGATTTTCCCCCCACTACACTACACTTTTTTTTAACTACACGAAAGTGGTTCCTACTTGGCGCATGCTGACCCTTGACTCCAAGCATCATCTCGCAGTTTTAATCAACAGCCAATCCCCACAGGTTGATCTCGCTGATCCTACTGGCTACTCCAAAGGCTATATTAAAACATCTTAGATGATGGTTGGTGGAACTCTTTCGCTCCTGGTGTCTGCGACTTGGTTTTATACTTACTTCCGACGTGTCTTTAGACATTCAAGCATCCAATAATGGTCTACGGCCTCGCAATATACCGCGTATGCTACCACAAAAAATTGCAGCACACTATGGCGAGTTTACCTTGTTCACCTAAAACATGTTTGGCTCTGGCAGTCATGACTGTCTCTTGACTGGCTGCTCCATTCTGGCTTTTCACGATCTGTAATCCCATTGTATGTTAATGTTTTAGGATCGGCTCCACCTGCAGTTAACCTTGTTATGTTGCCCGGAAGTTTTCGGACTGCTTGAAATAACTAAAATTAGTTTTTAGTGAACAGCTCGATGTTCTGGTCGAGGTCGGGCCTGTTGAGTGCAACTGTTTACATGGCGGACTGCCGCATTCCCGCTAATTTTACCCCGTGCAATGTTCCACTGCCCTACTTGCCCTCACCTTTACACCGCCACTATATCTCTCACACACCTGAAATCACTTCCAGCATCAAACGCCACTTCACTTGCACGAACAAAAACATTGTCATCTCAAGTACCATCTGCCCCAGTCTACGTTACATTGGTGAGATAGAACGCCCATTAAGCACCCCCTTCGAAGAACATTTAGCCGACATTTCACCCCCCCCCTCCACACACACACACACAACGGGGGGGGGGGGGGTGTTGTGCCGTGTGGCAGATGAATGGTGATTTCACTGACCGCAAGAATATGGAGTCTCCCACTTTGACACTATGGTGCCTGTAACGTTTTGTCGGGTGTGCTATATTTGGGGAAGAGAGAAGTGATGTAATCCCCTAAAGCTAACCCCACCTTTTCAAGCAAAAGGTACACGACCAGATAATTCAACACATTTATTGAACTATGAACATTAAAAAGGATAGCAGAGGAAGGAAAGAGGTTAATGAACAAAGATGTAACAGTGCGCGCGCGTGTGTGTGGTAATAGCAGCGTGAGGTAAGTTACAACTCTCAGAACAGTAAGAACTACGATCAGAATACAATCAACTATTACAATGCGTAAAAACTACTTGCGGCGAATAAATAATCCACTCAGGAACAGAACAGTTAATCCAATGAATGTTCGCACTCGATAGTGGTGCGCAGTAGCATAGGCGAAGATAGTAAACAACAGTAGCCTTGGTTCGCTGAGACGCAAAGTTCGGTCTGAAGAGCGTAGACTCAGGAAGAAAACAGAATGCGTGGTTGCAGTTGAACTGAAGTCCCAGCTAACTACGACGACGATTCATAGCCGTAGGATCTGGTGAGGATATCCGGTACGATGAACACGTAAAATAGAGTTCAGTTAGGTGCCCTTGGAGTGTCCTTGACCAACCGTCACAGGTAAAACTCCTTGCTCTTCGTAGATTTCTGATCTACGAAGAATGTCCGATCTCCACTAGTGGAAAAGTTCTCTTGTCTGCTCACTCACAGTCTACTACTAAACTAATTAATCGAGTTGCAGGAACACAGAGATGTGATACAGTCTGCTACACAGTTGGGTCATCTACCCATTGATGGCCCAACACGTTCTTGTCTCTTTCCAACTTCGAGAAAGTTGACAAAGATACTTTGCATGGAAGCCTACAAATCTTCCCATGACGCGAAACTAGCAGATACAGATATTCCACACTTAGTTAGATAGATTGCTATACGGGATTAACCTACAGCGAGAAACGTATAGCAACAGTTGACCGTTAGAGCTTCACAAAACTATTAACACGTCTTCATCTCTCGCTGCTTTCCGCTCAAGTCCGCCAAAAACGTTAACCTTCCCCCGAAATCGCTTCGTCTCCATGTCTACCAAATTTACTCTCTTCCCATTGGATGGAGAAGATTGAGTCTTACGCGTTTTTGATAATAAAGAATGACGTCTTTCATTCCTAACCTTACGTACTTTCTTGCGTCATTACGGTGGTCAACTTTCTTAAATGAAAAGTACAATGATATTAGAACACACAATAAAAAGAAACAAAGTTCTTCAAGAATAGCGCTGTGGAAACTTTCTACAACGTAACAGTGCCCACAGGACTGAACCTAACACACTACCCCCCCCCCCCACCAACACACATACTGACTCAGTTGGCTTTCTCTAACCACCTACTTTCGCCTTCTTTTAATCCTCTGTTCGTCTATGCCTCTCCTTTTTCCCTGTGTCTTCACTTAGTAACTCCCTCTGTAACGAACCCCACCAACACCGCAGAGGCTGATCGCGATCCGATTGGCTGCACGCATGACTTACCTTACCAGCCACTTTTTAATGTGTGTCCCCTGTCCCAGCAGTTTTAGCCTCCGCCGGACTGTCTACTTCTCTCGGCTTCCCCCAGCTAGCTGCCTGTTCTTTTGTCTTTGTCTTCATCTCCATCTGCCGTTGTCTGCCTCTATCTGTGTGTCTGTATTGTCCTGAGGAATGGGCACTTCCCGGAAACTGTCAGTGTTCTGTGCCGTCTATCGTTTAATTTAGCTTGGCTCAATTCCATTTTTGTTAACATAGGTTTATCTCCAAGGGACAGTCACTTGTTCCTTTTTAAAGCCATTTGAGCTCGAGTGTGTGATACACAATAACACTCTGTTTAGTCTCTCATTCCCCTAAGGGTTTAAAGAATTCGATAAAACACATATAACGAGCTCTCGAATGAAAGAACATTTCAAACAACATTTTTATTAAAATATAACAATGGAGTAACAGTTCATGTCGAAATTCATTCAAGGTTAACACACACATACACATGATCCACGTCTGCGCAAAAGTAACCATAAGAGGGAAAGAAAGAGCATGGTACTGAGTGCAACAGGATACAACGAAAAGATTGCAGTGCGTTTTGTTTTGTAGATCACAGTCCCAGAGTGGTTTACTCAGAGGACACAGTTGTGCTACCAGTGGTACCCGGATGGTGATGGCGGGCAATGCGGGGGTGGTGCTGACCGTCTGCTGTGTGCGCGTCCAGGAAAAATGACGTCATACTACTGGGACGACACAGACCGCCGAGGTGGGGGTTGTCGTATGCAGTGGGGCCTGATGACGTCACAAGAAGAGCCGGCGTTTAGGGAAGCGCAGGTGAGAATTTTTTTGTGGTCATATTTAATAATCCTATCTCTTCTAAACGATGCGCGAAGGGTACAAGTATTCAGTCACTAAAATTTATCTTAACATAATAGCATGATGTACGTCCTTGGCAGAACAAAAAAAAAATGTTGTTTTACGGTATGTTTTTAGCCTTGATAAAGAATCAGTGTACAAACTGATCGCACAGGACATAGGCCCTACACATCAATGCTCACGATAGGTTTAACTAAGTTTATACACATTAAATATTATATAGTGTTAATATATTGAGTATTTTAGAAAGGTAACTACAAAGTTCATTGAAGAATTAGTCTCTCTAAGAGAGAGAATATGTAGCAATGATTAAATAAAGAAGACACATTGCCGTGTGATGAAATGTAATCCAGACTATATAGCAAGAAGACGACCAGATTAGCAGACTGCGTTCATATCTGCTGCCCATCCATAAAGCTGCACGTAAACAATTTGGGCTAACCGACCTTACAATTAGTTTCATAAACAAAGGGGCAGATAAAAAAAAACGCCGTCAAAAAATTCCCGAGTCCTACAAGTTAATAATATTCTAATTTTGACACAGGACGTCCCCCCCCCCCCCCCCCCC
>SMGT01016282.1:33175-52170 GCA_004794575.1 Lanistes nyassanus
CCCCCCCGCAGAAAAGATAGTGTGTATTTGATGAACGGAAATGACGGAAATGATTGACATATGATTGCTATCATGTCAGGTGTGTTTCCGCT
Organism: Lanistes nyassanus; assembly: GCA_004794575.1. NCBI lineage: Eukaryota > Metazoa > Mollusca > Gastropoda > Architaenioglossa > Ampullariidae > Lanistes > Lanistes nyassanus. The sequence continues at coordinate 33,268 of SMGT01016282.1, forward strand.
GGTACCCGGATGGAGATGGTGGCCAGTGCGGTGGTGGCGTCGATCAAGAGTTATGCGCCCCTGTCAACAGTTACACGCCTTACTATCGCGACGATACGGACAGACGCAGTGGTGGATGTCAGATGTCGTGGCGTCTGGTTGTCCCTAGCGACGCGCCAGCGTGGGCCCTCAACCTGCAGCTGTGTTACGTCTGGTATCCTGATGGCGATGGCGGTCAGTGCGGGGGTGGGGCCTCTCGCAATCTGTGTGCACGTGCCAACGAGTGGACAGCCTACTACAGAGATGACACGGACAGTCGGGGAGGAGGTTGTCAGATGAGCTGGGGCATCAAGCTGAACTGAGAACGACGTCCTGATGCAACAGAGAAACCAACACGTGCTGGTGTTTGTTGATCGACTCGCAGGACTAATAAGCTGCTTTTGGCAGAGAGCATTTCATTGTCCAGTCTTGAATGCATTGTGAAGGAACCTAAACTAAAATGCAGAAGCTAAACCTGTAATCTTATGTACTTGTTTGCCGAAAATCTTTACTTAGTTCACGAAGAAACCTTTTGCGAAATCCAGAGCATTTTTATAGCCTTAGCCTATAAGCGCTCACATATTAAGCTGTCTTAACAATTCAACAGAAACAGTACGTCTTAAACAGCTTGATGGCCCCCACGCCCTAAACAAAAATCTGGAGAAAACACAAAAGCAATCGTTATATTGAAAACACAAAGCTGGGCTTCATAAAAAGACTTTGCTTGTCCTGTGGTAATGTAATCTTTAATGTTGCGAGGGGTAAGCATGCATAAAAGACCCGAGTCACAACAAATCACTGAATATGAACCATAAAGTACACCTGCGGCATTTAGGGGATTCCGTATTACCGAACCCTGATTCAAGATATTTTCAAATTTGTTTCAAAAAAAGGCAACATGAAAACAAAACTACCTACATAACTGTAAGTATATAAGCAAGCTATATTAAAACACTATAGAGTTATAGCAATAAATTAAGTGGGTTTATATGTGTACATGCGTGCTTGTGTGTTCTATAATTATAAGGGCAACTGGGCCTCATACAAATAAACAATATTATATGCAGCAACAAAATTGAATACACAGAGGAAGTATGATACTAGGCGAAGTACAAGTACAAGAAGAACAAGACTTTACCATAAAAGGAAGTCAAAGAATGCTCCGTGACCTTTTAGGTTGTAAGGTAGTGGGGGTGTTCGAGACTTTTGTGTGGGCCAACATCGTGAGGGAGGTGCCATCCTAACCTTTGGGGTCAGGTACTCACTCAACTGGGTGAACTGGGGAAAGTGTGCTGTGGCTTATCGAACCAGCCTGTAGCCAAGAAGGGGATGAGTATAAAGCTTATGGTATATATGGAATTGCGTCCTATAGCTAAAGAATAAATTCTATAGTTGTTGAATTCATAACAATCGGTTGGTTGGTTGGTTGGTTGGTTGGTTGGTTGGTTAAGGCCCATGGCCCATTTCAAGGGAGGAATAGTACATACCCACTTTGCTGGGCCCTCATCTGATGCATATAAACATATACACTCAAACACCAACAGTATAATTACATTCTTACACAAACACATTTAGCTATAGTTATTTTCAGACACCAAAACATAAAATGTATTTCAGATTCCACAATGCCTTGTCAAAAGGGCCGACACAGTGAGGCTTGAACCAGGATATTCCAAGTCGTAGACTTAACGTTGCGCACCCCTACGTGCTTCAAATCATAGAGATAACTACACAATGAAAAGGACGATTTAAATAATAGAAATAATAACGACCCAACCCCAAAACTCCCATTGGTGAGATACTGCTATGCCACTCTTGTTGCAAAATATCCGTTAGCCTCTGTTCAAAATATCTCAAGAGCACTTTGACATTCCCAACACCTTGACATTCCAAGACATGGCGAAACCCATACAGATACAGCAAATAACAAGAGTCAGAGGCCCAAATATTTTGTGTTGCTCGTGCACGCTGAGCAACAAGTATGCTTTCCGCGGGATTCTTACACTCGGCGTTCGTAGAAGCTGAAACCAATAACAAAGAAATGGCCTTCACGCCACACGCCGCTCTACTTCCCACATCGTCCCCTTCCCTGCATTTTTCCCTGTCTATCGACCGTGGACGACCAGCCTCTCTGTCAGATAAGTGACCCATTTTGTTTGTTATTTGTTGTTACCTGTTTGTGCTGTCCAGCAGGCTAAGTTCTCTTTGTTGTTACCTTATTTACCCCGAACAGAACTCACCTGTTTCTTTTCTCTTTACTTCAACGACATTTGATGAAAATGTTTACCCTGAGTAGATATCTAGCAGTTTTCCCATCGATCATGTTCGTGCGCATGCGCGAGCGTGTGTGTGTGTGTGTGTGCTGAGATTTAAAAACGTTTTAAAGCAAACAGATGTACACCTTCGATAATAGTTAAAGCCCCCTTAAGACCCCACACTTCAGCACCATGAGTTTGCATTAGAATGATCTGCGAATCTAAGAGCCTGTGTACGCTGCTGGAGGAGACCTTTCCCCAAATGACCACCAGACCCTAAGAATTCCAGTGACCCCCTTCTTTGCATGGTTAGCTGAATCTTCCAGGGCATGAAAAATGAATGACAGATCTGTTGAAAGGATGACCCCACCATGACTCCAAGACATTTATATTTAACTACTTTCAACAAGTTGCTCCCCAGATTCCATTTTCCCTCTTGGATAAGTAGGAAGTATTATCACATTTGATTTTTCTCAATTGGACTACATTATATATACCTTGCAAAACAATTAACATTTTGCCGTTGACCCCATGCTTCAGAAGCTCATCCCAAAGTTTATCCCAAAGTTTATCACAAAATTTATCTCGTGCGATGGAGCAAAAAGACTTAAAATCTATAAATGCTACATACAATATGCAATAACTACTTCTGAAGTAGAGGAGACAATGTACAAAAATATGATCTATTGTTCTATTTAGTTTTCTGAAACCCCCTTGAACATCTTCTATGACCTGGCTGGCTTTAATCCAGAGATAGAGTGAGCGAGCGAGCGAGCGAGTGAGTAGCTAAACGAGCGAGCGGGTGAGTGGGTGAGTGGGCATTCATAATCACGGTTAGGACACCCATCGCATTTAATATCATAACCAACGTGTACCTACAAACAGACGTGGCATTGTGTGTACTTCAAGAACTGGATACTGGATACGTTTCAACCGTGCGGGGGTCACAAGATAATTAACTCACCTGGGATGCTTGGCACAACTGGGATGAGTCTGACCCAGCCACCAATATCGTCTACCCAGTCATTTTAGCTGTAACAGTACTCTTTGTTTGTATCAAGTGTGCCGTGGCGCAGGAGTTTCGAACCGGGCCTTTCGTTTCCGAGGCTCTAACCGTTAGAGCGGTTGCTTCCCTGCAAAACAGGAAGAGGAAAAGGCCGTGCGACCGTCAAACGAGTGCGAGCGGGGAGGGCGGGGAAGGGGGGAAGGGGGGAAGGGGGGAAGGGGGAGGAAAGTAGAGAAGAAACAGCAGTACCCGTTGACACTGGTAGACCAACGGAAAGTAGGGCCAGGTAAATGTGGAATGGCTTGCTGATCCCCACGAAGTTTAACCTGTGCTGACATACTGCCCGTCGTGTCCGGACAGGTATGTGAAATTTATCACAGCCTTTAATTTAAAACGAAACCTGACAGACTGGATGGATACTGGCGCTTTGGATAGCAAAAGCGTTATTTTTAGTGTTGTCACAGGTATCACAGGTAAGATGTGTGTGTGTGTGTGTGTGAATGCACGGGTGTGCATATGTTATTGTATGTATCTATTGTTATGCGTGTGTGTTTGTGTTTCTATGTTATTGTATATGTCAAGAAAGTATTTATATATATAGATATAAGCGTGCATCTCTTTCTCTTTCTGTGTGAATGCGTGCGTGCGTGCGTCGTAAGCGGGTGCATTTATGTTGACGAACCGACGTGTGTATATATTATGTGCATCAGGGTGAAGATGTACCTATACAAGTGCGTGCACTGGCTAGTTTTACCTTTGACTCCGGTCTAATTATTCTTTTTGTTCTATTTTCAGACATGAGAACCAAAGACATGATGTCAGCATTCCGTGGCCCAAACACGTGCAGTTTACTTACCTTTTGTGCCCTAGTTATTTTTAGCGCTTTTGCCGTGTCTCTTCACATGATGTGGGACTGGCGATGGCCATTGGTACAACTTCCAAAAGCCGAAGACAGACCTGACAATGGCAGGACCCACGGCACCTCGGGCTTATATTCTGACAACCCTGACGACTTGAGGACCGATATTTATGCTGTGCCACTGCCCTCAGAAAGTGGAATGGTTCTGACGGACGTTTCTGGCAAACAGCCGAGCGCGGAAGCCAAAGACTTATCTACATCAGGGACGGGCGTGGCAGGGTCAGCTGATGGGCGTGCAGTTCTTGACGAATTTCAAAGCGCTTTGGACAAAACAGGTCGTCAGTTCTTGGTTTTAAAACGCGTGCGTAGCGAAGCCCGTCTGCCCGCTGTGACTACAGTCAACTGTTCATTATTATGGGAGGGCGACAGAGACGAACTGCAGCGGGCGCTACTTCTGGTGAACGCGACGCGTCCACGTTCCAGACCCGAGAGATTTTACTTGGAGGAAACAGAAAATTGCACGCGCTACGTGCTCAAAGGAGGCTTCAAGATGACGTTGGTTAGTGAACTGGAGAGGAGATTTCCCTTGGCCTTCAGCCTGCTTGTGTACAAGGACGTGGAACAGGTCGGACTTAACCCTACTTTTCTTAGCTGCTTTGCACGCGAGTCCTAGGGATAGGAAGATGTTTTGTGGCTGTTACGTCAATCAAGCAAGATACAGTCGAATCCGGTTAATCGGACCAGCCGCTTATTCGGACCAAATCTTAAAGAACAGAATCTTAATTGTAACATAGGGCATGTTCGTGTAATCGGACCAGCCGGTTATTAGGACCAAAATCATCGCGTCCCGATGTGGTCCGATTAACCGGATTCGACTGTATATCAAGCAGAGGCATCCGACTAGTGCGTGCGCGCACGTGCGTACGTGAGCGTATGTATCTGTGTGACAGGGTGCATGTGTAAGAGAAGAGATAAAGAAAGACGGGCGCGAGAAATGGAGGAAGAAGAGATTGAGAGAAAGACTGCATATGTGCATCTATGGTTGAATTTGGGTATGCTAGTATATTTGAGTAAATAATAGAACAGTGAACACGCAAAACCCAGCAAGGGACGATAAACCTTTTTCATGCCTTTTTTCCGATTTAGAAAATTTTTGTCATATAGAAATCGAGATGTTGCTGTTGAACTAAATCTTATGGTGCCGCGATCCACAAGGTTAAAAAGTAGATAAATCTCTTTTGTACGATTATTAGACAATTTTAACGAGGGTTTCCCCGGTTTTCTGACTGTGCTAAAAGTGGTTATAGAAAATCTGTTGGTTGAATTCAAGTGCTTATCGACGGTTTTGATTGTCAGCTGAAGCTTCGATGCTTGGCAATTTTCAGGTAGAACGCCTGTTGCGAGCCATCTACCGGCCACACAATGTCTACTGCATCCACATTGACCGGAAGTCAGACGTCTCTTTCCATATGCAGTTGCGTCTAATCATAGGCTGCCTGCCTAACGTGTTGCTTGCTGAGCGGTCATTCAGCGTGGTGTGGGGAACATCTACCGTGTTGGAACCGGTGAACCATATTATCATCCTATTTTAACGACAGTCAATTACGTCATGTACTTCCTGAGGTTGAGGACAGGCGGCCATATCACACCCAACATCTTGTTAGGCAAAGATATACTAAGGGCACTCTGTAAATAAAGCTCCAGGTAGATACAGTTGTAAGATAGAGGGGCCTGGATAGCTCTACAGGTAGAGCTGCAGACAAACGTGAGGAAGGTTGCTTGTTTGAATACAGACTGATACGGCCTACGATTCTTTTCCGGTGTTAAGCGTTGTTAAACGCTGGCCATCTTATTGCAGCTGTCCTTCTGGTGGTTCTGTGATTGCATAGCTTAGTAACAGCACCCCATCCCCCTATAGTGGGAGATGTACAATTTCGGGTACTGAAGACACGAAGAGAGAGAGAGAGAGAAATTCGTGCTCAGTAAGCAAATTGCGTGGAAAGAAATTCACAAATTTGTTGACGATACCTTTATTTTTCTTTGATGTGAGCTCCACTTATTTAGTTTTTATATGAACAAGCCTTGTCGTCGATGTAATCACAAGGGGTCGTCATTTAGATTTCTTTCTGGACAAACAGGAGCTAGAGTGCATGAGAAGACTATGGAGCCATCCCACCAGATGGCGCTACTTCATCAATTTGACCGGCCAAGAGTTTCCCCTGAAGACTAACAGAGAACTGGTCCAGATCCTCAAGGCTTTTCGTGGAGCCAATGACATCGGCTTATTGCAAGACGGGTAAGTGAGTCCCGCCGGCTGCTCGTCCAGAGATTACACCAACAGCCCATGCCGTGTGTGTCATCTAGCCAACAACAGGTTAGAATGACCGTAGAGTGATATCAATAAAATAGTAACATTTCTCATCTTACCCACTGATAGTATTGTTCGTTCACTTCTACTCCTTTCCCACCCTCTCATCGTGGTGTCGTCTGCAGACACATTCGCACTTTGACCCTTGTGCACTTTGACCTGTGTTTTCAGACAGTTACTGGCGCGTTGCGTCACATCTCTGACGCCAGTTACGGGTGTTGTTTTGTGTGCAGTCTTTTCTTTTATCGATGGTTCCGGCTCCCCCCACCCCCGCACAACCTGGCCGTCACCAAGGCGCCGGTGCACATCATTGCGTCACGAGGCTACGTGGATTACGTGCTGCACAGCCATATGGCACGTGACTTCCTGGCATGGGTCAGGCCCTCCTACATCCCAGACGAAACGTTTTTCGGCACTCTGAACCACAATCCATCTCTTGGCGTGCCTGGTTCCTATCTTGGTATGTGTCATAGATCGTAAGTCGTTGATGAGCCCTCCATACATCACCCCGCTGTCAGTAAGAATGTCAGAAGACATAAACACACAACTCCATACGTCACCCTGCTGTCAGTAAGAATGTCAGAAGACATAAACACACAACTCCATACGTCACCCCGCTGTCAGTAAGAATGTCAGAAGACATAAACACACAACTCCATAAGTCACTTCGTTGTCAGTAAGAATGTCAGAAGACATAAACACACAACTCCATACGTCACTACGTTGTCAGTAAGAATGTCAAAAGACATAAACACACAACTCCATACGTCACCCTGCTGTCAGTAAGAATGTCAGAAGACATGCACACACAACTCCATACGTCACTACGCTGTCAGTAAGAATGTCAGAAGACATAAACACACAACTCCATACGTCACCCCGCTGTCAGTCAGAATGTCAGAAGACATAAACACACAACTCCATACGTCACTACGCTGTCAGTAAGAATGTCAAAAGACATAAACACACAACTCCATACGTCACCCCGCTGTCAGTAAGAATGTCAAAAGACATAAACACACAACTCTACACGTCACCCCGCTGTCAGTAAGAATGTCAGAAGACATGCACACACAAACCCATCAACGGCACAGCAGTAAACTCTTTATACTTGTACATATTATCAGTAAAATCGTATTTCAGTATTTCAGTATTCTGAAAGTGCCTTGAAGTCATCTGACGCAGTCTTGGTAATTTGGGTAATATACCAGTCAAACATGCGTATAGTCGGTGTGTTGTGTGTCTCAACATTGTATGGTCTAAAGCCATTGGAAATGAAGATAAGACGAAGTGTCTGTAGCAGCGATTTGTCTAAAATAACGAGATATTCAGCTCGGCGAAGCTACCAATCTCTAAATCTCTAAATGCCAGTTTATCTGAATTTGAGAGAGAGAGAGAAAGAGAGAGAGAGAGAGAGAGAGAGAGCAATTTAAAAAATTTCAAAAATAACGGTCACCCTAATGGATATGTTTGGATGATTTCTACCTACAGGTGTTTTGTCGAAAGGATCTGCCGTTTACAGTGTTATGTCAAAGAAAATGTAGACCAGTCGTAATATTGCCTGTCGACGTATACCAATCATAATCTTCGTTCATTAGAACTCACAGCTCGTTTGTTTCTGATCCAGGGACACAAACAGTACAGACAAAGCATCCTTCGCTAGCTACAAGATCTGGAGGTTTGAAAACCCCACCCTGTGTGGGGGTAGGTGGGAGAGAAAGGTGTGTCACTTTGGCCTAGCCGATCTGCAGCGCCTCACTCACTCGCCTCAGCTTTTTGCGAACAAGTTCACGCAGGATTTTATGCCCCTGGCCTACGACTGCATGGAAGAGTGGTACTTCCAAAAAATTGCCCTAGAAAATCAGGGGCTGTCTCCGTCGCTGAATGTGTCCATGTACGAGAACGCGGATTTTGTGAGACAGCAGTACACCGGACCCGTGAGAATGTGGTAATAAACAGTTCTGTATAAAAAGTTGTTGTTGCTTTGCTCTCGTTGCATCTGAATGTGAAAATCTGATGATTGCAAAAATCAGAAAAATCCACGTCACAAACTCAATTCACAGGAGTACGTGAGTACGTGAGAGGGTGTGAAGCAAGCTTATTTTCTGATCTTCGCTTATCACACACCGGAAAGTGTCTCCGTATTTTCAAATAAAATGAGATAAGCGCCGCTACAACCAGAATGCGGCACCGGGCTGAGGGTGGGGGTGGAGGTAGAGGGTTGGGATCTTACTACCGCACCCTCTCCTGACTTACGTGCCACATCATCAAGGTGAGGAGACCTTTGGGAGAGCGTGCAGTGGAAACGATCTCGAAGGCTTCGCTCGATATTAATGTAATTTTGGGACGTAGGACATAGCCTTTAGAACTCTTCCCCTCACTACCCCCCCCCTACCCTTTCGCCAACCCAAGAACGATATCTAGGAGCAGCCGTTGAAAGTGTTTCCGGCTGGAGGTCATGCAGGCTTGGGCTGAATAGTCGACGCCAAGAAATCTCAACAGACTTCTCTGCAGGCGATAGGAAACTAAGGTAAGCAGCATGTGGACTTTGATGAAAAGTGTTCGTGTCTTCTGGATGCTAAGGCTCATTACACACGTCAATAACTTGCTTCGTTTCTGCGTGCATTTATGCTCAAATCTGTCTCCCCTACGTTCTGTTTTGTCTGTCTTTTGTTTCAGTTCTGACACTGCTGAAACAGAAAACGCAAAATCAAGCCAGAGAGCTCAACGTGCGTGCTTCTATGATCTGCTTCTCTGAAAGAGACTAAACGCATACTGTGTGTGTCTACAAATGTCTGAACTATCCTAACGCCTTTTCTTCTAAAGACAACGTGCTGTCGGAAATTCGCAGGAATGTGCCCACGGAACTTTGCGACAACTCGATCGTGTTGGTTTGGTGCCTACGTTGCACTGATGCTGACGACAATGGTGACCATGATGGTGTTGTTCACAATCTTCAGGGCTCCCAACAACGGCAGAACATCTCCAGCTTGTCGGGAAACGAACACACAGAAACGTTCTGAGCAGCTGCGTCATTTTCGTAACCGTCAGTGGACAGGCGATGAAGGCGCAGACGAGTACATTGTGAACAGCGAAAACACGAAGACGACTGCATCGTCACACAGACTTTCCGGGGCAAATCTGCTATGGCACGGGGGCGAAAATCTTCGTGAGTTTCAGGGTACGTTACAAGAAAAAGCCGACGGCTTGCGGCATTTACTGACTGGTTCCGGAAGATTCAATTTACCGTCTGTGGGCACGGTGAACTGCTCGCTCTTGTGGACCGGAGACCAAGAAGAACTGCCACGCGCACGACTTGTGGCCAACGAAACAAAATGTCGTCGGAAGGGTGTGCACGACTATCTCCAGGATACAATGAACTGCACGCGCTACGTGCTGGATGGAGGGTTTCGAGTGGCCACTGTTAGCGAAGACGAGCTGTCCTTTCCTCTGGCTTTCAGCTTGTTAGTGTACAGAGACATAGAGCAGGTCAGTTCTAGCTTTGTGTCATTTTTGGATGCCTTCGAAGTTAAAACCGAAACACATCGAATGATATTAATGTATTTCAGAAGTTAGGAAATTGATTCAGTTGTTTGACACAGTCAAAGATAAAAACGTGATAAGGCTACTTTAATAATAACTTTCAGGGATTGACACATCTTGATATTAACGTCCGTGTGATATATTTGAAAATTGATTGTGTGCTTTTGAAAGGCCTAAGCTGTTTTAAGATAAAATATAATAAAGAACTGGCTCTTGCACGACCCCCCCCCCAAAAAAAAAAAAACCCAACCACCACATACTGTAGCAATAACGAGATTTAAAAATGGAATGTCTGCGTATCACCCAACTTCTTTTCATAAGAATTTCTCAGAACTTTCAAATGTTTATAATCTATATTAATGTTTGCAAATTCAAATAGAAGATTGAAGGAAGGAAACGTTCGTGTTCACTTTACTTAAAAATGTGTATACGAAGTTTAATTTCTTAGTATATAACCCACACTTGTTTTATCAAACTTTTTTACATTTCTACGCAATGTGCCCTTTTGTTTCTGTAAGGTATATTCTGGTTACTGCTACCGATTCAAACAGCAGCTTACTTGTGTTATCCTTTGTTGTAGTCTTGTTCTTATCGATTATAATCCTGCAGCTGTTTATTAATTACGCTGCTGACTTTTTAGGTTATGTGTTCTACCGAAAAATTAAAAAAATCTTGCAGGCTGAACGCCTTCTTCGGGCGATCTATCGACCGCACAATATCTATTGCGTGCACGTAGACCAGAAGTCAGATGACGATGTTCACACGCGCATGCGCCTCATCATCAGCTGCCTGCCTAATGTCTTCCTCGTTGAACGGTCGATCAACGTCACATGGGGAGAGTTCTCTGTCCTTGAACCGGTAAGACGAAGACAAGTAGTATAGTCGATGCACAGTACAATCTTCTGGAAAAACATAAAATCTGTCTTTTCCTGTGACCAGAGCAACGGTTTCACAGACCCTTATCAGTTCTCTGGCTACAATACTAGGGGCTTGCTCATCCCTGTTGCCTGCAGGAGATAGAATGCATGAGGCGAATGTGGGCTCACCCCACCAGGTGGCGCTACTTCATCAACCTGACAGGCCAGGAGTTTCCTCTCAAGACCAACAAGGAACTGGTTCAAATCCTCAAAGCCTTCCATGGTGCCAACGACATCAGCGGCACAGTTGATCCGTAAGTCTTGTCCGTCCGTCCGATCTGTCCTTCATTTTAAGAATCCATATATGCTTCCGAAGTTTGTTTCTTGATTTTAATTTTTAATAGATAAAAACATTTGATACTTATCGTCTTTTCTGCGCTGCACTTAGTGTGTCTCGCTTCTTCCAAAGCTGACAGCAGTGGAAAACATTTGCAATGTCCCTTGGGAATGAGCCACTGAGATTCGAACAAAGATAACAGAATCCCTAAATCTATTTTCTATCTTAATATATAAGGCCTAGTGTGTGTTATGCAAATCCGCACTCCTGAAGCGATTATCCTTTTCATAGGTTCCTGGCCATAGGCCATATTATGACCCTGTACCTAAGTCTAAGCAAAAATGAAATAATAAATATGACGACGCCCTTAACGATCACGCAGCAATCAGCGTTCAAGGGAGATCACCACACAGTCTTTTCCCTTTCGTTAGAAGAGTACTTTCCCTTGCCCCGCTTAACAACAAGGAACCTGCAGGCAAGGGTAGGACTTAACAGGTTAGTTAATGGGTAGGGGTGGGGGTTACAGAAGGGGTAGGAGTGGGCCGCCGGGTCCCGTGGCTCGTGCAATACAATCCCAAATGTGGTCCCGATATCACATCTGAGGACGGCAAAGTGAACATTCCAGTCAATGACATCACTGCTGCCTCAGTGACTCACAGTCACTATTAAAGCCAGAATTTATTTGAAACTTCTAATTCGGCCACCGCACATAGTCCATAGACTAGGCACAATGCTAACGACCCACTTTGCTTCCCCCCCCCCCCCAGGAAAGTGGTTCCAGACATGCTTGCCCTCCATTCCAGCGTTCCCATCATTTTCTTCCTTCTGACGACGCGCTCTGTGTACCAGTAAACCCGGTTCTCCATTCCAGCGGTCCAACAAGCAGAAGGTTTCAGTGAACTTTTAATTATCTCCTTGACACGGGCTTTGAGATTTTTGCGTCGGTTTGAATTTTCCGCTTCTGGCTTCAATGAGTTCTGTTCACTGTAATTACAGTCAACAGTTGGCTGCAACTCTTGAGCTCGTAGCGACTCCACGGCCACTTCTCGCTTGACTATGCTCTGTGGCAGGCAGTTTGAGTTCCGGTGGAGTCAGTTTCTTCCCGCCCCCTACAACCTGACCATCAGCAAGGGCTACGTCTACATCGTTGCGTCACGGGGCTACGTGGACTACGTCCTGCACAGCCGTGTAGCACGTGACTTCCTGGGATGGGTACGGCCTTCCAGGAACCCAGACGAGACGTTTTTCAGCACGTTGAACCACAACCCGCAACTGGGAGTACCCGGCTCCTTTCTGGGTATCTAAGGTTTTCAGTTTTTCAACCTAAGTCGTGTCCCCGCCCCCCACATTTAAATAAGAAAGTCAGCCAAGGGAAGCCACTGACATTAAATTGCCGCGGCGAACGTAAAGACGTTGAATTCCTTGTTTCGCTTTGTTTTGTTTGTTTTATTTTGCAGAGTGGCGCTGATACTTTTTCACAGCTTGCTTAGTATAATCTAAACTTCATTTGCGTTCAATAGAACGGATCCACCCCTCATACCCTGCTCGTGGCAATCGTTAGACCAGAAGCCGCTTTCGCGAAGCTGAGGCGCCTATCTCTGATGTTTTTCATATCCAACTGCCTCTGTTTTGCAGGCGACATCCAAAAGACTTACAAGGAATCATTTTCCCGGTACACTGTCTGGATGTTCAAAGACACAGACCTGTGCGAAGGCAAGTGGGTCAGGACTGTCTGTCACTTCGGTGTTGGGGACCTCACGCGGCTGACCCGTTCCCCACAACTCTTTGCCAACAAATTCTCGTACGATTTCATGCCCCTGGCGTACGACTGCCTGGAGGCGTGGTATTTTGAAAAAGTCGCCGCGGAGAACAAGGGGACGGCCTCGCAATTGAACGTCTCGCTGTACGAAAACAGCGCGCTGGTCAAACAGCAGTACAAAGGACCTGTGCTTACATGGGACTGAACCTGCAGAAAGCGTGCTTCCGTACCTGCGTGTGTGCCTGTGCGTCTGCTTGCGTATGGTGTGGTGTAGTGTGTGCGTTGGTATGTGGTGTAACGTGTGCTTCTGTGCAAATGCGCATGCACCTGAATGTTTTGTTTTGGAAGCCAAACTGACACTGTTTATCGTGACACAATATGCTCTGTTTTCGATGAACACTGGGAGAATTTACGTATCGTTCTGGTTAATATATACATATATAAAATGTGATATATATATATATATATTTGGGGGTGGGGGGAGTAGAGAGCGACAGCTATTATTTAAAGTCCGCTAGTAGTAATGAATTAGTAAATGTAAAACAAGGGAACTGTACCAAGCTAGAAAAGGACAAAGACGAAGACAATCTACATGTTTCGGGGCACCACCCCTTCATCAGGACGACATAAAAACGACGAAAAAACGAAAAGGAAAAAGACTTATCTGCAGTAGATGTGGCGCGTGGGCTGCATGGCAGTTAGCGTACAATACTCTTAGAAAGTATTGTCGTTTCCATGTGTGTCTGGTGGGTGTGTGTATGGGTGGGTGAGGGGAAGGAGAGAAAGAATGAGACGCACAGAAGATAATGAATCACATGTTAAAAATAATACCAAATCCTGACCTTGTTTGTTTGCGTTGGGTTAAAACAAATTCTATTAAATGCATAAACTATACTTTTCAAAATATTCTAGTAAAAAAAAAAATCAATGAAGCATGTACAATCAGACGAAGTCGACGTTTCTGGGCATTCTTTAGGACTGAGCAAACACGAACAAACCCACACACAAACAAGAAAAAAATCACATAAGGAAGTAAAAGACTTATTTGAAAAAACAAAAGCACATGCTGTTACAGTTTATAATACTTTATCTAATGACTGTTTTTACCACAGGATAACATCCGAATTTTGTTTCATATTTATTTTTGCGTCAACGACATTAGCACATTGAATGAATCGACTGGTAAGTAATTGTAAATTGTTTTACATTGTATCTTTGATATATGTGTGTATATGAATAAGATTTTTAAATTTTAATATGTTTATTTTAGTTGCAGGATATATTTATCACTGTTTTCTCCATCGTGGATGAATTGCTGAATATTTTAAACAGTTTGAAACAGAGTTATGCATTGATATAGAAGTGGCCTGCCAGACGTCTGCCACTATAGGGAACAGTACTAGGATTGGTTGGTCCGGTGTCAGTGTAATGTGATTGGCTGGTCCGGTGTCAGTAGCAGCCTTTCCCCAGGGACTTGATTGGCCCACACCGTGGCACAGGGAAGTGACGTAGTTCGGGTGGGGTGAGGGGGGAGTCCTATGTGGCCAGGGATCACGCTATTATGGGAGTGGAAGTTCTTAGATCACAAGGTTAATTTCGTCAGCAAAGTGGGACAGATACTGGTCGATGTCAAATGCCACTATGAAGAATTTCTAGTTTCTCAGAATTAAAAAAGAAAGAAACAACAACAACAACAGCAACAACAACAACAACAACAGCAACAAACATAGCTATTTATTAAAAATTCAACTGCTTCTGAAATATTTTTGCAGCATCTTCTATTCAGTATGTTCATAGCTACGATTTAATGACACTTTGTTGACAGTGTGCCTGAAAATGTTTTGACACACATCGCAGACACTATGTGGGGCCCATTTGAATAAATCACAAAAGAGGATTTAAGTCCGACATGAGTTAACAAAGCGAACGGCGAGGAGTGGTCGGGGGCGAGGAGAAGCAGGCAAAGAACTCGCTTCCTTGTTTACCGGCGAGCGAGATCGCTGTTCCCAAGATCAAGTGACTTACAGAGGTAGTGACGACAGTGTGTTTCGCAAGATAAACAGAAAGCACACAGCGAATCACTTACACCTGGCAACGTGCACAATTTCCAAACAGCACATTTTAGTTAAGACCCCCGCGATTCTGTACGGCTCGTCAGAAATACTGACTATAAAGCCTTCAACAGCCCTGCCACTCCCAGAACGCAACTCGGACAACAGCAACAATAGCATGGCACTTTGTCACGAAAAAGTAATAAATCAACAGTTTGCTTTTTGCGTCAAACTTCCTTCGTGCGTCTATGAGCATGTACACTTTTTCTTTCAGACTGTACCCGACCTCTGCAAGGCAGACCTTAGCGACTCCACAAAGGAGTAACTGGAAACGATGTGCGTCTACGAAGAGAATCGCTACAGGAATTTGAGGAAAAACTACGAGATGTCGAAATATGTTGGCCAGTTTCACTTTCTGTTGCCCGTGCGAACGACAGAATTGTGTGTTGTTCATCGGTTTCTTTTACACTGTCAATATGTAGTTTCTGTTACGATTGTGTGTGCACATACGAGCCCCGTAAAAGAAAGAAAGAAAAAAAAAACAACAACCACGAATGGAGATAAAATTAACGGACACATATCAAATCACCTGTCATACAGATTTAATCTAATTTCTATCGAGTAACAGACTTATCAACAGCTCTGTAGAAAGAGAAAAAGAGGGAGGTGGAGGGTCAGTGTTTGAGGTTGAGTCCAGTGGGTGCCATGGTACCAAAATGGATAATGAAGTAGGATTCCATATTCTTACGGTCAATGGAATCGCCCTTCATTTTCCAGATACCACAGACCCTCATGTTGTTGGCTATGTGTGGGGGTGTGCTGAAGTGACGTGCAGCTGGTGTGTTTGTGCGGTGTTTAGTGTCAGCTAGATGTTCTGTGAAGCGGGTGCTGAGTGTGCGTCCTGTCTCCCCGATGTAGAATAAAGTGGGACAGAGGGTGCATGTGATAGCGTAGACGATGTTGCTGTTAGTGCAGGTGAAGTGGCGCTTGATGACAAAAGTGGTGTTGGGTTAGTGGAGTGTTGTGTTGGTGTTCAGGTAGGGGCAAGTGTGGCAACGGGGGACATTGCACGGGGTAGAGCCGCAGGATGGGGGGAGGGTGGTGGTAGCTTTGAGTTTAGAATGTACTAGAAGATCTCGCAGGTTCTTATCCCTGCGAGATGCTAGGAGGGGGTTTTGTTTGAAGAGGTGGGGTTCGGATTTAGACAGTATGTGCCAGTTAGAGAGGAGGATCCTACGTACTGGGAGGTTGTGAGGGTGGTGCGTCAAGACGGCGATCGGCCGAGGTTCCGTGTGTCTGGAATGGTGGGAGGGTTGGAGTGTGAGTGCACGTGGTGTAGCGGCAGGTTTCTGTTTAGCAGAGTGTAGAAGGTTGGGAGGATAGTTGCGGGCAAGGAAAAAGTCTACCATTCTATCGGATTGCTCGAGGAAGTCTGTATCATTGTAGCGTAATCTGCGGAGTCTTAGGAACTGCGAGTAGGGTATGCTGTGCAGGGTGGAGGGTGGGTGAGATGAGTGGAAATCCAGGTAGGAGTGTGAGTCTGTAGGCTTGTAATGGATGGTGGTTGCAAGGTGGCCGTTCTGCAAGGTTATGTTGATGTCGAGGAATGTAACAGAGGTGCATGAAATGGTGTAGGTGTATTGAATGGAGGGGTGGAAGTGCTGTATGTACTGGATGTACTGCAGTAACTGTGGCTCCGGGAGGGAAGTGTCGCCGAGACCGTCGTCATTGTAGCGTCTGTACAGTTCTGGGGTGGGGCCCGTGTAGCTGTTGCGGATGTTATGTTCGAGCCAACCCATGAAGAGGCAAGCATAACTAGGGCCCATTTTGGTGCCCATCGCCACGCCGCTAATTTGGTGGAAACACTGGCCGCCAAAGTCGAATGTGTTGAGCTTGAGGACCAACTCCGCCAACCTAATCAGAGTGTGTGTAGGGGGGTGGGGGTTGCTGCGTAGGTGGAGGAAGAAAGATAGTGCGGTCAAGCCATCAGTGTGGGGTATGGATGTGTATAGGGATGTGACGTCAAGGGTGAAGAGGAGTGTTGGCGTGAAAGTGTTGGAGGAATTGAAGTGGTCCAGGAGTGTGAGAGTGTCTGTGGTGTCCTTGATGTAGGTGGGGAGCGACTGGACGATGGGCTGAAGTATAGTGTCTAAATAATGGGAAATGTTTTCTGTGGGGCAGCTACAAGCGGAGACAATGGGTCGACCAGGGTTGTTGGCTTTGTGTATTTTTGGCAGCAAGTAGAAGGACAGTTGTTTGGTGTCTTTCTTGATGAGATATTTCGCTGAAGGTGGTAAATCGGCCGAGTCGATGGAAGTACTGATCAACTTAGAAATCAATTTCGTGTTTGCCGCAGGTGTGTGGTCGGAGTGAGGCTCGTAGAAGGTGGTGTCTAGCAATTGCCGGTACTCCTCGGCTATGTATAACGGGTTTCGTAAGTGTCCATAAAACTGCCCTTGACTGAAATATTGCAAGGGTACGGTGAGATATCTAATAGTCTTTAAGCACCATCATCGTCTACATATACTGTCGAGTTTCGTCCCAAGTTATGCCGAAGCTGACACGACACACCTGCAGGACACACTCTTCTGCAGTTATTTTGGTATTCCTCTCCTCTACCCCCGCATAACGCTCATATAGTGGATAACATTTATGCATAAATCAGTCAGTACAGATTACAAATAATGCTCATACCCGGGTCAATGTGGACCGAAACACAGGAGCGACAACATTTGCCACTCCCCATCACTACAGACTTTCAAACGAAACTTAAAAACGTATCTTTTCCGCAAGTACTTTGACTGACGTCGCGACGGCCTGTCTGCATTAATTTACAACTCTCTCTGTTCATTCTCTCTTATGATACTTTTCTACCCACCTGTGAATGACGGACGATCTGTGTCATAACCTGTTGGTCAGTGTTGCGTTCATCTCTCCCTCTGTGTGTGTGTATGTGTGTGTGTGTGTGTGTGTGTGTGTGTTCCTTGTTTTCACTAGAGTGTCTGTGTGCCTCGTCCGCGCGAAGTGTGCATGAAATGTGTTCTCGCGCGTTAAAAATCTGTGTATATCTTTAAGATGGCTGGTTGAGTGGCTTTTTGTTGAAAGTCAAATCAGCAGGAAAGGCTACATAACGACAGGGGAGGGAGGAGACAGGCTATTAGGGGAGGAAACGGAACCCCCCTAGACCCCCCCCCAACGACCATCCTGAACAAAGGTGCCAAAGGCACAGCAAGTACGTGTGGGGGACATCGGCTTGGAACCCACGACCCTTTGGATCGGTGGGAAACGAGTTACTGGTGTGCTAGAGCCCGGCCGCTCCAGGCTATATGGGGACTGTCATGGCTGGATAAGATCGCTCTTAATTTTTCCAACTGTCCTATCAAAAAATTTAACCACAGAATCTTTGACATGAAGGTTTAATCCGGTTTAAAGAAGACTTCGCTAAGTTTGCATTTTTACAGGTGGTCGTGTTTGGAATACCCCATTGCAATCAGCAGCAAAGTGTGCCACCAAAAAATCTGCATAGATGGTAAAACGACAAACGAATTTTTTTTCAGAATTGTGATAAGGAGATCAGTTGGCTTCATTTTACACTGTTCCTAGGTTAGATTTTTAATGCGGGCGGCGTATGTATCGCTGTAGTAGTGGCTACTTTTCAGATTACAAAGATAACACTAACTCGAGCTTAGATCTCATTTCAGTCTTATGGACGTGCATGTGTGGATATAAATATATATGATTTGGCAAATAATACATTTTTGTGTGCGCGCGTGCGTGTGTGTAGCGCAGACATATTTACACCGGAAGGAAGTGTGTACGAGATGTATTTGTGTAGTCAGTGGTCTAAAAC